>VZRW01012113.1:596530-954822 GCA_013398125.1 Aegotheles bennettii
GGAGCTCACCTGTCCGGGGAACAAACTCGGCACCACAGGAGCGTTCGGCTTGGGAAAAGCCAGCGGTTAACCCAGCACTGCCACTGACCCACGGCCCTCAGCACCGCAGCTGCACGGCATTCAGAAACCTCCGGGCGTAGTGACTCAACCCCTCCCCGGGCAGCCTCTGCCAGCGCCTGACAACCCTCTCAGTGAAGAGATTTTTCCTAATACCCAACATAAAATCCAACATAAACCTCCCCTGGCGCCACCTGAGGCCATCTCCTCTCGTCCTGTCCCTGTCGCTTGTTACTTGGAGAAGAGGCTGACTCCCACCTCACTCCAGCCTCCCGTCAGGCAGTTGTAGAGAGCTATAAAGTCTTCCCTCCTTTTCTCCAGGCTACACAACCCCAGTTTCCTCAGCCTCTCCCCACAAGACCTGCTCTCTAGACCTTTCACCACTGCATTGCTCTCTGGACACACTCCAGCACCTCAATATCCCTCGTGTAGCGAGGGGCCCATCCTGGTTGGGTGGTCTCAGACTCCCACCATGGCACCGGACTTGTTTGCCTTCCCCAGATCCTTTCCCACAAACACTCAACCCTATCGACACCATGGCTGACTTACACATCCAAAGATGAAAAACTAACATATTCAGGGAAAAAACCCCAGCATATCCAGGGGACGGATGCGTCCACTGCAGAAAAAGTAGCATATCTGGGGAAAATTAATATATCCAGCCAAAAAATGTACCCAACGAGGAAAAACCTGACATGTCCTGGTGAAAAACAAGCATATTCCAGTCAGGAAAAACTAGCAAGTCCACAAAAAATGCTGATACACCCAGGGATGGCGAGCACAGCCTGTGAGGAGAGCACAGCCCAGGCTGTGAGGGAAAGGTGGCGTGTGGGGGGAGCAGCATATCCACAGAAAAAACAAACACATTGGGGAGGAATCATAGAATCGTTATGGTTGGAAGAGACCTCCATGGTCATCAAGTCCAACCTTTATCCCATCATATCCCTGACCATCAGACCAGCAGACCATGGCCTCAAGTGCCTCAGCAACCCGTTTGTTGAACACCCCCAGGGACAGTGACTCCACCACCTCCCTGGGCAGCCCATTCCAGTGCCCAACCACCCTCTCAGTAAAGAACTTCTTCCTAATCTCCAACCTAAACTTCCCCTGACGGAACTTGAGGCCATTTCCTCTTGTCCTGTCATCAGCAATTGGGGAGAAGAGACCAACACCAGCCTCACTACAACCTCCCTTTAGGTAGTTGTAGAGGGCAATAATACGTCCAGAAAATAAAAAGTAGCATACCTGGAGAGAGGAAAAAATGCACCAAGAAGAAACCAGAGCCCCGCCATGACAGGGACCCACTGCTTTGCCTGCAAAGGCCTTTGCTGAACATGCCCGTGTTCGGGAGGGAAAGGCCTCGCAGGGCGGCTGGTGCTGGGGGGGTCAGAGCTGTGAAGTCTGGGTGAGCTTTGGGTGAGCTTTGGGCCCTGGCTCAGCCTCCACACTGGTGTCAATCCAGCCTTGGGCAGGAGGAGGGGAAGGCTCAGCAAGTGTGTCCCTGGGAAGAGAATGCTTGGGGTGAACGGCAGGCGCAGGTTGGGGTAGAAAAATGGGCAGTGCCTGAACTGGCTCCTCAGCCATGGACATGAACCATTCTGACCCCGGCCCTTCTTTTCGTACAGGAAAATAGGCATGTCAGGCCTAGCCCACGTCCACTAAACTAGAGGGTTTCTGGAGTAAAAGTAAACGCAGATCAAACCAGGGCCAAAAAAGCAAAACTTAAGTCAGTTTCCACAGAAATCTGAAAATGGAAAGCAGCAGTTTTGAGTGCTAAGTAGGGCTCCTGCTGCTTCCCTCCAGCGTGACCCTGGCATCCAAATATGATCTTTCTCCTTTCCGAATTCAGCTGAACTCCTCAAATAGGAATTCTCAGGCATGTATATTTTGTGCATATAAATCCAACATCGATTTGCATAAATAGATGCATACTATCTGATGTACGTGCAAAGTCAGACATTGCAGCTGAAAAATCTGGCCATTAAACTATTTTGTTAGATTCACACATTTCCAAAGGAATGAGACGCATAAATCCACTGACTGCATCTTTTGCTATTGAGTAGATTTAATAGCATTGTGTTAACACCTAGAGATGTTAGCGAAGAACTGAGACCTCGTTGTATTAAGCTCTGTAGACACAAATAATGAAGAGATTGTTCTTACTCCACCAATTTACAGTCTTAGTGGATTATGGGGTTTATTTTGTTTTTAAACAAGTATTTCTGAGTTTGTTATATAACATCAAATAAATCCCATCATTGTATTAAATTTCTTGTACACCCTTTTTTATTGAAGCACTTTCACAATAGCAGAAATAATCAAGTGACGTTATGATAGTAAAAATAAATCCTTATATGTATATATAAAATCTAAATTTGTTCCTTTTATTTTTATCCTGCATTCCAGAGTTTGCAGTAGATTGTTCCAGGTTGAAGGGCAGCTGTGGTTGTTGCTATTTAAATAAAGTGACAAGAACTCTGGAGTCTTCTGGGGACATTTTGAATTTATGCAATGTGTGAGTATTTCTTTGTGCATACCTATGGCCAGTTATTTTGACTCTTGCTGGACTACAGCTGTTGCTATGCCTGTGCTCGCTCTGTTTGATAACTTTTTTAATATGACAAGTTCTACAAGTATTGTCAAAATAAGTCTGACACCACAACAGATTGTGAAGAAAAGGCAGAGCAGTAGTGAAAAAAAAATAGAATTCTTCAACATGTTTACAGTTGATTTCTAATCTGATAGCAAATTGATTTTTTTCCCAAACTAGTTTGCCATTCCTCTTTTCTAAGCTGTGGTAACTGACTCTGTACTTGGAGAACAATTCTGCAAATGGAGTGAGTATGCTTTCCAGTCATGTTTCTAATAACACTGGCCTGTGTGAGACACCAGGTACCTTCCCAGGCTGAGGTGTTTCCAGAAGGATCAGAGGAGAATACAAATCCAGTGTTCAGATAATGGAAACCACTGGTTTACATGTGTGGTTGTTTTCACTCTAACATTTCCCTTCAACTCTTGACAGTGTGATTAATTTTGGAAGGAATTAAAGTTTTGCTAACTGATTAGCTATTATTTCAACTACCTCCTTGTTTAGAAGCACTTAACGTGAAGTGCTTACAAAATATCTTCTTTCAGATCTTTAAGGAAAATTAAAATATGCCATTTACATTTTTGTACCTATTGAATTTTTAACCAACTGTTGCATCTAAACATAGAGGTCTCAGCTGGGCCTGGACATAAGTTACGTGGTAAGGTTTGCTTCAGGCTCGCGCTTCACTTTAGGTCTGCTGGGAGGCTGGTTATGAATTGGTATTCTTACATAGAAAGGAAATAGGAAGCTCTACCATCTTAATATATGAATGCAACACGATGTGGATTTGGCTGGATGAAGACATTTAAGAGCGTGCACATGCACAGTAAATCAACTTGCTAAACACCTCAAGAGCAAAACTGCTGATCCTACGAGCCAACTTGCTACACTGCACAACGCTCAAGAGAATAAAAGGCTCATAGATGAGACATCTACGGAACTGACTGTGTCAAGATAATGAGGAGCGCAGAGTACACAAGGGATTTTTCTCTCCTTGATGTACACATGTAATTCCTATTGACAGCAGTGGGAGTTACATGTACATATCAAGGGGACAATAGAACCCTTAGTGGTGGAGATGAGTATCGGATGTGAGCTGTGTTACCGCGGATAGGAAATGAGAGAAAGGGAGGTGTGATCACTGAGGGACAGTACAACATACAATAAAATTGTCAAGCAGCCATCAAATATGTGAAAGCATGGGAATAACAAATTAAATGGACAGGAGGTGAGAAAACAAAGTCTCAAGAGGCTTTTGCCTTCCTAGCTTAGGGCTGATATTTGAATTCCTTATTTGGGAAATATTCCCACTGGTTTAACCTGTTTAATTCTCTGATAAATAAATGTTTTGCTGAACTCGAGTAAACAGTATGGCCTAGATGCTCAGGATAAAAAGTGGTTTTATTAAAAAATCTGTCAAATAAAGAGAAATTAAATTAATACAGTGTGCAGACCACACCTTAGATTTCTTCTGTATGATCTGATGATTTTTGCTTCTTCTAGGAGATTGGTAGCAATTGATGATTTAGAAAGTCATTATTACTAATTTTGGTTTGTGTCAAAAGTAGTAACAAAAGAAGGAATATATACAGAACCAGAGGAATAATTATTATTCTGGATTGATAGATAATGGCAAATTATGGGTTTATGTCAGCAATGAAAAAGTGAAATGAATGAGGAATGCCATCAGTTTAATCCACATTTGGGATCTTTTTAGGATGTATAGGGAAGACAGGACAAGATGGAACTGAACAGTAAAGTGAAAGGTAAATCAATGCTGTGGAGAAGTTAATGATCAGGAAAAGACAGAAGTGTGTACTAGATCTAGACAGAAACCAACAGAGGAAACAAAGATGCTCCTGAGTAGGAAGACCACAACCACAGAGAGAAAATAACTAACAGTAAAAGCCAGACTTTGGTACATTTATGTAATTCTTTAAAGCAACAGCAAATCACTGGAACTACATCAATACTTGGGCACAGCTCAAAATTCTGGATTACTTATGATCTGGCTCTGGTATAAAACTGAAGACAAAATGATGAGTCAGAGAGGAGAAAATGACATGAAGAAAAACCACAGGAAAAAGCAGTACTGAACAGGAACGGAATATGCGTTAATCTAAGCTGATTCTATACCACCCTGTATGTGCTACATGTGTGCTGGGATGGTGAGAAAGATACAGCTATTTTCCTGATTGAACAGGTCTTTTGAGGTCACATTTTCAGGCCTGCTAGACATGCTGCAATGCCAAGGAATTTGAACTTTCTCTCTTTTACGCTATCTACTGATCAGTACATTGTGGCTCCTATCGATTCTCCTCCTGAGTTGGTAATGTAAATGGCAATGAGGAAAATACAACTTCAGAGGCCCTATACAAAACCTTCCTGCTCAGTTAATTACACTGACCAAGGGAGGCCAACTTTAGTGTAGTCTGACCTCCAATTATGAGACATGCTGTGGTCTCCTCACTGAACTATGCAAGCATTAATGGCAGCATGCCAGCTATGGCTATATTAAAATCAATTTAAAAATCCCAGTCCTATATATCTTTCACCTTAGGTGAGGTAACACACCTTATACTAATGGAACTCTTACTAAAACATTGTAAAACAAAATTGACCTGTGCAAAGCAGTGAAATATCTACTTCTTTTGATTCATTTACTACATTCTTGCTAAAGCAAAGAAAAAAGGCAAAAGTAGACTGGGAGGTTTAATAGGTCTGCATCATTACAGTGGGCTGCAGTTTAAAGCAGTGGTATTAAAAAAAAAAAAAAAAAAGCAGAGCTAGGTTTGTTCTCAGAAGATACAGTGAGTGCCCATTTATGTCAATATGTGCCTTCTAACAGCTTCAGAAAGGTGACCTCTCTGGTTCATGGGCAAACCTGTGGGCCTCAGACACAGAACATCGCCAAGGAGAATATACTGCAAGAGATCCCTAACTCAGCAGGCTGTCAGTTCCCCAGGCTGCTCCGTGATGAAAGTAGTCATCATCTGAAATGGCTACATTCACAGTAGGCTTTATATATATAGCAACTTATGAAAGTAAGATAAACCAAGTGATTTCCTCCCCACCCTCTCCATGCACCCTCCTCGGCCGCTGAGGAGGAGATGCTCTTTCTAACAAGTCCTGTTCCTGGGATCTGCCACAGTATCAGGGGAAGGGAACAGGATCTAACCTATGAAGCCCTATAGTTCTCTAGTTTTTACTCATCACAAACCAGAAAATTCCAATTGAATATCAACATAATTAAACTTTATGTCCCTAGTTTCTTATAGGGACAGCCGAAGGAGAATGAGAATTTTTTCAGACTTGCAGCTTTTGCTTGTTTTATTGTTTATAGCAGCAATTCTCCTCATGATTTCATCATTCTTTGCCTTTCTTTCTCCTCTCCCTTTTGGTGGACGTGGCTCCATCTACATTGAAATGTTCACATTAATATAACTTATTCCAGTCCAGATCTCAGAATAAGTTACTGGTACAAGCAGCAATATTAATAAATAAACATTCTTCTATCTAGCAAAAATGCGAGGTCTAGATCAGGCTTTCTTATATTATTGACAATACATGCTTTTCTTCTTTATTGGGAAAAAAAAAGCTTATGTTTTCTTCTGCACAAATTGGTAAAGCATAAATAGAAGTTGTATTCTGAGCTCTCCCTGCCTTTTGTGGCACCCAGCTTGTTTGTATGCCTTCCAAATATTTTTTCCTCCTGAATATATGCAACAGTTTTAGCACCACAGTAGATACTCTAGATTGTGTGTGTGCATGCTAAACGCTGAGGCAGAACTCCTCAGAGAAAGCCCCAGTTACCTTTTTAATATGAAGTAATTTTCTGGAGCTGTCAGCATTTTTGGTCAAAAACCAACTGGAAGACAAAGCACTTTACAGGAGACAACTTTGACAGCGTATGGATTTGAATAACACAACCAAAAAGATAACTTGGAGTAAGGGGAGAGAGAGAAAGAGATGTGCTCTTCTAAGAGATTGCTTTATGACAAAATATCACACACTCAAAGAAATTCAACACATTTCCAATTAAAAAAGGTAGTGAGAAATTTACAGTGTTTGTCTCCATACAACTTCAGCCAAGTTAAAGATATATACAAAATTTATTTGAATATCTGAATCACTGATTTAGCTATAAATGACGATAATATTAATAATATTACATGCCTAAGTGAAATAAAGCCTAGAGCTAAAAGAAGGAGAGATATTTAGGAACATTATATGCATGGTCAGTTGAGTAATATGGACTGACTGTAAGCCAAGAATGATAAAAACCAAAGTCCTCCACACAATCATAAACAGAAAGGAAGAGAAGGACTATGGGACATATTCCTGCACCATCTTCCGTTATGAGCTACCAGCAGGCTTGTAGTTTAATAAAGCTTATTGTAAGTGACATTACTTCAGTGACTCTGATCGTGCTAATCCATCAATAGGAAATGACAAAATGATGTAGCAAGTTCTGTTGTAGCCTAGAAAGAAGCACAGGATTCAGATGGGACATTTTTATTGTAAGATTTTAACGAAAAATAAAAATTATACCTGGTGCGAGTTATGGGCTGAATCCAGTAACCTGTGCTTTAGCTATCCAGATATTTCAACAGAATGGTCATTTACACAGCTGATCCTTAAGTATCTTATGAGATAAATCTCATAACCTTTCTGTGAAAACCTCAGCAGGATGCAGACACTACGATAATCCATGTGCAAGCTACTGCATTATACTGCACGCTCTCGGACAACTCAATTACTTTCTTTCAGACTTAACATAAGTTTCTGTTTAGTAAACATGATGAGAGTCAAACTTTTACATATATATATATAAAAAGTGTTTAATTTGCATGCAAAATTGCCGTATGTATGCAAATAGGAAAACTCATGCACAGATGACTAATTAAGTGCATTTATGTGAGAAATTACCGAATGCACGTATGGAATCTCAGTAATTGTACACACAACTCAGATGTGCGATTGCATATGTACCTTGGACACATAACTGATTGAAAAAATTGTTTCTCAGTAGTGTGTTGGAATAACTGATGTGGAGCAAACGATCAGAAATATGACAACTGCTAAGGCTTTTGAAAGAAACTGCAAAAGCTTGTGGGCTTTACAGTAAGAATGGAATTTACCGTCTCTACCATTGCTGTTTTCCAATTCACTAACAACCACAGCGTGCAAATCTATGACTTGAAAAGAGCCATTTCCTTAAGTACGGTAAAGAAACACTCAGGAAAATAAAATTAGTGAAGTGGCACAAGTGATGGTGTCATTAAACTTAAACCTGAAGTTTGTAGCCTGCTGTTGCCTGTCCAGTATGCGTTTGGGAAACAAATGGGAAATTTTACTTTCAGTGTCTCAATCAAGTGCCCTTTCTTCTCATCAGGGTTTGTAGTATGACAACACAATATCCCTTTGGAAGTTACAGTGAGATTTGGGGAGGAAAGGGTATCTATCTGTTTTCATTTTCCAGGCATTGATGTTATTATAGGCTCCTTTATCCCCAAACACTCATTATCTCTCTTTATATCCCCAAAGTCAGAAAGGTCGTGCTAACATTGTTAAAATTCAACACAGTAAATAAATTATTTCACTATGATATAATAAACATCCCTGACATCAATGTCTTGCAAAGAAAAATACCTGTCCGCATTGTTTTTATACTGGCTACTGAAAGCAGGGAAACATCCTCTGCCTGCTTTGTGATGCTTTCCTATTTTCTGTTCTGTTCATTGTGTTTATAACCAAGTACAATAGCAGATAGGGGAGCACATTTTTAGTTATGCACAACATATAACTTGAGGTCAAATGTTTCAGTCAGCAAATAACATGGGTAAAAGGTGCCCATCTGCCTTTGTGGGCACAATCAAATGAGGAACACACACAAGGGGTGGGGGAGAAAAGAGACTGGAGAGAGATGTGCTGTGCTTGGTTTGCTCAGCACCAAAGTGATGTTGTGCTGGAGAGACAGACTCACAGCAGCGTTTGAGGCTCTGGATGTGAAAAGTCACGGGGGAGGGAAAAGGAGGGACATTTTGGTTTGGTTTGACTCGAAACAAAGTTCCTCAGATCAGATTGCAGCAGGCAGTGTTTGAAGTAGACTTTCTGCCACTAAGTGGTGCTAGATACAGTACAGCATCTTTATGATACCGCAATTTACAAGGAGGAATAAACCAGAACACTGTCAAGCTGATTAGACTGATGTAGACACTTAACAAGTGTCCATTATTCTGATTTAATCCTTCTGTGAGACTGGATAAATCAGGAGGAAGAACAGGCCAATCCAAATGATTAAAGAAATCCAAAGATTGAGCCCTGGCATACAGCATCTGAAGTGGAGGATTACAGAAAACAATTCTATTTTTTAAAAAGCTTTGCCTGGCTTATTTTTGTTCCTCTTTAATAATTAGTATTGTTTTCTCCAAGTTTGTGGGGCTTAGAAACTGAAATACTCACCAAAAAAAACCCTGAAGAAAAACCCTAGGTTTAATTAATACTTGCATTTATTCCAGAACTAGTAATCTTTTTAAAACAGATGCTCTATTTTATATCATCTGACAAAAAGAGTAGAACATGTTCTTTCTGGAGTACACACCTAACTGTAGATTTACTCCCTCCCTCCCTCTGAAAAAGATGCAATTGAAAAATAAGATGTAAATGTGGAAGGAGAATGCAACCTTGCAACTTCTGCTGTCCTCAGTCCCAGGAGGAGTGTAAATGCAGCAGGCACAGGAGCTACTTTGACATTTTGACACCCACATGAGCTCTTGCCCCAAGCCACTATAGATACGTGTTACCTCTCAGCCACAGCTGCTGCGATACATCCTGGGTGAGGGGGGGACTAAACTGCACAATCCCAGGAAAGGAGAGGCTGAGTTCAGGATTACAGAGCTTTCCTCCTGTTTTACTGAAGGAGGAGGAATGTGTTTAACTGCTGCCTGTGAAGCAGCTTACGCTTTTCCTCTGCCACTGCTCTGTGAACAAAGAAAGGATGGGGAGAAAGGATGAAGCAATGAACAATCACTCAGTCCAGGATCCCACCTGGTCCATTGCTGCATTTCTCAGCTCATGCTGGAGCAGATTCAGTACTTTGTATTTAGTCACACATGAAGATGGTGTATCTCAGCCAGGCCCAGACACAATCCGGGAATCAGCATTTTTTATCAGATCAAAGGACCCTAAAACATTGCCTCACACTGAAACCCAATTAATATCTGCCTATGTGAGTTGTTCTGCTGAGCAAAATACCTTTAAAAAAAAAGAGCTGGAACTTCTATGGAGAGAATTAGTGCCTTTTGTGGACTGTATTTGTGTGCAGGGTGCCAGTTTATTCACAATATTGCCAGAGAAGTGATTTAAATCAAGAGTCAAAAGCCAAAAGGGTATCAAAGCTGTACAGGAACTGATTACTGCTATAAATTTTGCTGAAACAAGCTGATGCTTTGCTGATTCTTTGTTCCTTTTCTAGTAAAAATATTCAGAAGATGCCAGTGTTAACTCACAACGTTGACTTCACCGTATTTTTCATTTTTGTTTCATGAGATTATTTTTAGCTGTTGTGCATTAGCTCTGCTTCTGAAAAAAATATTGATAGGTAGAGGTTGCAGGTTCTTCTTGAAAATAACAAATGATTTATTGACAGAAATGCAATGATACAAATATATCTATAAAATTAATGTCCCCTTCAACTGTTTTTGAATGAAGTTAGAGACAGATGCTAGAAACAGATGTGAATTTCTCAGGAGAGAAAGAAGAATCATGGGTAAATCAGGTTTATATCAGAAAATCCGATAAAATTAGTATAACAGCTGAAAAACAAGTAAACTTTTAACAGAAGAAGGAACTCTCTTAATTTTTAAAGGAATGGCAACAGCCAAAGTAACTGTATAAGAGTTATATATACTATAGCATAATTTCTGAGCCCCAAAATCTAGCTAGATGCAAACACAGTAAGAGTCAGTAGCTGCCTACAATGTCCTCTGGAGCAGTAGAAAGAAGAGCAGTAGAAATGCAGTAGAAATGCAAAATCAAAGTGTCACAAACAGGGTCAGCCACAGATCCAGAAACAATGTAATTCTTCTGACATTTACTTCTTCTCTGTGCACTACCAAAAATATTAGCAAATCAGAAATTTGCATAAAGCAACAAACTAACAGATAAATGTTAAATGATCCTAGAAAATATTCTGTGTTCATACTAAGCTTTTGACATATTAAAATAATAACCTATTCCAAACAAGGAGGTTCAAGGAGTGAAAATGTTCAGTTTCTGGTTTCTGGAGCCTTGTCCTGGCTATGCACAGCCTGGTGCAGATACTGCTCCCACCGCTCCCAGGGGAAACACAGAGATGTTCCAAAACAACAGTCCCTACTATCCTGGTGCCTTGTACTGGGAAATTATAATTCTTTCCCACATGGCTGATCCACCTTGTTCCTTGCTGGCTCTGTATGAAGGTTCAAGTTCTTTTATGAATCTCTTCATTTAGGAGACACAAGTCATATACTTGTGCATTAGACTGCAGACACTTCCAGAAATGTGTTTTCTTTGGTAATTACTTGAAAAAAACAAATACAACTACTATATTTAAAGAACAATCAAGCAAAAATTCTGGAAACATGGCTTTGTGTTACTTAGAGAGTAAGTTATTACTTCTGTTTGCCTCATTCACTAAAAACTTGTTTAAATATTAGACATAATTCCTACAGTGGTAGGAATGGATAAGGAACTTGAAAGCTCCAGTTTAAATTTGCAAGAAGCTTTTTGCTAAGAAAAATACAGATAATAGATTTGGGATATAAATGAAGCACTGGATAGGTTTTCCCACTGTAGAATGTGTACAACTTGTACGCATATTAATCTGCAAACTACAGACCAAATATTGATTATATTTTGAAATAAAATATAAAATGTCATTTATGCCAAGTGTCATTACCCAACATCCTTTCATCTCTCTGTTTATGAAGAATGGAGACAATAGCATTCCCTCACAGAAATGATAAAGTTGTTAAAACGTAGAATCAATATCATAAGAGGAACTTCTAGATGCACATATTTAGCTGAATTCCTAGAAATATGAAAGGGAAATGTTTCTGTTGGGCTTGATGCCTAGGGCTTTAAATTGTTGTGTACTATCATGCAGTATGGACTATATTAATTACCTAATTTGGACATTTATATGGTCATCAGACAAGTGGGGACCTGGAGAGAAATCCCTAATTAAGACTCTGGAGTTTGATAAGAGGTTGTTACTGCATGGTGATAAAATATTATTTTTGTCTTATCTTACGAATGTGTCAGGGCAGATTATGTTAAATGCTACCTACATGCATAACCAGATGACATATCTCTGGCAAGGCCCACAGATAACAGTCTGAAAATGCACATTTATTATTTTACAGTTCAGAATGTTAAAAGGAGAACAAAACTTGTAGATCCAGAACTACAGCAAATCCACCTCAGCTGTGTCTGGTGTGTCACACCACCAATATTTTCCTTGAGACTTGGGGACAGGGTAGTTGGTCTGCAATGACAGTTACAACATCTGGAAGCCTGCTCCTGTTCACAGCACCTGGAACCATTCTGTTGGCTCTGTGCTGCTGACCTCTCCAGGCATTCCCTTTCTGCTCCCTGACATGCTTTTCATGCAACAAACCATTGGTGGGTGGATTAAAGCCATCAGAAATTCAATTATACAAAAGGAATCCCTATCTGACTGCTCAGGTTAACCTTCATTACCTTTACAAAGAGAGAACAGGGCAGGGAACTGGCCATTCAGCTTTCAGAGCTCCACATTTCATTTCATTCAGATTAAAATCCACATTTTTTGGCATTATGAGTTTGTTGTGAATGTTGAATATGTAGTGCAAAAATACCAGCTCTGAAGATCTTCTTTTCCTTGACAAGCTTTCTGGGAAAATTCAGAGCTGTTCTATTTTTTGCACACAGTCTTCCCATCCTTCTCAACTGCAGGACTGACTTGAACAATAGTGTTATCTTAAGGATCCCTTTCCTCATTAGATGCTTTTACTTCTCAAGGAGGATGGCCAGCTCTGCCACCAGAAGAAAAGAAAGTAAATTCAGGGAACAAAACATACATGACAGTTGTTTTTTATCCTCTTGGCATGATCCAACACTGCTGATATCAATGGGAAAACTCCTGCTATATATTCCAGTATTGGAGCTTAGCTATTACTGGAAAAGGAAATGTTTACAATGTTTTATATAGATATAGATATATAAATAAGTACATATATATAAATATTTGTAAAGCATATATGCATTTACACACACTCACACACTAAATTTAACACTCTAATTATCATTTGAAATTATTCAAAGCCCACATTGTAAAAGCTCCATGACCTTCTACCTGGATAATACCTTTTTTCATTTTCTGTTATTTACACGTATGCACAATACAAACTGACAAGTGCTATAGCTGAGGAAAAGAGGCGAGAAACAAAGACCAAAGGTCCTTCCTAAGTAGCAGGATGAAAGATGGCTTGGTGTAATTTTACAGGAGGGATTCCGTTTCAGAGATTTCCACACAAGAAACGTGCATATTAATGGAAGTTTGCAAACAGCAAACTCAATATCAGTCCTATTCAATTAAAAGTACATAAAGTGCTAATGTATTGTACCCCAGCTTATGTTTAAGGGGCTGTAGAGACTAATGTCTCAATTGTTGGAAAAAAGCTCATTGAGTTACTCCTGTGCTAGAACCCCATATTTGTAAGTGTCATCCATTACAAAACAGCACTTCTTTAACATGCAAAATGTTTCTACATATTTCCCAAAACACTGATTAGGTTCAAGCAAGAGATTTAGGAGACTTGAGTTTAACCAGCCACTCCATCCCAGAAGCCACATCTGTCCTCTCAGCTCAGTAGTTTGCTTCTCCATGTGCAAACGGGGATTGCAGCGCTGTGAGGCGGCATCAGGATAAATCCATCAGATTCTGAAGGACTGGTTGCTGCCATAATGAGGATCAGTGAGGACTAGAGCTGCCAACGTGTACCAGGTACACAGCTCTGTACCCTGAGAGCTTGGTAAAAATGGAAGATTAATTGGAAGCGTGACAGAAGAATAACAGTTCAAACATTTCACATATCTGGTTGAGGTATAGGTCATTAGCTTTCACATTGTGATGGGCCAGACATGAAAAGGACCTGGCTACAGCAACTGGTCTGAATCTCATTTCCAGATTGGAAGGAAAAGAAGAAAACCAACCACTTGTGAAAACTTTGTAACCGTCTGTCTGCAGCTTGTTTAACCTGATCACTACCTGTCTGCATGAATAGGGGATGGAATGAACATGACCCAACAAAGCCTATGTGGGTTTGATTAATGGAGTGCCCCAAAGTAAAATAGTCATGCTGAAAATCTGAAGAGAAATGCAAACTTTTAATAACATTTTCGAATTATTCAATCATACAATCAGGCCTGACCTTGTTCAATATAAAACTTCATTACAGCCTGGAACGTTAATATAGAGTTCCAAATGCATCATAAATTACTGGTTTCTTCAATGATGCATGGGCCTGTCCTGCTGTGGCCAACTGCAATTTTAATATTTTCTTAAGAAATGAAGAAATGAAGAATTAGCAAATAATGGCATGATCCTGAAATTACTGTTCTGGGATCACAGTTTATTAATTGGCTGAAAAGGATAAAGACATTACTCACTTCCCACGGATAAATGATGCAGCCAGTACTTTTTTTTTGTGGAAACAAACCCTAGATGCTTATTTTTGAATAGATCCATTAATAACCAATTCAACTGACCTACCTTTCTGCAACATGACACGTCTGACAGTCAATGAAAGAATTACTACATGTAACTGGCAATTTTACCATCAGAAGCATTATTTTGTATACAACTAGTACCTTGTAACAACTTAAAAATGGTATTTGCTGTTTGAAAAGGGTAAAATAAAAACATTTGCAATATTGACTGACAAAGATCCTTATTCTGAGCTTACTATTTAACAACAAAAGAAGAAAAATGAGTGAACTATTTAAATGGATAGGGAAATCAGGGAAGCAGGGGTCGCTGTACTTCTAGTTTAACAATAATTTTGTAAACAATCTGCAGTACACACACATTTTCTGGAATTAAGAACAGAGTATTGCTAGAAGTTTGGTGGTCTTCAGGAACAGTCCAGTCCAATCAACCAGTTCAGTAGTCTAGTTCAATGGTTCCATTGATTTCAGTATGACTGGATTTAAATATAATTTTCTTTGCTTCATCGCTTACCAAAGCATCATTAAAAACCTCACAGCAGCTCTGCTGTGGATGGAACACTGGCCTAGGAAACCTTGCACTTCATGTATTAACACGCCTGCCTTCACTGAGGTCTGAAGATCCATGCTGTATATTGTACTCCAAGGATGAACTGTTTGCTTTCAGCGCTGAATAATAACAGGACCATCCTGGAAATAAAGCTAATAAAATATTCTGCAGCAATTAAAAAAATTATTTTGTCATATAATTTTCATAGAATGAAAAACATGAAAATGTGGAGATTCAAGCAGCTTGAATACTCAATAAACATTTCAAGATAAGTTCAATTATCATTATGACCAGCATAATTCACCTGTATCTCTGTCTTTTTCTTTCTAGTTCTGTTTGTACCTCTTCTTCAGTCTTTTGAATCTGTACCAGATTAATTCTAAAAGTATTTAATGTAAATAAAACACACACGAGATGGTTCAGCTTTTCTCTAGGACAGCCATCCAAAGCTTTGCTTGCCAAGAGGCAACAATACTGAGCAATGTTGTGCAGAAGTCTATAATTTGCTCTGTAATAACCTCAGTTTGCTTTATTTTTTTCTTTCTTCTGGCCATGAGACATGTCAGAAGTTTTCATGGGCAACCCATTGCCCAAAACTAATTGGCTGGAAATCACAGTAAAGGAAGAGTTTCATTGTTTTCACCCAGAATATTAAACAACTATTTAGCAAAGGGAAAGAATAATGCAGAATAATTACTAATTGAAGGAAACATTCAGAACACACAAAACATGGTGAAACAAACTATCAGGTCCAATTATGCCACTTCTGTGAACATTGTTATGCTATCTGTAATGAACTCATATTTCAAAGCTCAATTTTACATTGGGCAATGGTTCAAAATCCAGAGACACATCAGTCCCAAGCACTAACTTACAGAAAAGTGCTAGACTGCAACTGACTGACAGCACTTCCCACAGCAATCTGGGTCTACCTTAAAGAGCATCTATTTAGCTCTGCTTCAAATGAAATTTCATTTAACTACGGAAATCTAGCAAGGTCACAATGCAAGATAGTCTGTCTGCAGACACCAGCCGTCCTTTAGTCTGTTATACAATTGCACATATGAGATTTTAAAAACAAAAAATGCCAGATGCCTTCTGTAGCATCACCTTTATCAGACAGAATTGCCACAAAATCCAAAATGTTGAATTTGCAGCTACTAAGCCAGGACATAGTCTAAGAACTGCTTGAAAATGTGACTATGAACTTGAATTTATCTTCGTGTAGAAATATAACTGGAAGAACTAATAAAACCAAAAATATAGCCACATAGTGCACTGTCAATTACAGAGTTGAGAATTAAAGCTATAGAGAGAAAAAAATGTGTTCTGGTGAGAAAGTCATCTCTAGAGTTACAATTAAGACAAAATTTATTGCCTCTGTTTAACACCTGTATTATATTTATTCATTCTGATAAA
Source organism: Aegotheles bennettii (assembly GCA_013398125.1). Taxonomy (NCBI): domain Eukaryota; kingdom Metazoa; phylum Chordata; class Aves; order Caprimulgiformes; family Aegothelidae; genus Aegotheles; species Aegotheles bennettii. The sequence goes on from VZRW01012113.1 coordinate 612,898, forward strand.
AATCTGGATCCAAAGATTCAGCATTCAAAGTTGCAGAATAAATGTTAATTAAGTATTTGATATAAAGGCTTTAAAAAACCCACTAAAATTATTCAGTTTACTTAAAATAGGACCCAGCAAAACAGAAAACGTGGTATCAGATTCTGTAATGGAATCTTTCTGTTCCTTTGAACTCTTTGCATTTAATGTGAAATATGAAGGACTAACTTTTATATTTGTTTCCCTCTGGTATAAACAGACTATGTAATGAGCTGCCGTGTGATATGAACTGAATGTCACTTGGAAGGCAACACATTCAAGCTCACTGGTGGCTTTACCCCTCTTAATCTTCACCTTATGTCTGAGATGTTCTTTCCCTTTTTCATGGATGCTCATTATGTATCTGTTATTCATTCACTTTGCTGGGTTTGAATAAGTATGGACTTCTAGAGATGACATAATCTACCAAAAACTACCAGAGAAGTGAATGTTATTTGCTGAAAAGCCTCATGCTCCTGAACAGCTTGTCAGTCTGCTAGCTCCTCAGAGGTCTGTTTCCCCATTAGTGCACATTTTCCCAGTTGAAGATTTAAAGATTTTTTTTCCCACTGTCACAATAAAAAAGAGGAAAAGGAAGCAGGTGGTGTCATTTCTAAAGTCCAAGTGTTTTTAATGATCAGTCTGTATTTCTTCAAGTGCAGAAATTTCAATTCCGATTAAAATGAAAAAATGACAAGCCATTTACAGACAGACCTCCATTCTCCAAACATTCTGCTCTGAATACACAATATGTTTTCCTATATAATGCATGCACCGTATTTCAATATTAATTATATGCAGGTCTCTTTTGGGTCACATGCTAATTATATCTATTTAGAATTTATCATGCTACTTCCAATAATGTGCTGTCATTGTGTCCTGTTGTTTTTCCTTGCCTGAGGCAGAAGGAAGCTACAATAAACCTGAAAATATTGGCAAGAAACATTCATTTTAAAACATATGGGGAAAAACTGCACTCAGGGCCCTGTCCAATGCTCATCGAAATCAACAGGAATTGTTATATTAACCTCAAGGGAAAATGATTTGAACCTGTTAAATGACTACAATTCTATAGGACGAGCTATGTGCACCTCTCACAGGATAATGAAATGGTTATGCTAAAACCATCTGTAAATAATCAAGGAAGCATTCAGCATTGTGCCAGAGAGGATATGCAAAGAGGAATTTGAGCTTTTCTGATTCTGAGATGGTTAAACTGGTACTAAGTAGCCACAGGATAAAGAAACAAACCCTCTGTTTCCAACCATCTCCAATGTAACTGTTTCATATGTTAATGTACAGCGTTTTGCAATCAATGGATCTGTATATCAGGCAGTAACAGTGGGAGGGTGTTTATGACTAACTGCTGTGTGCTATTGGATTCAGATATGTCACATTTCAAAAATGTTGCTGTATTACAAGCACTAAGGGTATCTGCACATTTGCCAAACTTACAGACTATGTTTACATCTTCCTTTTATAATGACTGGTGTAAGTCGATCTGCATTTACCAAGCCATGGTATCTTGTCTGTACAAGGAATACTTAAAGTTATCTGTACAAGTCACAACTGAAGTCAAATGGTGCTCCCTTCATGCCACCAGCTGGTGAACACAGAGCCAGGTTTTCAGCTGAGAACCTCACTTCATATGTTACAGTTATTAATACTGAAGATTTGGATCTGCTTTCAAGAAATAGGTGCCTGCAGGACTAAACACAGATAATGCACAAAAAAAATAAATGCAGGCACTGAAGATAAGCATCTTGGACAAAATTATGCCCCTCAAGTTTCCTGGCCTTCTAAATTGCTAGTGCTACATTACTACTGAGCAATGACACAAATCAGAGTTGGTGTCTAAGCCAGATGTGCAGGAGACTACCTCATCCAAATTTCCACACACCCTTTTAACCCATCTATTGCTTCTGTCAGTCCTTTTACCTTCTGTACCTCTCTAGCTCACAGACACATCAGGACTATTTTAAACAGCACTACTCCCATTACTTTGATGGTGTCTGTAAGTAGCCTGCCTCCTAGAAATAAAACTCACAGGATACAAACATGAAATGGCATCTACATGTCTGTATCTCACTGTGACTTTTTTTATCTATAATGAGATGTTTTCAGGATAAGAAGAAAAATGTTAACATTTAGCTCACTGATAGGTCTCAGCAGAGAGCAAACTGATTTTCAGGTACAGAAAATGAATTGTCTGAAGCCAAATGTAATTTTATTTTGGTGGGCCAACAATCAATAGAGCAAATGCACAGTCATTTCAGTAATTGACACAGCTCCATGACAAATACTTACTAGAAACTCATGGCTAGGTAGTTTCTTTCAGCATCCCATATTACAAAGGTGCTCAGGAGAAGAAGCAGCGTGTATCTTTAATGCATGGTAGCTCAAATGTTCAGACATGCAAATTAAGCAAGCATGTATACAATTATTTTTATTTTTAATATCTAACGTCATTAGTCAGATTGTCTCATCTCATCTTGGGTAAAAACCTTATAGTGGAAACAGAATTTTAAGTCTGAGACTTTCACTTTACTTACCCAAGTGAAAGGTAACAGGGCCCATTAAGCTGTTAAAAACCACATATGAAAACTTGCTACAGTACCCCTGAGGCCTACAGGCACAAGACCACCTTCTCATACAGAGCTTGTTGTGTCCATTCCTGCAAGACATTGTTGTAGGATCCCTATCGCAATTTGCTCTGTCTCGTGCCACTGCAGTGGCAGCAGTAAATCCTGCTTTGATAACTGCTGAGCAAAAGAGGGTTCCCCTCCAGGGCATGTCTGCTTCTTTCATACCTACTGGTCTCATTCTTAGCCCAGAGACTTTGTTCAGCACAAAACACTGGGAGAGTAGATGTAGTGTTCCCACCTGGAAATGAAGGAAGGGATGTTGTTATTACAATAACGATTTAGAATCAGGCAGCCAACTGCCTCAGTCCATAACTGATCTTCCAAAAATTGGATGGTCCAGGCTGTGTTCTGTGGGAGCAGCTCACAGTGGTCAAAAATCTGTATATAGATTTCTATCATCTGATGAGATGAGGAAGAATTCAGACCCAGACATAATGCAGGAGAGATGAAATGCCAGCAAGATGCTTCACAATTCCAAAAACTAAAAGCTGTATCCCTAATATGAAAAAAGTAGCAATTTTAATATGAAACGATGAGTTTTAACTATGGTTCACCATAATGATTTGGACCCTTATGGAAGACTGAATGCTTCCCTACCTGGGGAGAACCATGGCATTTTTAGGCCTGTAGAAGCTCATGTAAGACCTCATATAAGTCTATTTTTAATATGCCTTTTAGGAAACAAAGGACAGTGCAATCACCAATTGTGAGAAGTAGTACAGAGGGAAAAAAAGTAAAAAGCACATTTTTCAAATGTATAGGATTTAGTAATCCACTGTCTCCTAATTTGCCAGAAGAGGTGAAATCCTGTTTTACTTTGATACCTCTGGATGTTTTACCAACGGCCATTTGTTTCAGAGCTTTTAGTTATGCAGATCAGACACCTGGGAAACTGAGATTGTCTTAATTTCCTTTTTTGTTCTGTAACAAGAAATATTCTTTATAGTATCTGAGGGAACCTCCAAAGTATGGGAGAGACTTTAGATAACATTTTTCCTTCGAAGGAAAGATATTCTTTTATATAAAGACAAAAAACCTCAGAACATTTGAAGAGTGTTCATTCAAAACAAACTTAGCTTTGAGCATTGTTGGGAGAATAGAAATTTCTTCTGCCAGAAATCTTTCCTAGAGGTAATGCCATCTTCAAGCATCCTTTTTCAAATGTAAGAGAAATCACAGAGTAAGGCCTTTACTTGTAGTATAATTAGCAAAGCTTGCAAGAAGAAAGGGAATAAAATATTATACACATGTTCTTGCAGGCTAGGAAATGGAAAGAAGAAAATAATTCTGATTGAAAAAAAACCCAGCCCAGTCATAATTGTACATTAAGGAAACATTGTCATGTACCTGTCAGTACAGGAACAACATGACTGCAGTTGGTCAGACCCAAAGAAAGACAGAGAGCTCATTAATTTGAAATTAGAGCGTGAATGCCTACAAAAGCACAGATAACTTCAAGCAGAGAGTGATTGATGGCAACCTTTGGAAATTGTTTTCAAACCTCCCACTGTGAACACAGAAGTTCAGAGTTACAGACAATTCCTAACACCTACAACAGGAGTATTGTTAGCTTGATTCAAAGTGTCAGGGTGTAAAAGCAGCCAGTATGCTTGGGGTTTTTTTCTTGTTCACAGTTGTCTCAATCTGGAGCAGTTATTTTAGTTGTCAGAGACTAGACCCAAAATACTCATGGTAAAACCTTCCTGTAGACCAATCTTGCAGCATGGTATCTTCAATTAAATAGATTCTCTTCTGCATCCAGGTTATGCTGCACTCAGCAGCAAGAGGGAACTTTTGGAAGCTCTCCAGTTTGTGTCCTTGCCTAGCCACAAGCTAATGCTGTATTTTAGTACAAGCATTGTGGTATCACTTGTGCTATCCATTTTACACCTGCCTGATCTTCTTGTTAATGCTGATGGATCTTCCACACTACAGGCCATGAGAAGGAAATTTGACAAGATTTGGTCCATACTTGTAAGGGTTTGCACCTGATTTGAGGTAATCCCTAAGGACCTGAGTACAGTTTATGACTCTTCTGTCATGCCTGACCACAGAAGAGACAGCATATTTGTCTCATTAACTAATGATTAAGTCCAGAATAAAACCTCAAGCTTCCTCTGTCCACAAGCAGTATAAGATTAGACATGGTCATTCAAGGCAGCCAGGTACTTATACTTCTGGCTCACACATTTACTTATTCTGACTGTATACACAAAATGGATAACAAAATGCACGGTGCCCATGTAGACTTATGCCTGCAGGTCTCCAGATTTGCATATGTGGCTGCAATAACTGTGTATACAACTGAAACACAGCCCTGCTCTGCAAAACACTAGCTTTACATGTTGTTTTCTTCACCCATTCTTAACTGAGATTCTTCATTTTACACTGCAGGCACACACTACATTTAGTCTCGTTAATTAAACAGCATAACTAAAATGTATATTGCAAATATAATAATCTGACTGTTCTTTCCTGAAACGGTGGTTCTGTGTACCAAGGGATTTTAAATTAAAAAAAAATAAAATAAGAAAAATCCAATCTAGTCATTTTTGGCCACATTAACTTAAAAAAAGAACAAATAATGACTGATTAGCAATTATGTTTCCAAATTTTTTGTGATCTTCCATTTTTCTGCTTCCATACCACTGAGTTTGAAATGCTTCCCTACAAGCCTGCACATAGCAAATGATGAGTAAACATTTTCAGAATACATCTCTCACTCTGAGGATCCACACCTGATTTTGATATAAAATGTTATTAACTTTAGCTCCTAGTACAAAAGGTCTTGATCAATAATTGTTTCTACCTGTCTATCTTATTTCTGTGTATCTTCTAAGACACTTTTGGGCTGCTGCCAATGCATTTTGGTTTGTAAGCACATAACAGTGTATCATACACCTCAAATCTGTGCAGGTTTATCTTATCTTTTCATTAGGTAGGAGATGGGTTTTTTTAATCTACATAGATTAGATTAGTTTAAGGTCACCCTGAGAGAAGAGAAGAGGAGAGAAGAAGAGAGATAAAGAAAGGGAAAAAAATAAAACAAAATGACAGAAAATGGAACCCCACATATTCTAACATAAGTCATCCTATCCTCACAACTAGCCACTTCTTCAAATCATTCTTACTGATTTTGAAAGTCTGGGAATGCAAGAAACAGAACTAGAGAACCTTAAAGGGGATCCTCTCAACACCTGCCTGTACACTGTCTTGATAGTTCTTCAAAAATACATTGTCACCATTTGGCCATAATAATCAAAAAGTCAAGTAGTATGGTCAGATGATTCTAAATATCTCATTCGGTGTTTAATTCTTGAAGAAGCAAAATCACTATATGTTTCTTCCTTTATTCCCTTTATTGACCACAGTGGAAATACCATCAGGTGTGAAAACAGCACAGAGATACAGAAGCTGTTAGTTTCTGATCTTTACTCTTGGAGTGGGCTATTTGTAAGATTTTGAAAGATGATTCATAAGTATACCAAAATAACTAAAGGGAGAAAGAAAAATAATCCCTTATTCTGTCATCAACTCAGCTAATATTAAACCTGAAGGCAAGAAGTATCACCTTAAGGGTGACAATGAGTAAGGTAACCCCTGTGAATTCCTCAATGACACCACACTGTCATGGGGATATGGAACATACTAGTTAACATTGCTAGTATAGTCTTGAAAGCAGTCATGGGGCTCTGAATCAGGCTGGATTAAGAGGGAATTGGCTACTGAAAATTAGTTTCAGTAAAAAAATTAATTTCAGTAGCAAAAATTAGTTTCAGTAATGAATAAGCATTCTGGTGTCTGGGCAATCATTAGTGGCTCTGTATCTCATCCATTCATTCAACTCAAACTTACAAATAAAACTTTCTGGTTGCATTCCTTGTTAAAAATGCTGAACTCAATATATTTTCATCACCCATGGTGGATTACCTTAGTGACAATGCACCACATGGTGCATATTTACTGATAGCTATGATAAGAAAAACGTAACAGCACTATTGTGAGTATATTTTAAAACAACTCTGCTTAGGTAGTGGAGAAAGAGTTGTGAGCAAGCTGTCCACAGGCAAAGAAAACAGGAGCCATTCTGCCATCTGCATACCTTTAAACTTTTATCTTGGAAGGACTGAGCAGGAACTCTCAAAACAGAATGAATTGCACACAATAGATCAAACATTTTTAAACTCATAAAATCTATTTCCTGGGACACAATACTTTTGCCACAGCTACATTTTAGCTAATTCCTGGGTGAATTATATTCTCCTAGTGATCTGCATGCAGAACATTAGTAAAACATTAAAAATTCTTCAGGGTAAAATAAAAATCAAAGGAGTTTTTGAATGTTTGGGAAATAGTACAGAAAAAGAAGAAGTGATGAAGAAGAAAAAGAAGCATGCCTGGAGGTAGCAGGAGAGGTAACTCTTCTCTCTATTCTGGTTGATAAGGGAACACTCAATTTCAGCATTCATTCTATTCATTTAACGTTCAAGGCAACTTTCTGAGACAAAACATAATGTGAGACTTTGAACTCTTCATTGAGAGTTAGTTCTACCTCACCAGAAAGGGCAAAGAGCTTCCTTATAGAAGTGTTGCTACCAAGACACAAATATCATCAGTTGGCTAATTGGGTGGGAGAGGTTAAGGGAGAGGGGCTCAAACAGAAATCCTGCTGCATAGCAAAAACTGGTATTTCTTCTGTGTGGTACCTTAACCACAAATTAGACCATGTTTGTTCAAAGAGATGAAATCCACTTCTGTAGTGAAAGTCATTTAAGTCCTGTATGAATCTTCAACCTGTAGCCTCTAACTCAAGCGTCAATGGATTTAATTGGAACACAGCCCTAAAAAATAATTTAGCATTGGTATGTTTTCAAGACCATATATTTAAGACCGTTATGCTCAACACACTATATTTAAAAGAAGTTCTGCAAAGTACATGATTTATATTAGATTGTCTCTTCCTCGTGATCTACATTGTTTCACAAGATCTGCGCTAAAGATGGAATTTTGGAGGCAGAGCGAGTGGGAGGCTGTGAATAGTTTATTAAAAAAAAGTTAATTAGGACTGAAATTATTCAGCATTTTGAGTCAAATTTGGCAAATAACTTGGGCTGTTTAAAAACAAAGAAGTGGGACTTAGGTGACCATTCACAAAACTAGCAAGGCAGAGAAATCTACATTCCTACTGTGTCTCAGTAATGATGACATTCATCTCAATACAGGGACATGTGGGTTCAAGTCTCCCTTCTCCTAAGTACATAGCAGGATTTTGGGAAGTGCAGCCTCCCAAGTTCCAGGTGAATGCCTAACACTGGTCTGTGAGTGACATCAGCAGCAACAAAGATTCATCTCTCTTATGAAAACAAAGAAAAAAAAATTATTTTGAGTTGAAATATTCAACTGCTCTGAAACAAATTAAAATTCCAAGTTTTTGTTCTGTTTGTTTCCTTTCAAGTGAGACTATTTCACTCTCTCATTTCCCTTAAACCTACACCCTATAAGGCACTGATTTTTCTTTCCAGGGTGAGCCTCCTAATTTCAGCAAATGGACTTCTCATTTATGGTTTTATGGGGGATTCATCTCACCTAACTTCAGATCCCTCTAATGGACAAAATATCTTTGAATTTAATTCTCCTGAGATCCCTTTTATGGAGTGATTCATCTAACCTTTCCCATGTATCTGTTGTCCAAAAAGCTGAATCACATGTATGTGGTTTGCTTCCTCCAGTAAACTGCTTGGGTGATGAGCATTTCTGTGATAGTTACGTATATTTGGTGATGTGAATCCCATCCTTGATGGGATCCTTTTTGCCCTCCTAGGACTGATATTAAAAGCAAATATAAACCCCTTTTATAATCCTGTAGCTTTGCTCTGATACTGAGATACTTCGGAAAACAGACAAATTGGTAACTAGTTATTCTAGCCCTCCTTTTGATTTCATACATGCAAATTAAAAATACTTATCTGCTGTATAAAAACTTGGCGTGTTTAAATAACTATTATCCTTTAAATACATTCCAGTGATGTAGGAATCATTATTCGAACAGATAGAATAGGCATTAAATCCACAGGGGAGTCATTAAAAGATGGCTATTTCTCTCTGTTTGACCGAAGCAGCAGTTGTAATGTATTTATTCAGGATTTAGCAAATGGAATTCAATTAGAACCGAAATGGTGTTAAATTGAGTAATTCCTATTGTATTTGTCTGACAGACAGGAGTGACATGACCTGAAAAGTTAAAAGGAGCAGTATTCAGCGGGGATCTCTGTGTTCTGTAGCACTTGTTGACAGAAAGTCACTAAACGGGTATATATCCTGCTTACCTTCTTAATCACCTGCTTAACCCCTGTAGTAAAAAATAAGGACCAAACAACATTTATTGACATTATATGGTAAAGTCACACCTTAATAGGAATAATCTCCTTTGTTCACAGTGTCTGGAACAGAGCTTAAAATTCATTGTATTACAGTTGTGTTTGAAGCAAGTGTTCTGATATAATTCCATTCTATGCAACAAGAAAGCATTAAGTATTATACAATATCTTGTTTCCCTGGAAGAGTTTTCATTCAGGGACAATGTGATTTTAAGGTATGAAGCAAAATATTGTATTTTCTTTTTAACATAGTATGAAGGCATGTGTGTTTAACACCTTCTATACAAGTGTGTGCATCTACATACCTAGAATGTGAAAAGGTAGAGAGACATGTGCAATGCATATAGGTGAAGAAGGTCACACATTGAACATACTGTATATAAAGCAAGACATTGCTTATGATGTGGCATAGGTGAATGTCATAAACCAAGGCAGGTATGTGACTTCCCTACTTGTGTAAAACCTCTTCAACATGAACAGATGGGATTGGGGTGGCATTTCCTGTGATTGTCCTTGGGGAATGCAGCCTGATGCCATTGAACACCAGACGCTGCTACTCATCAATAAAGTTGCATCCATTAATGCATTTGCTTGGCTGTCCCTCCTGTTGTGCATCTTTCACACATACAAAAAAATCAGGCTGGAAATGACATCTGGCACATATTGAACGTAGATGAAAACAAAGAAAAATTACATGAGATTGGTCTAGTAAATTTTTGAACCTTGTTAAAGAAATAGCCATGCTAACAATCTACTCAGATACTTTAGTCATTGCCTCAGATCTTCCACAGTAAAATACTGGATTAAATCAGTAATCATTGTGAAGGACTTAACACAACGTGGATGTAAATATTTTTTTTTTAATAGTGGCAAGTGAAACAGTGCTCTTGTTTTGGTTCTGAAACACAGAACGAGACCTCAGATGAGGGAAATAATTATATCTTACTTTTCTATTATTCCTGTGGTTCAGAACTTTCTAGCCTTAAGCACCTATATGATTTCACTCACATTAGTATTCCCAATACTTGCCAAATCTCTAATTCAACCAAATACTAAAATTCATGCTTAAACCTGAGCATGTACTTTACTGCTGGTGCCTGAAAGGGACTGGGATGTTAGTTGGACTTAAAGGAAATAAAATGTCAGTAAAGTCCTCACCCATACCCTGCCGTGATCCCAACAAAAGGTTTTCATTGTAATCAGCATGCAAGTAATGAAATTTCATAGGAACAGAATTCACAGTTGAGTAAAGCTAGATTTTGTTTGTTCTTGTAAAAATGTAGATGTGATTGGTGATACTAAAAGGCATTTTTGAGAGCATTTGGTGAGCAATTTTTAGGGCACCAAATCCAAAGCCCCCATTTCAGAAAATGGGTCCCTTTTTTGCCTAATTTTATATATTTACAATGACACTGCACCAAAATTATTTTTTATGAGTATGGACTAAATATTAATTATTAAATATGGAAGTATCACATTTATAAGAAGTATTTTACAACTGACACCTCAATTTACTGAAAATATTTCCATGTGATTTTATTTTATAAAGAAGTGTACTATTTAGGAGGAAGAATTATGCCTTTAGCTGCTCTCTAAAATATTCAGATGTTCAGAAAAGGAGGCAAACATATGATAAAAATCCCGCTGGACACCACAGTCCCCTTTAGAGCACTGGAAAGCAGATGGTGTCTTTCAAAAACAAGACAAGATCAGTCTTACCAAAAAACAGATGCTATCCATTTTCCAGGAAAGATCACTGGTAACTGATAAGTTCACACGATAAACTTCTGCTGACTCAAGAAACATATTAAAGAGTTTAGAATAACGAAAATTATCTCGAATATTTCAAGGGAGAAATAACCCGAGGTTCAATAAATTTTTTTTTCATAACTATTACCCTCTTCACATCAATCCAGACCTATTCTCAAGACAAAAGATGAAATGATAAAACCTCCAGGAGGTGAAAACATCATCTAGAATTTTAGGAAAAGAAAACAATACTACAGTTCTAAAACCTTTAAATTAAAGACAAATCTAGAAGCATGAAAGACAAAAAAATTGCAAAACATTAAGAGGTGGAATTTTGGATACATAAGCCAGACATTAGTTACTTCTAAGTCTGTAAGTTTAAGAGAACCGAGCAGTTTCCAGGATAGCTGCTGGACACTGCATGACAATCATTCACCCTGTTTGTAAAATGTCATGTATCACTACATGTAAAAAGCAACCAAACTGCTACTATATTCTATGTATAGATTCAGCATGACATCTCTTTTTTTCCAACATATACTGAAAGTCACCATTTTTTTACCACATTTTTTTTAAGGAATATATCAGTCTTCACTAGAGCAGGAAAAAACTCATCAAGTCAAATTCTATAACTGGATTTTATAAAGACTGAAGTATGAGACTATATAATGTAAATGTTACAGACATTAAAGACATTTCTACTTATACATTCAGAAGAAGAGAAACCCTGACAGTGAAAGTCATCTGATCACAGCAGGAATGAATTTCCATTTGTTGTTTCCATATGCAGCACTGGATAATTGTCCAGTTGGATCATTACAGGGGATGAATATTATTAAAAAATGTAAGATATGGATGTAATACAGAAAATCTCCTGAGTAAAGCACTCCACTGACATAAACTAGTGCAGTTCCATTAATTCTGAAACAGTAATTACAGTATATATAACTAAAAAATAATGCAAATTCTTACTTCTTAAAACCAAAATGTATTTATATGTCACAAGTAGGGTTGTCCTCTTTGTATCTGTCATTAAGATGTAGCCAATGTTTGAAAGCAATCTACAAAGTGTTAAAATGAGATGCAACACTTTAAAGAAGCATTTACGGGTAGGAAGTAGTGAGTACTATATAAAGCTGAATATTTAAAACAAGATTTAATGAGACAAATATACTTATGCTGTTAGAGACAAAACACCAATCGCTGTAAATTGTGGTGTAGATTTTTCATGCCTAAAAGTACCATTTTAAGTCCTTATCTGAATCCTTGCACTTGCAGCTAGACAGATATCTATCATAAATATACAAGGAAAAGAATGGCCTAGGTCAAAAGGCTGATTCTCAGTTCTTTTAATGTGACCTTGAGGAACTTACACGTGTAATGTAAGGCTAATAATAACAAAATAATACAGAGGGTTTATAAAAGAGAAATTCTTAATGTGTGCGAAGTGCTCAGATACTCCAGGAACAGATACATTGGCATGAACATTTAAGATAGGTATTTTTCTACATGGGCCATAGGCAATTCATATAAGCACAAACCAACAAAGGAAAAAAAATGTAGAAGAAAAAGGAATGAACTTTTTTACAGAAGCTTCCTGACTGCCACATTCCAGTCATGCAAAAAGTAATTTAAACTGAAAATAATTTCCATTCTGAACCTTTCACAGGCCTTTTACAGGGCTCATTTTAGCTTCTTTTATAACAATTCTGCATTTGGCTCATCTTCCCCTCCCTTCTTTCTTTTAAATCACAGTCAAACTTGGATAATAAAGGTTGAAAATAGAGAGATAAAGACTTTCTGCTACATTTTTCTTATTCAGGTTAGAAGATAATTCTGTTTACTTGGTTCAGGTAATATTCCAGTTGTATTGCAAGCTGCTGCAGAGGAATGAAAAATTGATTTTCTTCTTGTAAAGTATAGTGTACATGAACATCTATAATCTTTATGCATTTACAGTGATTTAAAAAAAAGCCACATAGTACATAGGCATGTTAAAATCATAAAATATTCTATAGGTCATACTGTCTTTAGGCTCTTTTAAGCTGAGGCTGTAATATCTGCAGATGCAAAACCAAAATGTGAGCTTGCCTGTATGGATTGGATGCTGCTCTGCCTGCATCCACTGAAACCATGTCCGAGGATGTGCTGGATGCAGACTTTCCAGTTGCATTCTCAGGTACTCACTGCAAATTGTAGCACAGTTTGTCTAGAAAGTCCATAACATATGGAAACAGATAGATGTACACCTATAAAGTGCAACTGTTCATATTTATTGTTGCTGTAGTCTGTGTTAGTGTTTTTCTCAAAAGCAGGGGACCAGGTAGGCAGACACAAAGCTACTTCTCTTGATCCACTGCTACACATTGACTCAGCTCAAACCCTTGGATGGGAGCTGAATTTTTCCTTTCCCAGAGAGTAAGTGATTTTCAGATCTGTTAATTTCACTTTTTTCACCTCTTAGATCTGAATTTTCCTATTTAAAGAGGAAATTCACCCTGTGTTCATCAGAATGTGGTTTCAGGGATTCAGAATCACATGTGAGAGGTGCCTGGGAAAGAAGTGCTAGATGTTTCTTTTTCCTCTTTCCTTCCCAAGCAACTGAGTTTCAAATTTGGCTTATCAAAACTTGAGTCATGAAAATTACTGACTCACCACAAACACAAATCATTGAGTTAACTTTTTATTCAAATGTCACCAAGATACTATTAATCAACTTGATTAAGGTGTAGAAAACAACAGACTCTTATTTTTCTTCCTAGCAAGCAGGTTAAGCAGGTTAAAGAATGTTAAAAATTATACTATCACAATTGGAAAATATGCCATAGCAAAATAAGGTATGTGTGGGGAGTGTTGTGTGTTATAAAACTGAATGCATTTAAATGATATTTACCATGTCAGCCTACCACTTTACTGCATGATGTGTTACAGCCTGAACAACAACACAGTTCATCATTTGGCTTTGCATCCTTTCGTAGCATTGATACAACTACAGTCTTCATTTTGCTGGGCAAAGCAAAATGCCACTGCCTGGTGCAAAGGGAGCCAGGCAGGCATGTGGCAGCAGACCATCAAATGGTGTAGGGCTTGTCTTCATGGGCAAAGTAACCACTGTAACCACACCAGTATAATTACGACACTGGAGTTAGAGCTGTGTTACTCCCCATGTGGAGAATCTTCTGCAATCAGAGTGCCTTTTCTTTGTTCAGCTTATGTTGCTTGGAAAGGTATAATTATACCAATGTAGTTACATTGATGAATTTCTCCATGTAGACAAGTCCTTACATAATGCCAGGCTCATTTATTTCCCACTCAAATATTACAACTTTAAAAGCTATCATTGTTTCATTTACTTGTTTGGCATTTACCTTCTTTTTGATGTTGATATTGCTCGACACATTATTCAGTCAATTATTAGATAGAACAATTCCCCTTAACTGCTATTAGAAATGCCATATATTTTCTTTTGTTAATTTCTCTGCAGCAAAGTTATTAACTATCCAATCAACTAATGTTGCAACTACTACACATTTCACTGCTGAATGATACAATACATACTTGCACCAAACATAAAAGGCAAATCCTGACTCTCTTTCCCAGAGACCAATCCCTCTTTCCTCTGGTTAGTATTCTTTGCATCTCTGTTATTCTGTGCCCTCAACTAAACAAATTTAAATCATTTGCTAAAGATATATATATATTATATTATCAGAGAGCCTGTTTTTATTTCATATACTATCAAGCATGGATCCAAATGCAGGATAAAAACCCTCAAACTATGTAGATACAATTTTGAAGAATTTGCTTATAAACTATCCATGAAAATGCGCATTGCAACTGGTGACACAGATTGCCTGTGGCAGGAGCTGCCTTTAGTTCCCATTTGTTTCAGTAAATAAAAATGTTAATATAAAAATCAGGGCTTGAATGTGTGCTCTCCAAGCCTTTGTAAGCCATTTATGTTTAGGTTGCTAGTGGTTTTTTGAATATTGTAAAAGGTGGATTGTTGCAAAAGGTGTGAGGGGGATTGAAAACTGCAAATTTTAAACACAAGTTTCAATACCCTGCAAGTTAAACCAAAAATGAAACAAAAAATCCAAGTTTATGAAATGAATCAAAAGAAATACATGCAATCTTACCTAGCTAGAACCAGACTTTTTCCCCACCTTAGCCCAAGTGCTGGTAACATGGATGTGTGTTAACTGGTAATTAGCCCATGTATGCTAGTTGATTTGACTATATTTGACTAAATATTCTTAGCAAAGCGACATAACGAGCACATAACTATCTTAAGCTAATGTTAAATGTCTGATGTCCCACAAAAGCAAGTAATGCTAAAATGCCTGTGTCTCAGCATTAGGGCAGATCGGTCAAGTGAACGGTCAATGAAATAAAAACAGCAGCACTTTTCCCAGCAGAGGAGTTTAGCATGTTTTAAAATCATGGGTCAAGTATCTATCCCTTTTCCAGTCAGTGAAAGTAAGGTGCAAAGGGTGATTACTCTGGTATCAGTATTTACAGAGAAGGTAACCCAGTAGGACCAAGGTCTCCTAAATCTTTAAGCTACTTTTCTAATATTAAATATCCAAAAGATATGGGGAGTAGACAGGTGGGGAAAAGAGAAGGAGAAGATGGCCAAGACAGAAAGAACCCTAAATGGAGGTAAAAAAAAAAAATAAAATCCACCTAAGAACTCACCTCCTAATAAAAACCTGTCCATCACTTCCTTCTTAAGTGGGAGAGTTTCTTCAGCTACCACAAGCTTGTTTGTCCCTGACATTTTGTTCCTATGTCCTCTGTACATTTAATTGGCCTTTACACTTAAGTCCATTCCAGTTTTGCCAAATATAACAAATATAGCTTTGCTATTTGCCAGTTCTCAGGACTCCAGGGAGTGCTGAGTTCCCTGCGAGCAAGGCAATTTCATTTAGAAGCAACTGATGGCAAAGACTGCTCCTTCCTAGGCTGGGAGGCAAAGAGGCCAAGCCACACCATACTCAAATATTCTCCTTCACACTGACTGAAAGGTGATGGACAACCTCTTTGTAAGTAGCTGCTGCCCAAGAGTTGCCTGTCAAATCTTACAGCAAGATGAGGTAATGGATAGGAGCACAGGAAAGGGAAAAAAAAATTATCTTGCAAACCATGAAGTGTTCCCAAAGCGTAATATCATGGGATTTTCCATGGACTGCTTAACCAGTTCTGCACAGTGTCTGCAATAAAAGCAGTACAAAACCCTACATGAATAGAAGTGACAATACAATCTTTTTTTTTTTAATCAGATGCCAAAAGAAAACTTCATCATGACAATGCAAAGAGACAGTGATGGACAGCCAGGTATTTATTGATTTTCACTGCAAAGATTTTGTCCTCCATGTCTCAAAAGGTGCCTTAATTACCCTGGAGAGGTAATTCTAGCTTTTGAGAAGCCCAGCCCTGTACGACCTGACCTTCTCCATCCCTAATTTGATCTTTCAATATAAAGAAATGTTATATCCATTTCACATCTTCAGCAAGGTGAGAAGTAGCATCTTATGATTTACTGTCTTCCTTAGCAGTGTAGCATAACACAAGTGCCATCAGTTTCTGGCATATTTACAGTAATATTTGCCCCAGCATGGATATGAATTCATGACCTTCTCTATACATTAAATATTAGGAGTCCTTGAGTTTTACTGCACTTTGTCAAAATAAAATCATCTCCCCATAGGAAGGGACATCATATATTAATATGAAAATAAAATTGCTCAGCAGCTTTCATAGATGAGGGTACAGTGACCAAATCACTGTTTCTTACAAAGACAGCAAGGCAAAATAACAGCCCCTTCGCATTCAAAGCACTAATATAATCAAACAATAACTGCTGCTATTAATGTGACTTGTCAGGTGTTCTTCCAAAGCTTATCAGAAAACCTGTGACAGGTTTTGTTGTGACTTTATTTAACACCACAGTCACTCACTCTGGCATGATTTGCTTCTTACTCGTTACTGTAGGTGTTCCAACCTCTCGCAGTTTTGGTGCTTCACAAACTTTGCAAGCAATATATTGGATTTGTGAAACAAATCTAAACTCACCAAGCTTCTGACCATAACTTAAATCTACTTTTCCTCCCTCAAAAACAAAAAAGAAGGAAAGAGAAAAAACGAGTCTAAACCCAAATCCACCTGTGAAAGGCTACCAGTGAATTCTGGGCAACTTGTCTTAGTTAACTGCAGTTTATCTAAGCACGCATGGTCTGGGATGAATTGGCTGCACGCTCAGCACTCCCCACCAGCTCTCCATTTGGACATTCTTGAACACAGGCAGAAAGCGGTGTAGCTCTCACTTCACAGCAGGCACAGAGCCAGCGTAAAACAGCTAGCTTGCACTGTGTTCATACTCTGATACTTGAAAACAGGACAGTTTGTGCAAAAGAAAGCAGGAGACAGAGTTAGTGGTACCTAAGTATTGATGTCTTCCTCTCCTTTCTCTGCTTCTAGTGCTACATTCAATTAGAAACGAGTTTTGCCTGACCAGACCACTGTTTGTGCAGAGCTGATGGGGAAATGCAAATTTTCCTTCACAACCTGTGAGTGCCTCTATCACCAGTTCAAACAGCGAACAAAGCCACTGCTCTGTTCTGCAGTGATTGCTTCAGCCTCCACCAACCACCAGCAGCCCACACTAGGTGGAACATCTTTCCTGCTGAGCAGCTTCACACTCGGATGTTCAAATCACAAATGAACCCCTTTCATACCTTCAAATCTAATATTTTTCATTACAACATAGAACATGCTAATCAGTTACATCATTTGAATTAATCATATCCCCGACTCCGATGAAAAGCTGGATGTGGTGGTAATGAAATCCCTTTCGACTGACGGTGGACTTGAGCATGGCTTCCTTCCAGCCCTGTGTTTGAGGGAGAGTATGGCAATTGCCTGAAGGAGAAAGATCACTAGGAATAAGATCTAAAGGTCACAGCTCTATAGGAAAACACCAACCAACCATATTGAACTGTGGATCCAGCAGCAGATCCTTTTCTTCGTAGAACAGCACACCATTGAAACCCACTGCTACTCCCGATGCAGAGATTTTCTGTTTGCCCTGCATGTGCCCTTTGAAAGCCACACTGAGCACTGGGTATCAGAGCAAACAGCTCTCACAACTGACCGACCCGTAGAATGATTTACAAACCTTTCAGTGGCAATATGCAATGAGGATATTTATAGCCAGCAGGGCCAACAAAGTTACAAACCCATAGCTGGGCTTAACAGCCCTGACTAATGGCAAATACCATTAATGGAGGCCAGACAGTGAAATTAATAGTCAGTTAATAACAACACAAACTATCTTTAGGAAAACTGATCCATATTTTGGGGAGAACAAGGCAGACTGAAAATGTTCAACAGACCTCATCCTGCATTTCAAGGATAATGAAGAAAGAACAAAGTAAAAAAGTCACTTGTCATTTATTCTCATGTGGAGGGCACTTGGTCTGGAAATCAGCATCAGTAGGAATCCCACAGCATACAGATTACATAGCTCACCTTTTCTTCCCAAATACCATATCACAAATGTCTTTGTGTTAAACAGAGCAATTAGTGTATTGGGAGCCCCAGCACACAGGCATTTACTGTACCATGGGACAAGTGCCTCTAGTAGTGTATTGTATCTACTAAAAATCCAATAGCATCTAGTGCTGGTGCCAAAAGCTCTAGTCAGAGACCTTTCACTTGAGGACACTTTTCCTTTCCTTGCTTCTTGTCCAATTAAGATCTTACTTCCTGGGTACTAATTATACACCAGTGAAATATAAATTTCATCACCTGTGGGCTTATTTCCAGACATTTCCAGCACCATTGATGGCCTAGGTAATAAAGGTGTGGAGGGACCAAGGTTGGTGCAGTGCCGTACTCCTCTTGGCATGCCTTTTCCAGCCCATTGTCACTGGAGCTCTGGGCTTTGTGGTTCTCTGAACCCTAACCCTAGCTCTAACCGTAATGGTGGCCAGAGTCTGAGGCTGAGGTCTCCAGCATCATGGCTGACCCGGGCAAGAAAGGTGTGGAGGGACCAATGTTGGTGCAGTGCTATGCAGACAATACTGCACATTTTCTATGCAGCTTTTTTTCAGGTGCTTCAATACTAAAGTGTTACACCACTATAAACTACAGTTTGCAAATTAACAATGGGGATATGCGAAGTGATTTATAAAACAAAGACTATGTCTTTTCCTTGGAGAGAAGAGAGATGGAACAGAGATGGAAGGCTGAAGGCCATATGAGGATGAGGTTGCTAGAGAGACTAAATCATATGCAGTTATCAATTTTGTGTACTAAATCACAAGTAGGTTAAATATCACTGAAGTAAGGTGTTGTAAAATCTGCCCAGTAAATGGAGCTCCAAGCAAATTATGTCTTTTGTTTTGTTCACATTCTTCAAATGTATTTTATAAATAAAATGGAATATATGAACAATTTGTATGGAGCCAGAAACTTGAAACAAAATCAAGACCCTGACTAGTGCCACTCTTTTAAATAAAGACACACAGAAGGAAAGATAATAACTCTTGTTTATGAAGATTTATGTGACAAGAGAACCAAAGAGAGAAGGCAGAAGGAAGCACCACATACAGCTTGGCAGAACTGGCACGCTAAGAAAAACTTAATGAGCAATTTGGGGCCAATTAATAACTGGAAACAGCCAGGAGTGCTAAGCAAAAGAACTTTTCAGTGGTGATCACGAACGCTGCATGTTCTTTGTGGAAGAAAAAAAAGAAAAGGCTGCATCAACATAGTCTGCATTCTTCTATTTTTCTTGCTAAATGAAATGATCATCTTCATCTGAATGTTCATTAATCATTTAAGTCAAACAAAGACCAGTGTCTGTATAGCATACCTCTACTTTTATATATGATCTTTATGCCAGACAAAAATAGATATTTATGGCATGAATTATGCACACATATGTATGCATGCATACATGTATACAGGACTATGATTTATTCATTATTCTTGGACATTCTAGATGAAACAACTGGAAACCAGTACTGGCGTATGAGCATTTACACTGACAGAGTAAAAATGATGCACATTATTTATGAAGCCTGTTCTGTCAAAGTATGTTGGTTTTCACGATCCTATTGGAGTGAATGCCACCCTTATCTGTCAAGTAAAACACACACCATCCTACTACTTCTCAGAAGGAGAAAAAAGTACTGCTGAAAAATGCACACCGTATTATAAATATGTATCAAGGCATGGTCAGGTAAAAACATAAGCCTTGATACATGTGTATTTTTAATTGGCAAAAAAAATGTACCCAGCATGTGTGTGCACAGTCACATAGCCACAGAAAAATATTTGCAGTTTTTAAATCAATATTTATATTTTCATTTCTGTTGGCACCGAAGAAGGTAGAGAAATAACCAGCAGAAAGCTGGGAAGCAGCAATGGGAAAAGTAAAGACATTCTTCTTACTTGTCAGAAAATAAGAAGTTCAGATGCATCTTGTCATTGAAACAGTTTTTTTCCTAATGCTTCATCTTTCCTCCTTGTAGTTGAAGACTATTATAGAAACTAATAGAGGTGGGCAGCAATCTGATTTTCTGTTGTATGTGTCATTCTGAGATTTTGACAGGCTCTAGGTTTTTATAATGAAACAAAACAAAACCAGAAAAGAAGTTTACTGGGAAAGAGAATCTGATTTGTGGGTAGTTGAAATGTGTCATTGAGGTTCCAGAGCCATACGTTTTATAACAAGATAATCCATTTTCAGTTTTTCACAAAGAGAGTGATCAGAGCTTTATTTCTGTGAAACGTGTTATTTTGATTAATGAGAAAAAAATGGAAAAACATTTCACTGAAATATTTTTGTTATCTAGAGTTTAAATTTTATCTTGTGCAGGGATTCTGGCTCAGAGTGCTGAGACATAGCACTACAAAGATGAAGGAAGCTCCATGACAACATAAAGTTAATTCTGGATTTACTCCAAAACAGCTAAAAGCAATATTTACTTGTATATTTTCAATAAGAAAAAAATGTACACAAGGTACAAAATATCCTCAGAATCACTAATAAGAAGGAAGAACAAACAGAAAAGAGGACTGAAAAATATTGCAGAAAGGAAAGGACCTATACATGAACCAACCTCTCAGATTTTGATGGAGTTTAATGAAGCAAGCATTGGAGATTTTAAGAGATGACAAAAAACATCCATTTTCTTTATTTCTACTACTACAGTTTCTAAAGACTCTAACCATAGATTGGAGCCTTGTTACCTTTTCAACTCTACATACTGAATCTTGAATCTCTATCTGCTTAAAACAATTTTGCATCAACTTTTACAATTTTTGCATGCAGCTTTCTAAGCAACAATTCAAAACTGAATTTTGTTCTAAAATATCAGGTTAGATCTGCTTACTCCACTTTTACAATGACAAGATTTCAACAGGCTCTATAGATGCATGATGAGAATACACAACATTAATCAGGACCATAATGTCTGAATGGGTTAACCAGGTTCTTACTCCATTATTCCCACCAGCCAATGATGGAAAATAATTTCTGGACTTCATGCAGCAAACTGTGAAATCTCTACAGCAGCAGGATACAGAAATTCACTAATGATGAGATGACGTTTCTGAGCTAGGGTTGAAAATAAATGCTACATGGGTGTTGGAAACAACATGGTGAGATAGGAATTCCTTAATTACTCGTTGTATTGAAAGCCATTTGTGAGCAAACACACATGCATGAATTCTCTCTTTGCTTGGTAATGTCCTGCTTCAGTTCCATTCAGTAATAGAAACAAGCAGCTTTTCTAGTGATTCACGTTGCAGATGTGTTGCAAGTTAAGCCAGATCTTATTAGCACAACTGTTTTCCTTTTTTCTTACAGACTTTGAGCTCAGTAGGCAATTTTGTTCTACAGCTAATATTTATTCTGCATAAATTGTATTCAATTTANTAGTAAGTGTGGAAGCATTCAGGATTGCTCTATCTTTCAAAGCTAGGATTGGTCCAGAAATGTTAAGAAATCCATAGCATAAAGATCTCATCTAATTTTATAGTGGTTGGTGTGCTCTCGTCTCATGGCACACGGGTTCCTGTGGTGGAGAGCTTCAGTTACTGGCAGATCACTTCTCCTGTCCCCATGGATCTTGAACTCTGAAATTTGGTCCATTTGTGCTTTCATTAATGAATAAAGGGTAAAAATACCCAACTCTTAAAATACCTCTTTCCATCAGAAGAGAATTTTATAAATGGATTTCAATTACAAAAATACTTAATGTGCTTATTGGGACCAAATGTTCATTTTGAAGGTACGAAAATCAGCTGAGACTTTGTCTGATGAAACTGGAGAAGCTGAGCAAGTATGCCAGCGGCCTACATGTCTAATGAAAAGAAAACTTATCATCTAGTGCCAACTGTGAACAAAACGAAGCAATTATCACCTCTGTATTTAATAAACAGAGAAAGGAAAGCAAAAAAATAACGGTGGATCTGTTCTTCCTGCCATTTTGCTAACAACAATCCCCTGAAATGCTCGCTATGTATTTAGGAAACGCTTTCAACCTTTGCTGTAATATTTGTAATAATATTTTTGAATTTAAGCATAAGCATAATGTTAAATTTCACAAACAGCAAGTAGTACTTTCCAATAGCATCCTGTCTATTTATAGCATTTTCCAAAGAGTACGTAGACTCAGACAGGAAGCCAGCAATATTTACAAAAATTTCACCCATGTGAGAAAAAATGTTAGGGAACAAGTGTAAAACATGAGAAGATGAATGTAAATGTCTTCATAAAATATACCAAAGCTGTTAATTTTATTAAGGCCAAGAGTACTTGCTAATGACTAAAGGGAAAAACTTTCTAACAAATTAAGAGTTTACTCGGAACAAGAAATCGATTTCTGTTTGCTAACTTAGACTAATGAAAACAACAGACAGTCATGTTTCTTCATAAGAAAACATCTTGTAGTGGCTAAAATAGAGCTAAAATGTTGAAAGGCAATTCAGTGCTAGGTGCTACAGGTTATGAGAATATGCTGCATACATCACACAAAGCCGATAAACTGTGCCTGCATTGGACTCAGTTATGCTTAACAAAATGTCATCAAATTGCACTGGAGTCAATACTGTCACCTCACATCCACATTAGCACAGCAAAGATCAGGATCTGTTCCCATTGTTCTAACATCTCAGTCAATAATATATACATTTTTATTTCACATTTCTGGTTTTAGATCACATATGCTGCAGAACAAACAGAGGCAGTGACATTATTGTCTATGAACTGTATACCATATATTACCACAACTGCTATTATCATGTGGCAGTACTGAAAATGCTGTTACAGGGAATAGCTGAGCAAATAAAAACAGCCAATAGGTGGAAAATTAGAATGTGACCACAGAGGATTTGCTGGAAATCTCTCATACAGCAGCAGACAATGAAGGCAACTCTTTACTGAAAGACAGGTTGCCTTGCTGTTTGCATTAGCTTTGGGACATTTAACAAGCATCTCATACACTTAGGAGTTATATTTGTATTTAATTTGTTTAAGAAAAGACTTTTTCTTTTGTAACTGGACTACTTATCCCAGCTATCATCATTACACTCGGTGATATCTTGTTTTATTGGGAAGGCTTTTTTAATTCAGTGAGGCTGCTTGGACAGTGCTGCTTGGTACTAAGGATATTTGACTTAATCTGAATAAAAATTCTGATGGAATGTCCCATTTCTCCTAACCAGCACATCCCCATCCAGTCTGGCAGGAGCAGTCTAAGCACTCAGTAATTAAAAACAAAACCCAAAACAAACACCAAGCTACATTAAAAGTAGGGACATTTCATGCACTCTTAAAAAATCAGATTGGACTTTTTTATAGATATCTTGACAGAACCTTGGATTATGTGTTCAAGTAAAATTTTCCTAGCTGCTTACAGGTCAGATCATCACTGTTTTGCACAGGAAACTGGGAGTAACTTGGGAGTCCACACCGCTTATCGCCAGGCTGACAGCAAACTGGATCTGTGTGGAAAATTCTGAATTTGTGCCCCTGTTTTGTACACACCTCAGTGCCTTGGAAAGCAATACTTTTCCCCTTAACTTTGTCCTTTCTATTTGGAGAATATCGATCTTTACCAGCTCTCTGTTTTTCATGGAGTGCAGCAAACACCATAACATTTTATATATCACCTTGCTTCTAAGTGTGTTTTTCTCCCAGAGTGGTCAATAAAGGACTTGGTTGTCATTCTTTGAACCTTATCCGAACCCCTAATTGACCACACTGGGTTACCCAGTCCCACACCATTGTGGGCTACCTTCATCCTTAATAGCTGTTGTTTCAACTCTGTATTCTCTAATCACATACAGGACTGTGATGCCTTTACCAGGACAATTTGAATCTTGTTCCTAATCCCATTAGAATAAACAGAAGAAAAATCTGATTCATAATTAGGTTCTGAATCAAGTCCATACTTTTGAGTGAGGGAAGCATCAGCTCAAAAAGGAATAGGTAAAGGGGAGAAAAGAATTTCCTTATTTTTGGATTATATGTGACACAGGAAAAAGGAGAAGGGATAACACACTGCGTGGAAGAGTTGCTCCTCTGTCTGAAAGTGAAGGAGCTGGTGTAGCAGGTTCATGGTGACCCACCACTGAGCCTGCAGGTGGGGTGACTCTGCTTGGAATGCGTAATGCAGGCTATGGCAATGGAAGTCAAGGTTACCACAAGATGATATCAGTTCTGTAGATTCTTTAAAAAATAAGTGATGAATAAAGATAAAAAACCTGGAAAACTTTTAGAATATGGATTTCTAGTTACATATAAGAAATGAATATTCAATAAAAGCAGCTCCTACATGTGCACTCCAGATCAGTTCATGTTGAGTTGGTGGTTGTTTTGAGAAAGGCCACTAAGAACATGTTCATATTTTTTAATGTGCTGCTCTGGGGCTTGATACTGCTTCACACTGGTTTTGTATTAGATCAGCAAAAATGGCAAGTTCTAGTCATTGAAGAATTAGGCCCGGTGGCTTCCACCTATAGACAGGATTGGGACAACCTTCTCATCTAAGGCTAAAAAATATACTCGAGCAGGTAACAAAATCAGAATAAGAGCACAATGTAAAGCTGAATTACATTCCATAGTAGCATATTTCATACTGCATAATGTTTTATCAATTCTACTAGACTTTTCACTATTTAAAGTTGTGGGTTTTTTCCCTTTCCTTCTTTCCTGATGCCAATGATAACTGCATTTGGCTTTTTTTATCTCGGCATGATAATTTTGCAGTAATCTTTCATAAATCTCAGCGTGTGCTCAGAAAGTAAATGATGGCATAATTTATCACTATTGAAAATGCATTTTGTGCCATGACAGTATAATTAGACATTCTTTTCAGGAGACATATTAAGTATATACCAATGTATTAAAGCTACTGTGCTGCAGATCCATTTAGTTGATTTATTCCTTGTCTCTGGCTGCATTGCCTTATCGTGATACCCACACAATCATGCATTCTTATTGCAAGGAAAAAAACCCCCACAACAAATAAAACCTCAGGCAAGGAAGCAACACATTGTAAGGAACATTGTAAAAAAGTATCTGTAGGTTAACTAATTCTTGTGGGAACAGGATGCAATTTGACTGCACTTTTGTACCCATTCAGAACACATTAATTATGCAGCATTCAAAATAATTTCACATGCATAATGCTGACCTCATTCACTAGAGGGCAACAAAACCCCAGTTTAAAAAGCCTCCACCTTCTACTTCCAATGACAGAGCACTTTTAATAAGATGCTGCATGGATTTCATAATGAATACCCTATTAATTTTACATAAGCGCAAAGTTACTTCTGAAAAGCCAGTTAGGCTGTTGAATATACATGATCCAGCCTCCCAACAGGTGCCAGAAAGACATTATTCGAGCCACAGCTCCCCCCAGCATCAGATCAGTGGGTGTGTTCACTTGTTTGAGTATTATTATTTGACTCAGGTTACCCTACTGAGCTCTATTTCATAAAGCCCCCTTTAGCGTTACACTGTTTTTGTGGATCAAAGCATGTGGGCTTATCCAGAGATCAGAAAGCTACCACTGTTCAAGCTACTTAAGCTGTAGTAATGAAAACCTCTTATCCATGGGACTGGGCTTTGCTTTTGATCAGTATGGGGTTTTGGGTGCTATTTTCTCTGCCCCTTAGCTGCTTCTTACAACATTACCTTCTCATTTCGACTAAAGGGGATGCATATTTTCATGCTTAACCAAAATGCAACAGAAAACCTTTGCTTGTAATTTTTAACAATGTTTGTTAGGAAGTCTGAAAGAGTTGATACTATCTCTGCCAGCAGTCTAACAACTAATTAGTTTACTATGGGCCACCATGTTAGCTCTGCTAATTTAATTTTGAAAAGTTCACTCTGCATAATAAAATCTGGTTACTGGATCTTCTCCTTGAGTTGTAAATAAGAAATAGCTATTACTGTTATGGTCTATTGAGAAAGGGTTTCATACACTGTGAAAAAATGATTACACAGACACAGACCCAACCAATTGAAAAATAATTATGTGAATTTGTCTTTTGTCCTTAGATGCAAATAATGGCTAATGCAAATAAACTGCCAGAGAAGTATTTTTATGTGCTTTTTATAGCATGAATAAGAATATATTTAACTCATTTTTGATGAATAGCTGAATAATTTTTTTTTCACTGTTTTGTTGTTGTGGTTTTTTTATAGAAGATAATTATTAGGACCAGATGCAAACACCCATCCTTTAAAGCAATTGTTCTCAGAAACACATCCTTGGCCTCTCCTTTAAAGGAGTTCATCCCAAGAGGTGACCAGATATATACAAATGCATTCTCGTGTGTCAGAGGCAGTGCAAAGATTAGGAAGGAGGAGGGGGGCTCAGAAGGGGAGATGTACAAATAAATTTTTCTATTACACAGTTGACAGCCCCTTGGGAAAACAACTCTAAGAAATGTGCAACCTTGAAATGTGTGCATGCTGCAAGGGATATTTTCAATGTGAACCCTGTGTTCTGATTTTCAAAGTCCTTAATCATTCGGCTCTGTTGTGGAAGAGGGGTATACTGAGGCTCCTAAAACAAACAGAAGGATTTGATTTTGTTTCCTTCTTTCAGAAAGGCAGAGTGTGCTATCCCTGCTACATCATCTTGGCAGTGCACATCAGCCTACATGGTGCATGTCTAGTTAGCAATATTCTCCTCTCCAAACAGTACAGCAAGGCATGTCCCCGTTCCCACCAAAGTATTTAACAATTTCCTTTGAAATGCAACTCATTATACAAAAGCAGAACTAAATAAAAAGTACTCCAGAGAGAGAACAGATTGCTAGATATAGATTAGATGTGCATTCTAATCCTTCACAAGCATTAAATATTTAACATAATCACACCACAGGTGACAGGAAGATGTCTGCATTGTTTAATTAGACTTAATTAAACATAAGGTACATCTAATACTAATTCAGGTCTAGCTTTTAAATTGATTACAAAACTCCTTTTTTAAAGTACTTTTGTATCTGGATAAATGTATTCTTTCTTTCATTAGCTGGGGAATCCTTGCCATGCAATGCTCAAGACCCATGAAG
The DNA here is from genome assembly GCA_013398125.1 of Aegotheles bennettii. NCBI lineage: Eukaryota > Metazoa > Chordata > Aves > Caprimulgiformes > Aegothelidae > Aegotheles > Aegotheles bennettii. Next base: position 640,292 of record VZRW01012113.1, read on the forward strand.
AGACGATCTGTTGTGTTCAAAAGCCCATGGCTGATACTAACTTCACTCTACTGGGTTAAGGACAAAGCCAAAGGACTTGGCACTTCCAGCATGCTGTAATACTGTGATCTTTTGGCCATATTTTGTATAAACCATTACACTCGGGACATAGTTTTTTTCTATTACCTCTTTTACGATCTTATTGTTTACAAGAAAATAGATAGAGCATTTAATTATGAGATGGACTTAATGTCCTATAACAACTCCTGTATACAATACATTGCACTGGAACTCTGCTCACAACTCACATTAATGTGACAAATGAAAAAAAACCAACAACAAACAAAATAAAACAGTGTAACAGAGAAGATGCTTTGCAAGAGGAGGGCAATATCTAGTGCTATGAATCATTCCCTGGTAATATTCCCATGTCTCCCGGTTAAAGTTATGGTTCAGGACTGTATTTAAGCACAGACAAATACAACATGTATTGTCAAAGAACCAGAGACAATTTATGACATAGAGTTAGTTCCCCAATCATCTTATTTAGTGACATTACATGGAATAGACTGATAAGGGTCCATCCTAAAAGGAGTACCCTCATGAGTGGGTTAAGAAACTAAACTATTATTTCTTCTACAAATCAAAAGTTAGAAAGGATTAAAGAAATCAGGCCATAACCTTCCTAGGAATAAATTAATCAATCCAGTGAGCCCCAGTTCTACCAGGCAGCCAGATCAAAGTCAGTTGCAAAGATTACCAGACTCATTGTTGTATGTTCTTGTTGTGATATTATATAGCATTGTGGTACCACAGATGAAATCATGTACTGATCCAATGTTGTAACATAAGTACTACAGCTCAAAACTTCATTTAAATGCTCTTTTCTTTACCCGATGCCATGACTCCCTTCCCCCTTCTCTCTGGTTTCTGGGCCACTGCAACTGATTTTGGGAGGAGGGTGGGGGGAAAATGCAATTTGTGGCAGTGATATGTGCAGAATTTTGGTTTCCAGTTGTGTATTGTCTCAACATGAAAGTTGGAGCTACTCAGTTACTCAGCCTCACTGCGCATCTACTTAGTATATGCACATCTCACATACATGATGGAGTGTTTTGTACTATGCATATGCACATGCATATTTTTTTATCTGGATCTGTGGTACAGAACTTTAAGCCTTTTCTTTCTGTGAAAGAATTAGATCTATATTGAAGTGCTGTTACAATTTTGAAAGAGAGAGGATATCTCACATGAAACAGCAAAAGATCCATAAAAGCATTACAACAATAATTATGTATAATGCCAGTGAGCAACACATGAACTCTTGGTTTTGTCACACAGAGCAAAGGACTATTTTTTTTTTGCTGATATCTGGCAGGAGGAGGTTAAGACTTCTTGCTTTTTTGCTAGGCTAACCTTTGTCATCTGTTGGTAGTGAATCACACTCTACTTATCTTTCTGAGTCCTTAGTACATACATTTGTCTGACATGTTTCTGTCTGCTTTGTTAGATAACACAGCTGATGAAACCAATAACCATATTCATGGTGTGGTATCTTATTCACTATTGTTCCAGTCAAATTAGGGTTTATCTACAGAGAATAATTGGATAGACTTTAGAAATTGCTACACTTACAACAGAGAACAGATAGTAAGCTTAGAGGAAATAAATTTTAAATAATAGCCAGAAATCAAGGGCAATTTCTATTTTAAGCAGTTTTTTCCAGGAACAGGAAATATAATTCTACAAATAGAATGTTAAAAATAAAGAATGTCAATCAGAGGAAAAAATCAGAGGGGAATATGATAGTAGGAAGACACTAACAGAACTATTGGAAATGAGTGAGAAGCGTGATCCTTCCATATATATAAATTATAAGCTATTTTAATTCTAGACACAGAAGACTCAATTTTGTGAGTTGAGAATTTTTTTACTCACAGTAATCTTGGTAGAAACTGGGAGCATTAGCACTTAGCAGAACATAGTCAGCAACTGAAGGGAGTGGATTAAACCATGGAGGTGATTAATTCCTGGTTACACAAACTCAGCTCAAGGTTGATGTAGTATATATATTTTAGGGCTCTCCTCTATAGAAGGTACATTGATAAACTAGAGACACTACTGAAGAGAGCAATAAAAATGATAAAGTGGACACATTGCTTGTCCTAGGTAGTCAGGTTGAATGAGATGGATATGTGCCGTATGGAATAACAGTGACAAAAATGGGAAAGGCACCTGGCATATGAGTAACTGAAGGTTAGTAACTCATACTCCAGCGAGAGATTAGTGTGTCTTAAGGAGCTGAGATACAAATTCCAGAAGACTGTGATTCAGTCATAGCAGTCTCTAAGTATGCTAAGACCATCCCACAAAAATCCAAAAGGTGAGATAATTCATAAATATATCACTGACATTTTTTCCCATGTGTCCTCCTGCCTGGAGAGAAAGGAGAGACAATGATTCTCACCAGGAGGAAAACCTGATTAATCCTCTCCTGCCTCAAGCCTCACCATACAGGCACAATTGTACGATGTGACCGCAGGTGAGTGACCTGCCCATCCCATCCAGCCCCATGGAGATACATTCACTGGGCAGCTCTGGTTCTACTGCCACATGCCTGGAGTGCCAAGTGATGTCCACAGGTGAATACAGGCAGTAATGTTCCCTTCAGGCAGACCTGAAATTAGTCACAGTTTGCACTCAGTTTTAAGCCAGAAAAGGAAAAATGTCAATACAGAAACTGGAAAACAATTTTATGTGAATTTCTCTGTTATTGGTCCAGCAAGAGAAGAAAACAAACTGTGGAAATGAACGAGCAGGAGGACTGCAGAGACAGTATGAGTCCCATGAGCAGTGCTACAAAGCATGTCTGTTTTCTCATTCCTGTCTAAAGTCCCAGATATCTTTGATAATGTCCTGTTAGATAAGCTTGTGTTATAAAACATACATAATCAACACATTAATACAATGATCCAACTTTCTGTTTCAGAATATGCCACAATGTTTGGGGTTCCTACCTTCTATAAATTGTTTCCAGCATGAAGACATCAGTGCAGAGCAAACTACAGGTAAATATTAAGAGATCTTATACATCCTTTGATAGGTTGGTCTCCACCAGTATGTAGGTTTCAGCTTTACAACACCTCCCCAGAGGACACCCGGAATCCACAGCTTGGTACCACAGTTTCAATAGAGGAATATTAATGTTTAAACTATAACGGGTCTGATTTAACCTGATTTCATTAACAGTTTAATAACAGCCCTGTCTAGGCAGTCATTTTAATCCTTTAAGTGTATTTTGGGGGTGGGGTGGGAGTGTTTGAGCAATTCAGGAGAAATGACAATTCAAAGTCGATTCAGTCCTGCAGTTGTTGTCAAGCAAAACTCATATACATTTAAAGTTAAAGTGAGTTGGCCATTACCAGGACACAGCATGTGCTGTATAAATGTCTTCTGACAGCATACATTCATGCTGAACATAAAACTCATGAAGAATGACATATGCTGGATCTGTGCTAAGTCCCATTGGCATATAACCAAATTAATATTTATAATAAAACCCCATAGCCTTTCAGAATTTTGAGTTGTCAATAAAGACATTTTGAGGTAAAAGCCTCGATGCACTAGCATTTATCACACAAATCTTATTAACATGAAAAAGTATTTCATCTGTTGATGAACTTTGAACTGTTGAACTTTGTGTGTTGGCAGCAAAACCAGATACAGATCCCTGTTCTAGTCACTAAATCACAGACATCTGAACACTTGAAGAAGCCCCCTTAGCTTTTGGCTGCAGTTCTGAAACAGCTGTGGTGCTCTGATGCCTTCCAGTAGAAGGCAGTGATGTGCAAACACACCAGACACTGTAGCACAGAGAAGGTGCTTCCTGCTGGCATAAGATGCCGACTTCAGTAACTGCTTTTTTAATCCCTACTATGTGATGTGTGGTCTTGAGCAGAAGAGGAGAAAGTGAGCAATGTTTCACTTTCAGGTGCAATCCAGCTACTTACTAGTTATATAATTTGCAAATGTGAATGACAGTATTTATCAACACCATTGTTGCAAATAAAATCCAATATAAAATCCTCTAAGACACAACATACTTCAGTACTTTTTCATATGTCTTAAACTACTTCCAGTTATTCTGGAAGCTCCTAAGCTTTCAGCATTTCATAACAATAATTTCTGAGTGAAAATGAGAAGAGAGAAAGGAGAGAAAAATTTGTACATACTATACAGCACTGCAACAGATTCTGACATTTTTAAAGACTAACGGACTTGAGAAACAACCCTCTGCACCCTCCCCCTGACCCAAGATAGCAACACAGTACCAAAACTATAAAATAAAATTAAATGCAGTTTATCTCCTCCATGACATACCTATTGTACATACTGAATTGGGAGAAGTTTACAACAATAACTTTCCCTCTGTAATATGATATGTATTTCAAGCGCTTGAAAACAGATAACAGCTCAGAACATTCTTTCTTCAAGCCTGAGTCCTCATTTCTCTTTAAATTTCAGCCTAAGTCATAATTCTTACTCTGGTTTATTCAAGAGCAAACACTCCATCTCCCACATAAATTCTTCTAGATTTCCAAGGAACATAGATACTGGCTGAATTTGGCAATAATAAGTAAACTGTGGCTTCAGTGAGAGGTTTCTGATACCACAGACTTTAAGACTTAAATTACAAAGCAATAAACTAAGCTTTGAAAATACAGACATCTCTGAAGCATTCTATTTAAGCAGCTAAACCTAACCAAATTGGTACTTTGATTTTTGTACTTACAAGAACAGATTTCTCAAGTTCTCCCACTGCTCATAAATCAGAACAGAAATTCCGAAGAGCCAAGTGCTCCTCTTAGACACTTCAGTGCTCAAATCTACTAAGCAGATCACCTGTCTATGATTTACTGAGGTTTGCAAACAGTCAGAGGACACCGAGTCAAGCAATTCTGACTCTCATCCACCCAGTGAGTCAATGGATGTTGTTACTGCTGCACCATTCTCATTAAGCTTAAAACAGCTTTGCTGCTCAGTACACCTTTTAACAAGTACCACCACCTATTAGTGGGATGTTGCCAACACTGTACACTGTCAAATTAATGCTGTTAAACACAAGGTCTTTGTTTACAGTGTGAAAAATAAGCTGTTGTTGAACAAATGAGTAGGCAAACATTTACAAAGCTGGAGAAAAGAGTGCATGTTTAAAGCTGGGGCGAGGGTGGTACATTCCTTTCTACTTCAAGAAAAACTAACACAAACTATTCCAATGCAGAGTAACTTTTCATTGTTAGTTTTCTTCATGGAACTAAGTGAACTTGAGTAAAGCGCCAGGAGCACTGCTTTCTGAAAATATGTAACTTGAAAGCAAAGATGCTTTCTGTATAGATAATGGGCTCATCGAACAGACATCCAGATAACACATTTACATGAAGACTGGACTGAATATAGCACGGTAAAAAGAAGAGACAGTGCATTGTTATCCTTAGAAGGAAGTTTGGCTCCTTAACATCTCTGCACTCCTTCACATCAAATCCTCAACAATGGTTCTCTGTGATACCACCAAGAAAGGAAAGCCTCGCTTCACATCCCCAACAGGTATCAAAACCCTCCAAAGCAACCAGATGCAAAGGGTTTGTAAGGCTCTGCCATGAGCATGCTGACCCAGACAGAGTTGAGTGAGGAAAGTGATGGGAAGCTTTGTATAATTCCATTTTTCAGCACATCTTTGTGAGCAGCTTGAGTCTTTCTCAAAGCAGTGGTTTTGTCAAGGTCTTATTCAAAGCAGTTTTCTATTGCGACCTCATTTAAGTCAATGGGACATAAAGGAGCAAAGTGAAGCAAATATGAGGAGCTGTATTTTTAGCAGGCTGAACTCAGACCTCCTTTAGCCAACACAATTTTGGAACTGAAGTCCACCCCCTTAAGAGACTGTCCACGTGAGGGTATTATTTCCAGGAAGGAAAAGAATCCTGTACTGCTTGTCATGTGCTGACCTTTCTGCACTGACAAAACGTATGCTGCTACAGACTGTGTCTGGAATCTGACGTAAATATAAAACAGGTGAAAATCCGTAAATATACATACTTAATATAAAACCTCATGGACCAATACACATCATTCATCCCCTCCATACTATTGAAATTGGATTAAATTTACTGCCAGTCTTATTTCTGACCTGGAGTTTCTTTTATTATTAACAGACTTTGACAAACATCCCATTGCATTTTTGAAAGCAAAGGCTGATACTGCTGAACTGTGGTTCCTGCCATGAGCAGCACTTTAGCATTATCGACACCTTAGTGCACTATTGCTCATGAATGGGGCATTGAAAGCCCACATACATGAAGGTACTTTGCTCTGTACAGATCAAATACAGAAACAATAAACAAAAATAAACAAGCTATTTGCGTTGACTAAATCAATCATCTCAGCTATACCAGAGCAGAGATTTCTGACTGCCATCAGAGAAATGAATGTGGCCACGTCAGACAACAGAGCCCAGTAAACTACAAGGGGAAATCAGAGAAAGCCTTCATCTTCAGAAAATGAACATTCACAGACTCTTCATTTGCTCTCACCACTTGGATGTCTCCATTCTGTTCTACACACTTTCTCAAAGGCCAGACTGCTTTCTGTCAACTGATTTGTCTGTCAAGGCTGTTTTCTATTCATGTATCCTGAAACAGCCTATAGCAAACAGTCCTACACTCCTTGGATCTATAAATTGGCAGGACCAGACAGATTGGTGCACGTGGAATCACAGTTGAGCACTCAGTACCCAAACTCTGTATATTTACAGTGGCATGCACGTACAGTAAAAGGTTTTCCTGCAGTTGATAGATACATATACAAATCCAGACAGGGTAACTGAGAAAACTATCTGGAAAAGACAAATACAGACTTGATATGCACAGGTAAATTTCAGGAATCAAAAGGTTTGGACTATGACATCCTATTTATTTATAGACAATAACTTAGGTATTTGTGTGAATGGAATACTATTAATATAAATCAGCTCATTATATTTTGGTAGCGATATCAGTCTAATTTGAATTTTATATTGCACAGTAGTATTGAATGCTAGACTTGATTTTTTTATAGTAATTAATGAGCTAAGCTACCTGAGAGGAAAACAAAATGATGATTATAATTAGAAGTGTTCCATGGCTGCTACCGACTGTTTAGACGTACTTACAGGTAGCATTTCTAATTAAAACCCTCTTGATGCTTAGACATTCATTTGTTATTAAAAAAGTGGGACTTTTGCATTAAGGAATCCCTTAATAGAAAAATAATAGAAAAAGTTACATGTAATTACATTCTCTGTGCTATTTGTGATGAGCAGTTCCTATGAGAAAATGAGCTGCAGGTGTGTAAGAAGTGCTGGTATTGATTTCACTTGTTTGGAGTATTCCACCTGGAAAGAACTTCCAATTTAGGCTGGGATTTTCAGAGGAGCCTGAAGGGGTTTAGGGGAGTTTCAGGGAAAAATGGGTGCCTATCTACCTAAGAGCTCTATGAAAATGTTGTTATTTGGGGGAGAGAGGAGGAAAAATAAATCACTCCAAGTTATTCTGCTCAGAAATTGTAAAATCACAATAAGTTGCAAGCACAGTCCAGGATTTCTTAAACTCAACCAAGGTCAAGTGGATATCTGACAAAGACAGGCTGGCAGTGTATAAGGGTGATCAGTGTTTTCCTGGTCAAAGTACATTTCAAGCCATGGCTTTCAAACAAAAATTTCAGTCATTCATGAAAATGAAATCTGCAACATTGCAGCAGTGGTCAGTTAGATTAGTTGCCAGCCAAAAGACTCCACTATTCAAATTTCTAGAATAAGCTTAAATATTCTACACACAGGGAAAAAAGCAACCCTCCAAACCCAGGTGTAACGAGATCTAGGAAATTCCAGGGCAGGCAGTGAAAGTTCCAGCTATACCAAGGAGATTTCTCTCTGCTAATGCTCTAACAAGACTTTTCTCTTCTCCCATACTGAGGTCTGCAGCACTTAGGTACGGATGGTTGTCACTGATGCAGTTATGTTTATGATTCTGAAGCTCATTAACTTGCAATCATAAAATGGACTAATGGAGTAGCCCTTCTGCAGATGCAAACTGCCATACCTTTACTGACTTCACTAAACTGATGCTGGTTTATATCACATGAGCGCCTCATCACATAATTTGCATTGTTATCCTTTGTGAGCAATAGCAGCAATGTTAATGAGCTCTAGCAGTAGTAAATTCTGCTTCTCACTTCACATCAATGCCAAAAGGTGAAGAGGAAGTTGAAATAAGGTGTAATTAAGTCCAGAACTGTATGTTCGAAAGAGAAATAGCAGCCTCAGATGATCTGAGGAGGTAGGATACAGTCTGCTTCCCCACCAAAATCCCTTCCCTGGCCCAGAATCCGGCTCCAAGTACAAAGGACACAAAACCAGTGTTCTCTTTTTCTCCAGGTTGTACTTTTATAAGACAGGGAATTTGTACACATTTGCTGTGTTCAATCACTTCATGATCATTAGGTATGAAGTTGGCTTTTATAAAAAATGTTTTTGAGGAAACATCTTAAAAGGGTCTTGGAATAGCAGATGGGACTTGGAAGATGAGTTATGGAGTGCAGGATGCGTGCTTCTGACTCCCAAACCACCTGGAACTTTGTAGCCAGAAAAAACAATATCACAGTGTGACATGAGGGAACCCGTTTGCTTTGATAGTAGACGCCTTGCTGCCCACAGCTTGCACACTGGAGAGTGTTGGGACAGAATCACATGTACTCAAGTGCCAGGAAAGTCGAAGACTGAGAGAAGAGTAGGAAAAAAGGAAAATAAATGGGTGAATCTCTCCTCCTCCCCCCAATATTGAAGGGAAAGGTTTGTGGAAAAGAACAATGAGTGAATAAAGCCACCCTGCTAAATTTAAAGTGCTCTTCTGATATTGAGTATGCCACTTTCTCCTGAGGGAAGAATAAGGAAAGACAGCTCTGATGATTTCTTACTGATTTAGAGGGGTGGAGTTTGCAGCTCAGTTATCATTAGTTTGTTTTTTCCTCAGAAATTGCAGCATGTCAAAACTATTCACAGCCACAATCATTTATTTGGGAATTTGGCTGTTTTGATCCAGGTCACCATAACCCAGAAGAAGAACTACCTAGTCTAGAATTTTTTTAATTAAACTCAAATGTTATTCTTGCTATTATGAAATAGGTGTAGAATGCCGTAGACAGGCTCTTAGATTTATATTCTTATTGACCATTTTTGATCTGGACTTAGCTAATGAAATTGCAATATTCATAATGTGAAGACCTTGACCTGATTTCTGAGATTCTCCCTCTTTTCAGTCACATGCAATAAACTTCCTTATTAATCTGGATCACAATGGCACTCAGTTTGCAAACAGAGCAGTAATTTGCTGGCCTTCTAGGTGATGGGATGCTTGGACATGCACAACAGGGTATTCACCCTCTTCTATGCACATGTATCCAGTGATATATGACTCTCTAGAGTGACAAGTAAAAGGCTGGAGTTAACAATCAAGGCTAATAAGGAAGTATATTTACTGTGCATTTCTTAAATCAAAGTTCAGTAAATCTGATGTGAAAAAACTTCAAGTTGTTTGATTTAAAATAAACTGTTGTGCAAAATGCAATATGGTCTCCCTGTCATTTACATACTGTGCAATACATGCCCTTTAGAGAAACTAATTAGCCATACATGACATTTATATACTGATATGCATATCATAACATGATGATGCAGGTAAGAAAACTTTTCACTAAGCAGAACTAAAATCTCGTGCACAGCTGGTGAGTCAATGAAACAGGTATCCATGATGTACTGCTATTCGACACACATCAGCTTCCTGCTATGAATTAACTGCACAGCATCTTACAGCAGTCTAAAGTGTCTTTCTAAAGTGTTGCACTGTGTATAACAACAGAAATGATCTTTAATCTACACATTCTTCTTCAACCATTCCTCCACATCAAGTTGATGGCTTAAAATAAACGGGTAAATGAACATGTTAGAAAAGGGAGAAACATCTTTAGGCTCTAATGGTGTAATGAAATTTTTGCAAATTTTAAGATTATGTTATATACCAATTAGGAACTGACTACAGGTTTAGTATTAGAAGGGAGACTTACTAAAGGGAAATGCCTGCTTCTGGGTCTGATTAGGATAGAGAGAGAAATTTTCCTGTTTCACTCATGCCAATGAAAACTTCCCAAACACCCACATGTACCTAAGATCAATGTGGGGCAATTATATGCTACAGCATTTTATATTCTGTTTCTTCTGTACTTACCAATGAAATAAAAGGAAATAAAAGGAAATAAAAGGAGGGAAGGAGATCTGAGCCACAAAGTGAGAGTTCATATCCAAAGCTTCTTCAAGCACAAGGATTCGGCCTGGCTTATTATACAGGCTAAAAGTCATGAAATTTGAATGGACTTTCCAAGGTTAAAAGATGTTAGGTTTCAGGCCAATCTTTAGTAAAAAAAAGTTTCAAAGGCATGGAGGGAGGTTATGGAATAGCGGGCAGTGGGTGAAGGAGCAGCTATTGTATTATGCACTATTCTGTTGGCAATTCCTCTCTATCTTACTCTATTTTTTCTCTTGAAGCACCTTAATATCCGAGGCTGCATGTGAGCAGTGGCAAAGGGCACAATGGCAGCTGCAACTGAGAGTGCCAATGAACTACCAGAATTTCACTCCTCACTTCACAGAGTGCACTGGACTACCCATGCATAGAGACCTCTGTGAAACTGAATTCTACTCTGAAATTCACTACATGAGAAGGAGATTTGTACCTCAGTCCTCCACATCACAGACTTATCTCCGTTGTGCATGAAATCCAGGGAAGCACACTGCCTTATTCAGACCCAAATGACAGCGAATTATGCTTATGTTATCTTTGGGGTTTTCATACTGGTTGTAACAAAACCCAGTCCTAGTTGTAGGACTAGGGAACAGTTCTAGGGAACATGCTCTTTTCTGTAAGCAGCCAGGTTTAAATCCAGGTCTGCAACACAAAAACAACACCAAATGTAAAATATGTTCTGGCTCTCATGAATGCTGCAAGCACACAGGTAATGTATGCACCTTGGCCTGAATTTCAGAACTACCTTTGTGAATACTTTTGAGTTTAGAGAATCACACCACAAAAGAAGACATAAATCTAGAGTTATTAAAAATACGCCATAGAAGCACAATTCTCTAGAGTACATAATTCAGTCTAACAATGAAAAAAATGAATTCTGGAGAAATGAAACCCATAATCGAAAATAGTAAAGCAAGCTTATTATTCTGATAACCTGGGTGCAAGGCCAAGGTAAAAGCCAGTTCATTTATTTTCTGCTCTTCTGAGCCAGCTGAAATTCAAAGTCCTGATTTTCACAAGAATACCCAAAGAAGACAGCAAGAAGAACTTCCCTTTGAAATTATTTTTCATCTGAGGCATCACTGAATTATACCTTCCATGACATGACACAACCACGTTAATAACAGAATTCAATATAAGCTCCCTACACTGCTCATTTCCTGGAGAGCTTCTTTTAGTGAGTATCAAGGTCCAAGCAGCAACAATAAAGGAGCATAAACTTCTTTTGTATTGCAGTTAATGAAACCTAGAAACTATGCACCATGATCTTAAGTGGATTTCTAAGATGTATTGAAAAGTTCTTGGAGGGTAAATGAGGCATACACCAGTGAGCCATGATGACAATACCCACCAGAACAGATATCACAGCCAGCCATTAAACACTTACAGCGACACAACTTTACAGACAAAAGAGTCATGTGCCATTTTTGTAGGAAAGATGGAGTGGGATTTAAAATAGGTAAACATTCAGTATTAAAGCAAAGCATTTGTTTGTCATCCACGGCATGACAGCTGCTGTCATGGGTATTAGTGAGCTTTGCCAGAAATTGCCGGAGTCAGGCAGCGATGCATTACTCCTGCTGGAAAAGTTTGAGAGGGGAAAGTTTTCCTTGGTTTGTTAATGTTTGCCTGATGTTGTCCACAAAATTAACTACAGGCAAAAAAAATTACAGTGTGTGTACACATAACTAGGAGATTTGTACTCTCAGTCAAGCTGTTATAGGTCCCAGGGTTGTTCCTATGCAGAAATGAAAGTGTAAATAACTTCCCAAGAGCAGAACATCACAGCTACTACTGTAGCCAGACAAGTCTTAATGCCAGAAATAATGACCTTTTGTTAGACTAAATGTGAGAAATGGGGAGTGAGAGGGAGATGTTCCTGGAATATTCCTTCTTCAAGTTAGATTCATAGGTCTTAATATCTTTTCTCTCTTTCTCTTTCTCTCTCTCTTTTCTGTCTGAATACTGGTTGAACTAATACAAGGCACTAGCACTCCCTACAAGAGCAGAAATATATTTTTCAAATCTCCTCGTATTCTGCAGGCATCATCCCCTAAAATCTCAGTTTATACATGACCAATATAAACTTGTTAGAGTTTGGCACCTAAAATCTCTGATAATTCATTCTGTGCTGGCTTGGCTCAATGCAGCAAGATGCTAAGGACTTTCTCTTTTCCCTTGTCCTGACTTCCAGGGACTACAGCAGTATGAAACATTAGATTTGAGAGAAAAAGTCCCTCTGGCAGAGCCTGAGTGGCACAGAGAGAAGAAGGAAACAGCCGCAGTGAAATTCTCAGGGACAGGGAGCAGAGAGAGATTAGGACCCCAGGGGAAAAGGATAGGTTCTGATGTTGATACCACTGAATAATCATTCAGTAGAATTCTGCAAGCCATTTGGAAACAAGACCTAAATATAAAATAATATGGCTATGTGGAACTGAAGAATATGGTTTCAAATAGTATTTGTAACCACACCGGAGTGGGTATTATTCACAACAGAGAGCAGCATGGATATGCTATATATGTGGTGCTCTGGGTGAGATAAGTAACGTTTTCGAAGGATCCAGTAAGACTTTCACGAATGCCATTTTATCACCATCATCATCTGTATTAGTTCCCAAAAGCCGCAGCCATAGATCACAATCCCAGAGTGCAAAGCCTTGCACAAAAGGCCCATGACGAACCTCTGTCTATGCCTCACACAGCTTACAACCTCAGCTGCAGATAAAATCCTTTTTTCATCTCTAATCTGTTTTGCAGACATTTTTACAGTACCATGACAAAGAAATAGAAGGAACTTTCTGCAACAATACCAGGAGTTACACTAGTGTGGTTCACTGACATGGCAAAAGGTTCAGATTATGACCTGATTGCACAATACAGCATACACAAAAATCACAGAAGCTGTGGAGGGGGCAGGTTATACCTAGCACATCCATTTGCAGCAGAAGCCAGAACAAGCAGATTACCAGCAACAGCAGGATATATTGTAACATATCTCTCCTTTTTTGTCACTAAGCCATATGAAGCATTTGCTGTGGTATTCTTACATCTCTTCCATTGATAAGCTACTTAGCAAGGTAGAGTTGAAGCTAATCTGAGTACTGTATGAGAAATGTGCTGTGCTATTTCACTGTGCTACTGTTTGATATTTGGTCGCCTCTTCCCAGGCACTTTTTTTTAAATTGCAGCTGCTATCTCAAAGCTAAATCCTTTGGCCCATACACAGGTCATAAAAAGGCCCTGGATGTAGAAGCATCTGCTGAAAAGAAGGAGAATAATACATTTCCTCTTAGTTTGCATCTGAGAGCAAGGGAAGAAATTCTAAACAAATTCCTTCTAAACTGCACAAAGAAGCAATAAGATTCTGCTGTGCTCAAGTTTGATAAATGACTTATTAATACAATTGACTCCCCTCCATTAAATCTATTTCTGAAGAAGAAAGTTTGTGTAAATATATCAGGCACCATTCTGGTGGCCATATGACAGATATTCCACAGTGCAACCAGTATCTTGCAATTACTTTCTACTGTAAATCTTTTGACAGTCTAAAATAACTCAATCAGAGGTTTTCAACCACTAAGTTTATAATTTCAAGGTTTTCCCCTCCTCTAATCAGCAGTTTTATAACCTACTGATCTTCCTTCAAAAAGAGCTGGTGATGATCAGTGTTTATTCCAAACCATTTAAGAAGGCAGCTGTTTATTAAAGTGCCAACAGTGATGATTGATTTCTGATGCTCATGAGTGCATCTGTTTTCTAGTTAATGACATCATTGCAAGCAAACAGATATTGCAAGCTGGGGCTCTAATGGAGAGCTAAAGTAGCCATGCCTTCTCTACAAAAAAATAAATCTATTTCACTGAGAGAAAAAAATCTATTAATATGTCAAATGTTCAAGTTGCATTCATTCCAATTGGCATTCTTATGTGCAACTGGCAGTTCCTCAAAAAGAATCTGTGGGTTAACAGTGTTTATATTAAAATCTCTAAAGAGGACATCTGTTAGTTGATATTCCAAAAGTGATGACTGCTTTATGATCTAGTAAATCACATCTGTACAGGGAAAAAAAGGACTGAACTACAATGAAAGTAACATCTGTCATCAGGCAAATACAGATCATGATAGTGAATGAAAAATGGAAGTATTTCAAGTTGGGAGGATTCCCCTGGATTCTTCCCTTTTTGTGGTGTTTGAGATAAGGAATAAAAATGAGTATACTCCACGCTCCACAGAAAGTTGCAAAAGTAATAGCATTTAAAACATAATTTCTTAGGACTGAATTCCCACCTGGTGTAAACTGGCCCATTTTACTGGTTTTACTGTTTCCTGCCTCCTAAAGAATGTGCTGCAGACGACAGTGTTGGCAAGAAAGCACTGACATTACCTCTGAAATTTGGAAACATTTATTCTAGAGTGATGCCTGCTTTCTCCCTATTATTTCTTTGCCTATACTTTTATTTCCACCCACATTCTTCCACAGGAGCACCAGGGAACATCATTGTTCTCTTTACAGAAAGCAAAGGTGGCTTACTCAAAGCCTAATGAGTCTCCTCCTTCAGGCTTGAATCTTTAGCTTTGAGAACACAATTAACCCTACCCAGCCAGTTTTCATCCTTTTTTATTTTTCAACTTTTCTCTCACATATTGACTCTGCATCTCATATCCTTTCCTAGCTTCACTCATTAATTCAATTAAACTACAAATAGTGTGCCATTCCCTATTTCCCCTTATCTTCTTATGTCTAGAAATAATTAACAAAGCATATTCGAAAGAGGCACTGGCAAGTCACTTGACAGCAATAAGCTATCCAGAGTGAAGTGTGTTGATGTTAGCTCTTTTGGTTGAGATTGTAAATCTCCTGATCTGAACCTAAAGAGGCCTCCTATAGCACTGTTTGATCCAAAGCTGGCAAGAACACCAGAGAACCTGGAATAAGGTCTTACTACTGCTCTACATAACAGTTTGAAATCTGCGGACACCTTAACTTGTCTCATCAAGGGCTCCACACAATCATTCATAATCAACAGTGGGATAATAAAACTCCATTTGTTTCAGAGATAGATTTTGTATAATATTATCACTATAAACTGTAACCTGCTAATGCATAAAACCCATCACACAGCTTCGAATTAAATGCTTCCACATGCTCCACAGACCTGACATTTGTAAGTCTTACTACTCATTTTAGTTTCCAAATAGGGAACTAAACCAAGGGCTTTGCCTGAGAAACCTTGCCCTGTGTCTTCAGGGAATTTTGAGACATGAGATACCCTTTTCTATGATTGGAGTGGAAATATCTAAGACAGAGGGGAAATAATTTTTTACAGTAGGTTTTGATAATTCATACTATCAAATCAGTGTACTCACTTTGCAATGTTTGATACAGTTTCGTTATATTAATTAGATAACCAATAATGAAAATAAGCTTCTTATAGCTTTGAAATAAGCAAAACTTAAGGATGTTTCCTTGTGACTTTTCTTTTTTTTTAGCTATTTTTAATTTGCTCTTCCTGAAACATAGGGGAGAAATTCTAAACTTCGACCTTTTCTACAAGAGCTTAGTGTATTATGCTGCTCTTACTCCATGGGTAAGTGCTTTTCTAAGCATCCCTGATGCTGAATTTGATATCCTAAACATTTTTGTTAAACTCATTTTTTTGGGGCATGCATTATCACTTCAGGTAGCCAAGCAGCAAGTGAGCTTCCCGCTGTGATTATACACAGCAAGCCATCCGATGTATTCCGGATCCATGCAGCAATTATGCAAACTGAGCCATGTCTAGGCAGACCCTTCTCAAAGATGGTTTGGAGGAACATATTGAATGAGTTATGACTGGGGAATTACCTAGCAGCAGATACAGCAATAGCACTGCAGCTGATTAGATCATTTGAGAAATTCTATTGACAAGTTTTAAAATCTTGTAATTTCACCGCTACCGTTTCTCAACAAATCTGAGATCTGGTTTATGGGTAATGTACACACAAACAGGTTGCCACAGAGTAAGAAACTACTACAGGTAAGTGCATGTGCACAGAAAGCTTCCACAGAGCAGATGACAGACATTTACACATGGGTTTGCCCAATGGTAATGGACAGACTTAAAATACCAGGGGGACAGAAATTACTTGAGAGGACTGCATGGGACTAGACTGTAGGAAATAGTATCCCATAAATTCTGCTGCTCAGAGAACAATTTAGGGGTTTAATTTTTATTCTTTTTTGTCTTATTCTCAGATGACATATGGCTATGTTTTCTAAATATAGCCTGCATTTAAACATTGATGGTATAAAGAGAAACACTTCCATTATTTCAAAGCTTTAGGGAGGATAATTTTGCTACCCAGTTTCCTCTGATTTTGAGGTGGGGAATTGCCAACTGTCCTTAAGCAGCTGACCAGGGTATCCAAACAGATGCATTCAGAGCATTAGCACATTGTACACTTTCAATGTTGTGAGTTGAATAAGAGAATAAGGAGGAATTTATTATGTCTGCAGCCATCAAATTAGTAATAGCTTGTTGTTTTGTTTTGTTTTTTTAAATTCCTAGCAAGGAGAACATACAAGTTCAAGATGAGAAGAAAAATGTACAACAAGGTAAATGAATTAATCTGATCCCTAAAGCACCTAGCACCATATGCACAAGTTTGAGGGATTCTGCTTCAGTGAACAACTCGAACAACACATAATTTCTCTGATCCTGTTTGATCCCTGGAGAAACACTTGCAGGTCGCTGTGTAAATGAGGAGAAAATTGGTTATAAATCAACTTAATTTTCAAATGTATGAATCCAAAGAGAACTCAATTTTGTGTGAAATGGTAGCATTTAGAAAAGAATATAAGAAAATCTCAGAAAGAAAAACCCTTTAATCTTAGAAAGCATCCAAATTTTCACCTAAAATTATATTGTCTCTCTCATTTTTCAGGTCTCCAAATTTCAGCAGTGATACAGAATATAAAGGTGTAAATAATCATATACAAATTATTTATGATTTTTGTAAACACAACTATTACAGAATATTTGATGTCCCCCTGGCCTAACTTTGGGATGAAGTATAGACTATCCAGAGCAGGTGTTACTTGTAATTTCTGACGCCTTGTATTTCTTCTGAAAGGAAATGGTTTGAAATCAGAGTAAGCTGACATGGTTGTATTAATGCCACAGTTTTTAACTAGCAAGAATAAACATTTGACTTTAATGACACACTACATTTTTCTCTCTATTCTGCCATGTACCTGTTGAATGAAAAACAAACTTGCAATTGTGTCCTGCACCAGTACGCAGGAATACTCATCCCCACTCCTCTCCCTGAGAAACTCTAAAACAGTTGCACCTCTAAAATGCTTTTGCTTACACCACAAAACTACTACACAAACTACAGTCAAACTGGGTTCAGAAGAAAATAGGCTGCTTTGGTATACCTTCAGAGCTTCTCCTTTCCCTTCCTTTCCATGGCCTAAGTAAAGAGGAAGTAGAAAACGTTTTCCGACTACGATACTACATTTGTGCATTCAGTTATTGATAGAATTTTTTCACAAGAAGAATTCATGGAGAGGGCTAATCCCACAAAGCGCTAGCTCTAGTGAAGTGGAGAGAGCTTGCCAGGGATGCTCAGCATCTCACAGACTATACTCCAACTGACAGTGCAAGAACAAAATGACTTCAAGGTCAGAGAAACTCAGAGAACTTAAATCTCTGTATGCTTCAGACATCAGCTCTGCAGAGTGCCTGAATGTCATGTTAGAAGTTGCCACATCATTTTTATAAAATTTTTCAGAAAATACAGAAAAAATATCCACAAAGCAAACACAAAGCAAATCAGCTTCAAGGACAAGAAACTCAAGACTGCAGTAAATATATAAAGTAAATCACAGACAATTTAGACTATAGGGCTTTCTCATTAGCTGGAGGACAAATTCTCTCTTTCGTTGATGCAGCTGTTACTGCTAATGAGTAAGGTCTGGTCCAACTAGCTTACTGAAGCCAGCATTTTTTTATATCAATGTGTAGCATGCTGGTACTTGGTAATGTGCTTTTGTGTCTAGACATAACAGTATCTTAAAAATTTTCATAAACCAACAAACCAACCAACACATAGGAAAACTCCAAAGCACAGTGATGCACATCTGAACCTATCAGTAGTCCTGTCTTCCTAGAGGCAGAAGGCCCAGTGATTAAAGAACACAAATAGAGCTAAAAACCTCTTCTCAGTCAGCACTGACTTACCAAGTGACCCTCCCCACCTCCTTTCAAGCAAATTATGTAGTTCCTGTCATTTTTTTTTTACCACATGGTCAGGAAAGTACTAGTCTCATGTTTCTCTAGCTCATACAAATGGTGAGAACCAATAACTGTGAAATGATTTGAATACATACTATTTTAGCACAACTAAGGAAAAAAATGGTAATTACTCATAGCTTTCATTTTCTGGCACATTTAAAACAATTATTTGTGCCTCAGCTAAAGTGGTCGCACCTAAACCTGATGTCCCTCAAACCCCTGCTCTCAACATGCAAATATTATAGTGCAAATGTGTAAAACAGACCAGACAAGTCTGAGGCTTCAGTAAATACGTTAGCCATTGGATAAGATGAATTAACTTTGCATTACATCACTTTCATCTAAAGCAAGCCATTCAAATTCAGCTTGCCTAGCATCCTTTAGATAAATATGTCTACCAAAGTACACTAAATGCTTGAAAAGTCAAGATCTACCTTCCTGAAGGAGAGAAAAATGCATATACACTTACATTTATACATACACATATATATAAAACTCACACAGATAAATGGAAGTATATAAAAACATGAGTGTTACAGGGAAATCAGGTATCTATAGTAACAAGATGCTGATATTCTAATGTCACTGTACTTTCTCATAATGGGACCATTAATGAAATAGTTGTTTGATGTTCCATCACATATAATGATAGCTTTTTGTGCAGTAAGTAGACAGCTATACAGATGTATGCAGATACATTGTTATTGCCAAAAAAATCCTCAGCAGGGCCATTAAGAAAAAAACATCATTCTATCCTCACTTTCTTTGATTTATAGTTAAAATATTCCCAATGCACATTCAATATCAAAAAACCCTGCAATTTTAAAAATGCTATGGTTTCTCATATGCTGCAATGTAAAAAAAAATAAATTACAGTGATGGTAAGAGTTCATTTGAAATATAGAATGAGAATTGTCAGATGAAGATAGTGACATTCTATCACATTCACATTCTAGAACCCACCATGCAAACGTGCTGATCCTGAAATTCTCTCATTCCCTGGGCAACTTGTATTTCACTGGCATAAAATTATTTATGGGATGTTTTTATCAGATAAGGCGTAGATCAGATATCAGACATCAATTTCAGTTTGGGTAAGGATTACTCACTACAATTAAAAAAAAAAATCTTAAAATTGCTCTTGCTACTTCTTCCTATGCCACCACTGTTTTATTCTTCAGCAGATAAAGCAAAATCCACTCATGTTTGCACAAATATCCTTGGCTGTTCAGCTGCTCATCCTTGACTGGCAGGAATTTACATGTTGCAACACAAAGATCTTCCTCTCTTTCTTTCCTTTGTAAAGTAGAAAAAACCCAAACAAACAAGTTCTAAAGCTTCAGATGTGAAGGTGGAATAAGATTCTCTGCTGCTCATTTGTACCAACACACATTAACAAAGTGTTTAAGGATGGGTTTATTTTCACTTTTCTACACTGCGAGGCTTAATGCTGTAATTTTTCAAAGAGAAGGAGCTTCCTGCTGTTCTCAAGCCCTACTACCGAGGAGCAGATCAGCTCATTAGGTATTACAACAACTATTCTGACATGTAAAGCATGGCAGCATCCTACCCTCCTCTTCAGATGGACTTAGAACTTCTGTGACGGGCAGTGAATTGTTTGAAAACATTATTACAATTATTTTAGGTCTGTTTTAAATAAACAAGAGTTTGGAAATGATGTTTATTGCAGATGGTGAATAATAACTCATGCACGTGATATAATAAACTGCCTTTAACAAACAACTGATTTGTGTCCTCTTTTCCAAACATGTTTATAAGGAAGGCTTCGCTCTGGCTCTGAAATTTCACTTTGATTTTTAAAATAATACTTCTCAGCAAGACTGTAGCTTCCAAAAAAGATAACAGCACCTTGAAAACAAAAGCTGACGTACTCAGACATCAGTGCAAAGATATAAACAAATGCCTTAGAGACTGAACAAAATCAGTACATACAATTCATACAAATGTGTTCCAAGGGAAATGACATTTAAGTGAAGTACAATGTGTATGCTGTCCCTTTCAGTCTCAAACAAGTACATCCTCAGAAATGCCACGCTTCTGCCTATTATCCCTGTGTATTGCTCTTCCTCACCCACGCTATAACTGCAAGCAGACGTTTCAGTAATATGGCTCTTAAAACTTAGTACACTGAATAGACTGATCAGCTCTTCTAGCAATGAAGAGCACTAAACCTTCTCCAGTTTACACATCATGATCTAAAACCAAAAGGGATCCAGACAACATCCAAGCAGATGCAGCAAACTACCCCATGATAAAGAAGACAGAAGAAAGTTTTATGTCATCACAGCTGGCAGGAGGGGGCAGTCGGAGGGGTGCTCAACCTCTGGGACTTTCCCTGGTAGTGCTTAGGGATTCACATCTGCAATGCTTTCTGACACTTTGGTAGGTGGCTGTCTTATGTTACTTGTATGAAGTACGTTCCCCTCTATTTCATACTTCCATCATCAAGGTTGGAATAAGAGCCGTATTCACACAATCCAGAGACGTGCATCGTATCAACCAGTGCTGACCAAGGGTTCCCCATGTCTATCCTCACAAACCCTTCTTATTGTGGATATTTTGCACAGGAGTTACTTTATTGTGTTTTTAATGGTTAGAAAATTAATTACAGCAGCATGTTACAGATACTGAAATTAATGCTCACTAATTAATGCTTTTTATTCAGTGTTCTACTGCACATCTGAGTTAATATTTCTGTAGGATGAAAAGGTAGTGACCATGTTGCAAAGCAAAAATGTATGCAGAGCTTCTATAATAAAAGATGGATGTCTTACTATGGAAAATAGATCCTTACTAAGGACATTTTCACCTTGAATCCCATCAGCCATCGCTTTCAGATGAATTCTGTTATTGTTTGTGTGCACTCAAACAGCAAAGGATGTTTTACAGAGCTACAGTTTTATAACTGTTTGCCCTTGCCCTTGGCCTTGGCCCTTGTGAATAAGCAGAACTAGTAAACATCCTGCACAAACACTGCATTTCTTTTGTTATCTAAATTTAAGATGTAATGAGTCAATTATTTTTTTCTGAGTAATTACAAAGCATTCTAAGTTTTCAAACCTTTATGACATATAGCAAAATATGACTTACAGCATAGAAAAAATAGTAAAAGCTCTGTAAAAATTTATACCCGCCTGCATGTTGTAAAAATGCCTTGCACATTCATTATATCTCCCACTAGAAAATTATTTCCACAGTATGCTTTAATGAATCTGGAGATGGTTTCAACACCTAAATTGTTGAGAAGCAGAACTATTATTTTTCCTGTTGATAGATTGAGACAGCTTGTGAGCTTTCATCCATTTAGTAGCTGGAACATTTTCAGACACAAAGCTAAATACTACACTTTCCTAATAAAAAGATAGAATTAAAGACACTGTTTGTACACTCAGTGCTAAATTTTGATTACTCAAATAGGGCTAATTAAAAAAAAAAAACACCCACGTGAAGAAAAGCCACAAAGTACCCAGAGCACCAAATTACTGAATTTGGAATGCAGAGTTAATTTCAAATGGAGAACCTAAAGAATCACAATTTTGTCCGTAAGCCCAAAAACCGCAGCATGTGGTCTAGACAATAACAACTCAAGATGACTTCTCTGAAAACTTACTTAATCCAGGCACAGATATTTTTCCCATCTGTACACAGAAGGAGAGGTACGTCTGTGCACAGCAGAGCCTTCGGGTGTCTTTGCAGAATAGAGAACAATGCAGTGCAGAAGTGGGTCGTGGGTAAGTTGTGCTGGTCTCAGTACACTTGTGAGTGTTTGAGTGACTGAAGAGCCAGCTGCCACTCTTACTGAACTGAAGTGGAAGAAAAATGAAGTCAGTGACTGAATTAACTTTCCAGTGTACAAGTCTGCCCAACTCTGGTCACAGGTGACCAACTGTAAGTTTCCTGGGCAGCAGCCCATACTATCAAACTGTGTCTTTCATACTCCAGATTCTGAGCCTGCACTTAAGTGAGGTTGCAGCAGGGTCCACACTATTCCATACAGACTATTGGCATTATGGCTACAGTCAGTGTCATACCTAAAGGACATAGGGCATTCTAATGCCTAGAATAATATTAAAGGTAGATAAAAAAAGTGACAGAAGTACATTGAAATATTTTGTTGATTTTTAGTTCCACTTGTAAATGTTTTTAATCATTCTTATGCATTATAAAAATATAAATTAGGATTCCCAAGGGGTAACTCCTATGTTACATTTTTACTGCATAACGAGGAATTCCAGATTAATAACTTTCCACCAGCACCAAGTTCAATTTATTTCCCGAAAGTCTGAACACAACAAATAGGTATTTTAAGTATCTCTGCGGAGGTTAATTGTTATTAAGACTTTACTCAGTTCTGTCATGAAATGTAAAGATTTTCTTTGAGCTAATCCAGAAACAAATCACAGGCATTACATTTGATGTAATTTCAATCAGGTTTTTGTGACACCTCTAAATTGCATGGGAGCTATGAAAGTGAGATGTTGTCTGAGAGTAATTTATCGCTGTGAAGCTCCTCTTTGCATCTTTGCTTTCTGCTCCCAAACATTTATTTTTTTTCCCAGAGAGTTAAATAACGTGATATCAAGTATAATGGAGTTCACCTTGTCAATCAGAGCTGCTTCTGGGCCCATGAACGTTCTTCTGCATTTCTGGTCTAAACTGGACAACACTTCTTGCCCTTTTCCCTAACAGGTTTGCATAATTCAGATCTCATGTCCACATCAAGATTTTTTGGCAGATCAAAGCCAGATGTGCTCTAATGTAGGCATGGCTGCTCTGAATATCGGTAGCTCACAGAAAGCAACAAACAGCTAAACTCCTGGCAAGGGAAGTAGTAGTAGCCTGTGCTCCCAAGGCTATCATCTCAAACAAATGATATTTCTCCCTATCAATATTATTAAAGCCTTTCTGTCCTGTGATCTATTTATCACTGCCTGTCTTTCTTTTCTCATATGACACATTTTGGTCTAACCAAATTCTTAACATTAAACATCTCTCATGAGACAACAGTTATAGCCTTCCTGTCTTTTCCAGCTATACACACATAATTAATAATAATAATACTAATAAAAAACAACTGTGTGCAGCTGGATGAATTATTCATAAGTGAATATACCAAACTGCTTGACATTATCTTCATCTTCGTACATATCCAAGAAAGATGACTACATATCTCTCAAAGTAATTTTTCTATTAGATAGAAGAGGAAGGTTTTTGATGTGTGCGATTTGGTATGGTCAAGTGAGCATAATAGAAAACAAAACTTACCCAAACCCCGCACAATTTTTGCCAGACGCACCTGACTATGCAGACAGAAGCCTTTGCACATACTACCAAAGGAGTTGTGCATGTGAAATGCCCACAAATATAGATTAATTCATAAAGGTGCTCAGATATGCCTACTTTAGTTTCCTTTTTCACATATGCTACTTTGCCTGACAATTTACCAATGTTTTTATGTATAACTACACAGTTCCCTCCTTTCTGCAGAACTGCGATTTTACAAACTGCCTGAGTGATTTTTTTTTTCTGTTTCCATTATACTGGGATCATTTTAACAGAGTAGAAGAAAATGCCACATAATGCATTCTTCCTTATTCCATCTTATATTTTAAAATACAATTATAGTCAAAACGTGAGTCTAAAAATGGACTCACGGGACCAAAGTCTCAGATACTGTAAACTGGCACAGCTTCATTTTTCTTCAGCAGAATGAGTCTACAGCTCAGAATTTGGCATAGAAGCTCTATATCTATGAATTCACTTAAAACCACAATAGTTTCCAAGGAAAAAGTTTTCCTGCTTACCAGCCTGATAAAAAAATCTTGCAAATTTATTGTCGGTGTCCTTGATATTGTGTGAGCAGCTGTAAATTGTTCTGTAATCAAAACACAATGAACAATTCTATTACTAATGTATGAGCCAGATTCAAAACAGACCCTCCCCTCCAGCTAAAACTGCCACCCACGTTCACAGCACCTTGTTTTGTACAGTAAACCATGCAAATAACAACACTGAATTCTGGCAGCAATTTACATCAGTACACCAGAAAATTTATCACTAATGTTATGGACTTGACTTCAGAGCATAACTGTACTTCTTGAGTTTTGCTCCAAATTTCTCTGGACTTAAGCATTTATTTCTGTCCTACAGACCTCCCACAATATTTATGCTTGTCCTCCAGGAAAGACAGCAACAAAAACACAGCTCTTCTAGAGAGCAGCCATAACAACACAAGTAGCAGTGCTCAAGCTGGTGGTAGAGAAAACAGAGACTACACTGTAGGATACATTCTTCTAAAAAGTAAATTAAAACCTTGTTTAGATCTGCTGGACAAGTAGATAAAGCCATCTGGCCACCAAAATGAATAACCCGATGGAGAATGAGAGACAGCCCAAGACCATTGAAAGAGCTGTGGCTCTGACCACAGAAACCTACACAAATCGAGTACATTCCATGATTCTATGATACATCTCTCTAGTTCTAGGTTTTAAGCAAGATGTGTGCTGGATAACTTACACAGACCATTCCTTGCTTTTAATAAAAGTTTGACTTTCACAGACAGTTAACTAGTAAGTTTCTGTCTTAGTAATAGGAATATAGATAACAATTTATGTTAAATAAAGCAAACTCTGAAAAAAAAATCAAGTGAATTTTTACATCTTTCTCGTTTCTACAAAATGGGATCTACTTAGAGCTCTACTACCTCTAGACTTCTGATAATAGACCTCTAATATCAATGCACAGTAAAAGCAGGTGGAATTATCTAGGTCAAATTATTTTCCAATGTATTTAAAATGTGCTAGTGATATTTGTAAGTGGTGTAAACCAGTGTAGCTCCACTGATGGCAATGGTTCTAAAGGAAGATGAGGGCTGTAGAACACTGTCTGCTAACAGATTAGAGGATATGTTACCCTTTAGAAACTTGACTGAGTAACTGGGGGAGTGACTGTACTTTTTCAGCATCCCTTTCTGTTTCAGAGGCTTTCTTAACATGACTTGCCAGAACAAAGTGTTCTATTAATTATCCTTATTACTATAGAAACAAGCAAAA
This sequence comes from Aegotheles bennettii, assembly GCA_013398125.1. Taxonomy (NCBI): domain Eukaryota; kingdom Metazoa; phylum Chordata; class Aves; order Caprimulgiformes; family Aegothelidae; genus Aegotheles; species Aegotheles bennettii. The sequence continues at coordinate 666,014 of VZRW01012113.1, forward strand.
CAAACAGAAATTACCTGTAACTTTCAGTTGAAGTTCAAATGCATGATCATGCTACTGAAGTAAATCTCCAAGAATATTTGAAAAATTATATAATTATCTCCAAAATGTGCTAATAGCCCTAAAGCAAATGGCTTTTTATTGCATTTGTTACTTGTGACCTCTTAGCTCAATAATTCAGGAGAAGGTGACTGTAACCACTTTCAATCGAATGGAAGGGGTAAATGCTGTTTGATTTGTGGTTATTTCTGGCAATCTCAAATGATTATTTCTCTAAAACAGAGAAAGTGATACTAGACAGAAAGATGCATAGCTGAAATATTATGTAGCCACAGGAAAACATGAGGTTATTGCTTTGCTACACAGCAGAGACACTAGCAAGGAGTGACAGCTCAGTGTATGAGAGGACTTCGTGTGTTACTCAGAAAAAAAAGGACTGTGTAAAAGCAATACCTGATTTGTTAATAATTAGCAATATAAGCAGTGACTGATAATCCACAATGAATTGATTTTTCTAATGGAAAGGATTCAGAGAGGCCAAAATCCCCTGCTTCCCAATTTACATTTAAAAACAGGCACCACCACAGAAATGTGACATTTTAAGCCTTGCCCAACACACAGAACATTCTCCATACCCACTTACTGAAGACATCTACTAGTCTGCAGCCTTCATCTACAAAAAGACATTGTCTAAATGAGATTCTAGTATAGCAATTTGACCTGGTTCCTCTGATACATTGTTACCACCAGTTTGGCATCACAAACTTTATCCAGTAACCACCAGCAAATAAAAGTGTGACATTTTGCATGGCTCTCAGTGAGGCAAACCAGCACCGTTGCCAAACAGGCTCAGCTCTTCTAGTTGAAACATCTAGTTATGGGAAATAAAAGTTGTACAAATAGGAAGCACGGACTGTGCTGCAAAAGCAAAACTCACTAGCAATGAGAACATGTGCACAAGCAGTATGAATTCATATTTGCATATTTATATACTGTCAGACACAAATATGAACCTATGCATGTATTACAGGAAATCTAAGAAAGATTTGCATTTGCTGATTCCTTTAGAATATACTTGCTAGCACACTTACTCATTTACTATCACCTTCCCCATGTCTTGCAGTTCAAAATATCTGAAGTTAGTTTACCATTCATTATAAAGACTGCTTTTCCTGCCCCTGCAAACTTCTGCTTCTATAAACTCCATCAAATAATATCACTATTTTGTGATCTGCTTTAAAAGAAAAAGACTGTGGCAACAGCAGACACTTTCCTTTGTAATGGGTTTCATCTGCTCTCAGATCTTTTAATTAAACAATTCATTGTCTGATGAGGGGAGAAAAGGATGGGGAAGAAATTGATTTTAGAATTCATCATTAAATGCCCCTGTTTTTTTTTCCCTTCCTGTCTCTCCCACACCCCCCTTTTTGTTTTTCTAACAGTTAGGGATTGTCTGCAGCCAGAATCAAAGAGAGAATTTCAGAGAAGTCAGATCGTTGGAGGGCTGGTGCCTATATGTATGTTTTAATGACTGAAACTTTATATAAGTTATTTTCTGGGAACTTTTCATGGAAACTGATTTTTCAGTGCCCAAAAATATCCACGCATTCATGCACATACAAAAAAAAGGGATTTTTCATTAAGTGCTCTTGAGACTCATGGGCTGGGATGGCCTTTTCATCTCTACTGGCTGGTAGGTCAACTGCCTTATTGCAGCTCTACTGTGGACTCCTAAAAGCTTTTTCAGCTTTACAAACAAACTGACATAAAACATATTAAGTCTGACCCTTCAATTATGTTGCAATGAGCAGGATTAACACAGCTATTGCCTCTTGCAATCTTCCCTTTGTCAGTTCAAATGCAAAGAGCACTGATAAACATTAATTGCAATGAAGTAGTAGCTAAGCCTCAACATTTATTTGTAACAGAACTATCTCAGTAAATAAGTCCATGCCATTTAAAGATAAAGAGATGGCTGTCGATGGCATGGATGTGTTATAATCACTCAAAACTACATGGAAGACAGAGAAATCAGAAGAATGTCTAAGACAATTTTTTAAAGATCCCTGTGTCCTCAATTACGTTAAAAAAGTCTTGTGGGAAACAATCATTTTTCCATTTTTAAGGTGTGTCCCATTGTAGAGATTACCCTAGGCTTGTAATTTCAGATAAAAATTAGCAGATGTGTGTAAATGTGCATAGGAAATTATGTGTTCCTCCACATCTCCACCTGGAGAAACACCATCAGACACTCCATGAGAAGCAGTTCCCCTGTGCTGCAGAAAAACAAAGCCTGATCTGTCACAGCCTGGATCACCCCTACTCCAACTGAAGCTCATGGAAGCAGAGAGAACCCAACAGTATCACCCCCAGGGGGTTCCCAGCGATTGAGCAGCAATTTCATAATGACACATAGAAGTGTCCTTATAAACAGAAGTAATAATACAATTTCAGTGCCACCCAAGCTGGTATTTATTCTGCAGAGAACATGTAACAATTAGTGGGAACCTGTCAACGTGTGCTTGGCAAATTACATGCACCATGAATTTTGGGTTGTTTTACTCCTGTTTTCTAAATCATTAAGAACTAGTTTGGATCTCCCAAGAATGTATTTTTAAATTGAAACACTGACTTACAAATTCTGGTTTGTGTATCAGCCAATCACTTCAAATATCTCAGCTATAAATTTTATGATTAATAGTACAACAGTCTCACATTATCTCTCCAAACATGGCAGAAGGTATTTGGTGTCACTTGAGCGCTTCCCCAAAGCACGGTATTTCTCTGATTGTTACTTCTTACTTTATATAGTATCTGTAGTTTCTATGTCTCCTCTCCAGATTTGTGAATTGATCTGTAGGTCTGCATGGAACAGAAATTTCAGGACTTCACAGTGGAGTAATCGCTCAAAGTTATCGCAGTTTTACCTAATTTTCATGAACACTTTGTCTGCACTCATTCTTTTAAGCTCTCCTGACATTTTCTGTGGATACCACTTAATACAACGTTTTTAAGTGGAAAGCATATGCTTTGGAAAATTGCTTCTTGAAGCATTACACCCTTCAACTCCCACAACCTGTGATTCAAAGGTACAACTTTTCTCAGCTACAAAGATTTGCATCACATGCATGTAACATTACCTGCCTTCATACTTCATCGGGATCACTGTGTTTGCAAATTTAAAGTAATAACTTCACTTATATTTAGGGTGGCTATTACATGCTTTAAAGACTTCATTAGCAAGATTCAAAATGGCCATTAAACATCATTTTTCAGTTGTGGTAAATAGAAAATCTAAGAGACACCAAAACTAGCAAAAGCTTAAAGCTGATTGTAGAATCAGAAAAAATCTCCCATGGTTGCTGATGCATAGTGATCATTCTTGTAACTTTAAAATGAGATATTCTTGTAGGCTTGTACATTGGAAAATGAGGTGGGTTTTTTGGCACTATTCATACATTTACTGATGTGACTCCTGTTTTTCTTTCCTGAGCTTTTCACTTAGGGTAATTTCCATGTGAAACCCTACCAGAAACAAAGGGGTGAGAAATACTCAGGACACAAGGTTCTCATTCACAAAACTTCTAGAGATATGTAATAGAAGTTGGACTGACTAAAACCTGCTCTTAGAAGAGCCACTGGTCACTCAAATCCAATCCTAATCCTCAGCTGCTTCCAGAATCTCTTTTTAATTTTTTTTAAGTATTTAAAACTGGCACACAGTTTGGAGGTGAAGAGGATCATTGTTGACACAAAAGCTCAGCATCTCAGTTCAGATACCTTACAATTCAGCTCTTGTACCACGGGAAGCCCATTCAAACCTTAATGAAATGCTAACCACAAAGGAAGGACCATTTGTATATTCGGTTTTTAAAATGAAATCTGGGGCCTGCCTCTCCTGTAATTGCTGTCAGGTTGAAGCTATTGTCTCTTCAGAACAGTTTCCAATGCAGCTGGGAGAAACTGTAACCAAGCAACAGCCAGTTCCTGGTCTGGAGTGTCTGCCCATGATGGACACGAGGACTTTCCAGCTGGAGCCTATTGCCATCGCTGCTGATACAACGGACACAATGATGCCTCGCTGGTGGGGAGTGTGGGCTATCCCTGCCTCAGTGGGTGGATATTGGCACTTAACAATCCCCGCTCTGCTGGCTGTGAACTGGTAGTGTCACAGGCTGAGTGTTTGTTCTTCATCAGACTGGCTGTACACATGCCGGTGTGGGATATGAGGATTGTGGAGGAGTAGAGGACAGAGACATAATGAGCAGGCTCTGTATCACCATGTACAGCTTATGACTGGTGCTAAATATCTCTTAGCCCCAGTGGATCACTTATCTTCTTTCTGCTGCGTCTTCAAGCCTGAATGCTAACACAAAGGCTTTAAGTTTTAGCTTACACAGACTTTAATCAGTAAGGCTATTTCTCAGAGAAATTTTTGAGCTAAAAATGTATAAAGGAATTTAAATCATGTCTACAGTGTAACTCGAGAGCTCAGAGATAGAGAATATTCTCTATCTTATATACTGTATGTGTTTTTATCCATCCGTGTCAATGAAGACACACAGGGAGCCAACAACTCTAGCTATAACTAGTGGGAGCTGTAGGTACAAATAAAAAACAGGTTTTCTCTTCAGTATATACAACATATGGAACAGTACTGTAGGTCAGGAGAATCACTTCTCAGTGTTCTGCGGGTAGGTTTCCGACAGAGGTTTTATTTTTCCATGTTGCAAGCTTTAAAGGAGTTATGACATTATTGTTTCTTTCTAGATTGTCTTGATTGAGATCAAAGTTCAGGGTTTGTATGATGTTACCCAAAGATTGCTTTGCTCCAGCTGTTTTCAAGGAATTGCATGGATCTGCACTGAGCAGCTTAAGAAGCACTAAGCCTTAACTTCATTTTTGCTAGTATTAATGAAAATCAGGAATAGAACAGTGAAACACAATTAAGCTTGTGTAAAAGAGAAGGAACTCCAGCCCACACATTTTTTTCATTGTTTTTCTGCTTTGTTATTTACACAATGCCTAGAAAGAAGAAGGTACTGAAAAGATGCAACTTATTTCAAACTGTTTTCATTGTTACGTTATCTTTCACTGCTCCTGCTTTTCAGGCCAAAGACTTTGAGGGTAATTCTGACTTCAACGCCCTTTATACTTATCATGTAACTCCACAAGGGAGTTATTATATGCAGTAGATAATTAAACATCCTTGCTGATGGTAGTCTTTGACTATGGCAAGAGTCTTACAGTACTAGTCTTATTTTCTGAAAAATTGTCATTTGCTAATTAGAATCTGGCCTTAAGGTCTTTTAGAAACATTTTCTTAAACTCATCTTATTATCCAAAACTTTTCTGTGTGTTTTCCTAGCCATCATATAGCAGCTAATTGATAACGTATATATTCACTTATCAACAGAAGCTTTCTCCTAAGTGAGCAGCCCTCTTCCTGCCCTCTTTTCCTGCAATGAGAAGTTGAAACCTGCTGTACTGAGGACAGACAACTGATTTGTTGTCAAAGAGAACAGTATTCTACTGCTATTTTAGTGTTCATAACTTAATTCTGAGGATGCTGCATGTGAATGTCCTGAAACCTCCCAGATAAAAGCCATCTGAAATTGAGGGTTATGCACAGTTGAGATGATGTGTGCTATGAAATACAAGATCATTCCAAGGTGGAATCATGACTTCAAAGCCGTGGAGCAAAAGTGAGGGAAATTGAGCAAGATTTAGAGCTTAATTTTGTGAAGACTCTATTCTGTTTTACTTTACACACATGGATTTTCCAAGTAAAGCTAAAGCACTACTTGAATATTTAAAATTAAGCACACAATTAAATGCTTTTCTGGATTCTAGCCAGACTGCTCAGCAACTTGCTGTATTATCCCTCTGGAGAGCAGTTAGTTTATCTTTTGAAAGCCAATTTGTCCAACCTTAATGAATCACTTCTTGCCTCTGTCCTGTGTTTTATTTCATTGGTTTTTACATACACTTTTATGAGATGAAATGACCATCCTGCCACCCTTCAAACACTTCTGACAACCCAAATATTCAGCCCAAGGTAGCACTGAATCCAAATTCAAGGCAGCATCAAGATCCATAACATTACCTCAGAAGTACAAAGTGTGAAGTGCATAATCACACTACCCTTGCCAAACTTGAACAAAAATGGACACAGAAAACTGCAGCTCAGAAGGATGAAAAGGGAAGTGAGTCAGCCACCATCCCAACTTTATCACAATACAGTGTTTCTGTTCTGCTCTACAAAAATACAAAACACAAGAGAATATGAAGGGAAATCATCCCTAACAGGCTTATATACTTCATAAACACATACCTAAGAGAACGGGAGCTCTACAAACAATCTGCCTCGGACTGGCAAAACATTTATTAAATCAAACAAGATGCTGTTGGCACTTCCAAAACAATTGTAATGAGAGGAGAAAGGATGAAATGAGACACTATTGGAAGCAAAGGCATCAAAAATTCTTCTAAATATTATTTTTCCTCATTGTCTAGCAATTCATTTGGCTTTAACACAAGCATAAAAATTTATGACAGCCCAACTCTCTTACCCGCTAATTATTTCTCATGATAAAACACATGCTGTCCAGTTCTTAGTTCACCCCTTCCCATCCTCACTACAGTAAAACGAAAACGTTTGACAGTTACAAGGGATATCAATGCATTCTCAAGAGGAAAAAGAAAAGTTTAGACAAACTACAAAGCTTTTCATCTAGTAACTGCCTATAAACTCAACCTATCAAGAGTTCAGTCAAGCCTCTCAAATGCCAGAGAACTGTATGAAAGTGTTAAAAAAGCCTGTCCCACCATAACAGCAAAATTTAGCTCTTCCTTTCCATGTCACTAGGTACACTGTCTGCTACAGACACTGCATCTGAGACATTAGAAACTGTGCTGCCCCTCTGACCGGAGCAACAGCAGAGACCTGAGCAGCCTGAAAGACTCCCGTGGAAATAATGGGAAGAATAAAGAAGAATCAGGATGTGGGCGAGATATTTTAACAGCTAAAATAGCTGCTTTATCTGACTTAAAACGAGGCTTGTATTATAGCTGTTTGGTTTTACACCTGTAGTTCCCCTATCTGATCTTTATCAGAATGATAAAAGTGATGAGAAGCACTCATCTGGGTTTTACCCAGAGGTTGGTAGCAGTGTAGCTCAGGCAAACTGGTAAATGAATGACGACATTATTCCAGATCTTTTTACATGTCCAAAATTGCCACCTGGCTTTCTATGAAGTAATTCCACCACATGATAAATCTGTGTTAAATTTATGGTAGCAACCATACTCTGTCAAAACAAGAAAACATTTTGCTTGCATTACAGCAATGAAACAACTTTCTGAAACATAATCTGAAACAGAAGGCTCCAGTTCATCAAACGTACTGTATATTCATTACATGCATGAATACTCCTCGTAACAACAAAAATTAGCCTGTGGCTATGAGCAAAGTATGGCTATGAACAAAGTATAAGATGGCAAGGCAGATTTCGTCCTTTTACTTACTACCTGCCTTGTGGTGGAAAGACAAACCAGCTGTTGGAAGGACCATACAATGTCATACACCATGAGTACAGTCTAGAGGAATTGAACACGTGGAAGCAGATGGAGTACAATGTCTCTTCCCATTTGATAAATTTGCCTCTCCCCATTGGATGAATTTGGTCACCTACAGGAGTTTTATTTCTGAAAATCTTTGGAATTAGCTGTGCAAAGAAAGCTGCTGTAGAAAGTGTTAGGAATGTCCGTAGCTGAAATGGATACTGTAATACTGAATGACATTTTATATTTTTGGCACAAAAATGGCACTTAGTTATTTTAAGCTATCACATTCCACCATGCAATGGCAGAGGGAGCCAAGATGATAAAATACCAGCTACAAATTCTAAGGCCTATTCTCTCAATCTATTTTTAGGTATTCAGGTTGCTATCAGCTCTTATACCATTACTAGGAGAAATAACATGACAGACCAACAATTCAGTGGAGGGACTTAGAGCAGCCTGTCAAGCTCAGGCTGTCAGAAAGTCCCAGTTTGTTGATATTCAAATTACTGGCAAGCTAGATGACCTGAATGTAGCTGAAAAGGCCAAAAAAAAAAAGAAATCACCTACTTTAATAACCAAAGGGAAGTCATTGCAAGAGAAGTTTGTAGGAAAACAAATACTGATGAACTTATAATCTTCTCCCTCCTATCTTCAGTTATCAATAAAAAATCAAAGTAATATTCAGGTTATTGAATTCCAACAACATATTCATCTGTGCAGACTTGCCTCAGATGAAGACTAAATGGCTAATAAGTGACTCTGGCATTCTGCTTCTGAAGTTCCTAAAATTAAACAATTTTATAATTGGACCTTGAATACCTGGGATCAGCTATGATGCGGCAAATTCTGAAAACACACAAGTTTTTCAGGGAACAAAAAGAAAAATTTTTCAGAGGTTAGCAATAAAGTAAAAGGAATGAAATGGCTCTCAACCTACCTCAAAAATTGTATCTGTTTAGAAGTTCTGGCTATACCTCAGCAAAAGTACATGTAACCTTTGATACCTTCATTGTTAAGATTTGCCAGTTAAGAAAGTGCTATTATCTGCCTTTTGTAGATAGGGAACAGTATACAGAGAGCCTGACTAACCTGTTCAGTGTCATAAAGGTATCATATAGTAGAGCCAAGAATTAAACTTTGTTCTCATAGCTCTCAAATAAATGCCATTGTTCATGAGTTCTTTAAATAAAGAGCATTTAACAGGGAAAAAGAGGAGGCAAGAGGAGTATTTTATCATTAGAGATGAAGAACTGAAAGTGTTAGCAGAAACAAAACTCAATGCAATTTAATGTAGGAAAGTACTATAAGGGACTTTAAATAAATAAATTAATCTGACCAAAAAAAATAAAAAATAAAAAAAACCCTAAGAGGGATGACTATTTTAAATTCTATATTTAAATGGAAAAGCAGATTACATTTTTAATATGAAACAGAAAATCAAATATTATTCATTCTCAAATAAAGTCAGAAGTGATATCAGAATGTATCATAAAGTCTTCACAGCATTTACACAACAGTTCTTCTGATTCAAACTCATTATCCATTCTACAATATTTGAAATGATCAGCAAATTCCACCCTCCCTACATACATTTATTATGCTATCATTTATATAATGATAAAAGCTAATCAGTTAGGAGGTGCTCTGTGAGAATGCAAGGTTGAAGAGAGTGTTTTTCATCTTGAAATAATCAATAATTTAGTTTGGATCAATTCTAATTTCTATGCAAATCAATTCTGCTATCCTGGTCCATCTATTAACTGAAGCCCACACTGAATAAACTTGATCACACAAGTAGTCTAAATTAAATTCAGGCCTGTAACTTGATATTAAAGTGAAAAATTACCCATGATGGTCAAAAGCTGATAGATGGACTCAGACACTTAGATATCAGGAGTCTGGTCCACTGATATCATTAGAAATACTGAGATTGTAAGTGTGCCCCCAATATCCAAGTGCTTTTGATAACATTTTTTTGATAAAATTCTCTGCAATATGGCAATTTCCATAAGAATACTGTTACACAGTATTTGTTTATTTATGCACACCACATACTCATGACTGTCAGGAGATGTCTGCATGAAGATTTACTTCAGTGGATACAATATAGTATCCCTGCAAATGATATCTCTTTTACTGGTGTTGAAACACAAACAGCATTAACTTCTGATGTGTTGAAATTATCCCCATTAGCACAACCTTCTTAAGCAGGCAATTCCTGCTCTAGGATATATTTGTAGCATGGCAGGTATATGGCTTAAGGAAAAAAATACTATAGGAATCTGCAATCTGGCCTGTCACCAATATTCCCCTCCAGCAAATATTTTCTGTTTTCTTCCTCATTATTCTTCAGTTATGTTCTCTGCTGTAACATAATTCATATAGAATGGTTTATGTTCATCATCGCTTTGGATGACAACAATTAAAATCTTTCACTGCTACTAAATGTTGCCACTGTTGTGTGTTCACTGAACAAGCATTGTAAATGAACAGTGAGGAAGGGAGCACACACAGATTCATACAGAAGAGAAAATAACACAGAAGAAATCCCGTGAACTCTCCTCCTTAAATCACAATAAAGATCATAAAAACCCCACCAAAATGAGGGAATAATCCTGAATAGCTAGGAGCTTACACTGACAAACTGCATGAAATCTTCCTTCCTCTCCTCTAACTTAACTGTAAACTAGCTTGGAATACATCCTTGATTGTCCAAATACACCTTAAAGGGAATATGAAAAAGGGCAAAAAAATCTGCTTAGAAATAATCTGCATGTAAGGCTGCATTGTTCAAAGAAGAATTTGTCTGAGCAGTAGTCTGACTACATGTCCCCATGAGAGAGACTCCGTTCATCATCTAAATGGCTGTAATTAATTGGGAAAAAAATAACTGAAGGCGATTACTGGGAAACACATGAGAGGTGAGATAGACTATTACATTTATTTCCAAGAGGAGATGTGGAAAGTATTGCATTTCCCTGTCCAAATAACCTTAGTTAATATACATTGATCAGCTCCCGCTTCAAATATATGCATGGCTTATCAGTTTATCAACATCTCAAGGTTTTGTGCCAGTTGTTCTGACATGTTCTCAATAAATATAATAATAGCAAAAGGACAAAAAAATAAATGGGGAGATCCATCTTTCAGTGACTACTACCACCTCAGTAGATCAATGCATGTCATAACATTCTTATCATCTGGGAAACAGTAATCTTTTTATGGCAATAAAGTTTTAGTATTTTAACTATTAATTTAGATCAGCTGTGACAGACCCAGAAAATTTCAGACTGATGCAAGAAAACCACAAAATTAATCCAAAATAATTGTGAAAAACATTTGTGGTCTCAAGTGAAAGCCTCCATCTGTTATGTGGATTTGAGATTTATGTTGATTTTCAACCCTGTATTTAAGGGGACTGATTCTGATTTTACTGTGTGATGGAATTTCCTAAAATCAATAAAATAAAGCCACTAATGTGCTGATTTATATTACTGTCATTGAGAGAATAACCAAATCCTGATTTCTGGAATAAGAACATGAGAATTGTCATACCAAATAATATACTGCCAACTATAGGCTAGAATACTTTGGCTGTAAGCAGTGGGTAGTAGTAGGTGCTACAACAGAAAGTGTTGAAGTTTCATAGATTTTTCCAAATTTGGAAATCCCAAATTCTCCTTAGTTGTTGAAGTGGCAGCGTTGATACTGCTTGTAGCTTTACATTGATCTAGTGAAACTGGATAGCATTATTATGCCTATAGCTATGTATTTTTTTGAAAGCTGTCGGTTGCAATTATGATTACTTGGAAGTCTCCAAACAGTTACTAATTATTATTTTTTCCAACTTGATTGAGCAATAAGTTACTAAACCCTTCTGACAGATGTGCAAAGTAAGAAACAGAAAGTTTAAATCAGATTCCCCAAAATAAGTCGGTGACAACTAAAATCCAGGTCATCTTGATTTTTAATATTGTAGCTCACTCAGCAATTTTGTAGAGCAATAAATGAAATATTTCTCCTGTGAAGATAAATTTAGGTCATTTTCCTGATTAGACTAACTGTCAATAGCTACTGTCTGGTTGTCCTAAATAGTGATACAGGCATTCCTGTAATTATTTGTAGATTAACACAGAATATCAATGAGGTTTTAGAAGCTAGATATGTGTAATTCACTTTGGGCCTATGAACAGCTGCTTAGACTGTGAAAGCTGGAAGGAAGCTTGGATATAAAAAGTATATATAGGTTGTGTATGTTCATCAAAAAAAGATGGTATCAAATCTAGTCAACTTTTCTCTCACCCAAAGACTGGAATTTATATAGGGCATATTTCAGGAAAAGGCTGTGGCTGTATTTTGTATTTGGCTGTGCTACCACAGCAGCAATACTAATCTTGGACACAGGGGAAAACTGTCATGTCAGACAAACTCCATCTGTCCACTCCGCCTGTCACTTCCTTCATCTTCAAGTTTGTAGCAGCGGGATAGAGGGGTTTGTGAACATGTTAGTGAGGACTTGGCAGTGGGGACCCGGAGGAGAAGAGGAGGATGGGAGTTAGCTGAGCAGGGAGGAGGGAATGGGGAGAAGAGGACAAGCAGGTTGGAAATGAGCAAGGTGTTAAGAGAAGGTAGGATGGACAGAAAATAAGAGCCTGGACAGGAAATGGAAGGGGAACAGGAGGTCAAAGAGTTAAAAGCCACTAGATGTCCCTTAGGGATATTTGATTTTTGAAGAGAAAAGTAAGTTGACACACATTTATTTTTAAATGTCCTCAGTGTGCAGGTTCTTTTAAGGTAAATCTAGATGGCTCTTGGTGAGCTGCCATGTCACGTTAAGTTCCCCTCCCCCCAGAGTAATGACATCAGGGTATGCATGATGGACTCCACCTGATGTCATTGTCTGTGGCTTTCAGCCATGTGGCTCTCAAGAAGAGCAAAGCTAAAATTTTTGGAAGGCTATCCAGAGAGGAACAGAGAGAGTTTCAGCAAGAGACATTTGTCTCTTGAATAAGAGACATTATCTCCTTTGAATCCTAATTACACCCATCCCAAGGTGAATAAAACCTTGCAAATCAACTCACATCAGTGTTCTGGCTTCATTAACATACAGAATAACACTAACTAACAGGAATTTTAGATTCAGGTTCACTTGTGGAGACTTCATGAAAAGTTTATGAAAAATCTGTTTTGCGGATGTTTCTCCAGTCGGACCTCATAATCATGGATTGCTGACCAGGAAAAACAATCTGAGCATAGGAGCCCAGAGATGAAAGTGTGGTTAAAGAACAAATCCTCTGTGTTGCTTTATCATGACTTTGTTCTTGGTTGCTCACAACAACCACCAGATGGGATCAAGAAGCAGTAATTGATGCTGAAACATATAATGCAGTGAAAATGGCAAGAGCTAGTGTGTAAAACCCAGCATTACCTAAAGGCAAGGTGTCCCATGCCAGAAAGTGCTGGGCCTCAGTGCTGATCTGAGCTGATCACCTTGCTCACATCAGCAAGGAAGTCTGGCACACTCTGGCAGCATAGCCATGATGAATAGCAGAGATAAGGCAACACTTATTTCCAGTCTGTGGAGAATGACCCGTATTATTTTCATATTCTGTTGCTGGATTTCTGTGGCCGGGGGAAGCTGGAAGAGACTTTTGGGATGGGTGTTCCTACACTTCATTATGGGGATAAACATCAGTTCTCCCTCAATGACATTACTTCTGTGTTAGAAAATAAAAAAAGTCCTTTAAAAATACATGTTCAATCATTATTCACTCCAAAATATTTCTGAAAAGTATTTTCCCTATGTTCAGATAGAGGTGGATATAACATCCAGCCACAATCAAGGGCATCTCCATCCAGAAATAATGGAACAAGCAGCCCAAAGACTGTCTTTCCCCTGCACTTCTTATCAGTGGTCCTGCAGCTGGTCTTGAGAAGAAAAAAATAAAAAAAATAAAAAAAATTTACTTGACTTTGAGTATTAAACCCCTGAATATTCTTTGCAGCTTTATACTTATTTTAGTACTTTATATTTCTCTTAGTTTGATAAAACTTTGCTTTATAATTAAGCACCCCACAACTTCATCTCAGTTTTTGGACTTCTGGAGTATACTGGCATATGCCCTTTTGGGAAATTCTAAATTGCCTTCAACCTTTTGCCATAAGCAGTATGTCCTATATCTCTGAAAATATTTTCTTTTCAGTATAGAATATTATTTCTTAGAAAATAATAGTATCTATGATGTCATTTAATTTTCTTTCAAGAAAGGTTCTTGCCTTCAGTCTAGCTTTTGTTTAGCTTCTTAGAACTGCACTTTAAGCTTTTTGGATTGCAGACATACAATTTTGAAAGTCTAGTTCATTAATTTTTTCCCCCAGTTATTTCATAAACTGATCATACAATGATATGTGATGAAACTCAAATTCCAAGGAACAAAGATACCAACTTATAGAAAATATGAAAATGACAATCAAGAGGCAAATAAATATTAAACCTACTTTTCATTTCAGGATAAAGCAGTTATGTTGTGCTTTTATAATATTTCCATATTGTTCTCTTTGCCAATAGACAGGAGATTAATCTTAAAAGAGCTAATGACCAACCCCTATGGGCTGTTCTCTGAAGTGGTACAATAGACTGAATGATACTTGGAGACAAGTCACAAATGCAATGCAGAATTGAATCTGCCTCATTCAAAATAGCTAATGCAGACTACAGGAATGTGTTACCATCACACATTTTAGCTAAAATCATTGCAAGCAACTCTATCTAATACTTTTTCATTCCTCTAAGAATTTGTGTCTGCAGTTACTTTTCAGTAGTTCTATAAAATCCCAAGCTAACTGAGTCCTTTCACTGGTGTTTTAATTAAAATATCAGGATCACATACTATCACATCATATTTTAACTGATTTTAGGACACGTTCACAAGTGCTTTTATGGAATTTCATTAAAACTCACTGCAGGTGCAGTAAAACTTTGCAATTTTACTTTTGTCTATTTGTTTTCTGTGAATGATGTTTCAAGGGCATACGAGGAACATACTAAATCATGAAAGATTCTATTCAGCAAAATTAAGCTTTTCCAGTGCTGAGTAATTAAAGCTCTGCAGGCTTCCACGGCTCTGTATAGAGCTTAATCCTCACTGAAATGTAAAAGTAAAATAAAAATCTGTTTACCACCATTACAGAAAGTCTTCATTAGCTTTGTATTCTTGACCCGATTCCCAAGAAGTCATTAGAAATCTGCATACAGCTACATATCAGGGGAAGATGGTCTTGTAGTCAGAGTGCTGCCCCAGCATTCAGGAGATGATGCTCTGGCTTCAAGGGGCAGCCACATACATTGTGGTTGACCTTTCTTCTTTCTATATCCTAGCTTCTACGTGTCAAAATGAGAATAAGAATATATTGCTGAGGCACAGAAGTTACAGAATATCAAAACGCCTGAATCCCCTTGAACAGAAAAAAACAAAGACAACATGGTTTTAATATATTTAAGGTATATCCAAAAATAGATACTTATTTACTAAGACAAGTTAATACCTGGAGGAACTGAGTTCTAGTCTGTCAAAATAAAGAAATGCTGAAGAATTCAAATAGTTAACCATTATCCTGGGAAACTGGATGTAGTAAGGTGACTGCATTTTAGAAAGCATCTTTTATGTCTTTCTACAGCTTTCTATACCTTCAGAGTTGCCAATTCCACAAAATGAATCTGTAGACTGAGCAAAAGTCATTGCATAGAGTTAATATAGTTTAGTGTCTTGCAATATATGAAAAAAACCCACAAATTTTCCTTCACAGTTTTTAATTTCTCCAAGTCTAAATTAAACTTCCAACATCATACGCTGCATAGAGCCTGGAGCTTCCACTAATATATCTCTTTCCACAGGAAGAAGCAATTGTTTCTCAAGAAATGATTGTGAAGTCATCAGAGAGAGGGGATGAATTTGGTGAGGATGGCCAAAGTGGACTCAGCCGTCTTTGAATGCCACATCCTGCTTTGCATTCTTGTGTCATATAAAATGTTCATAAACCACATATGTCACCAAAAATACACAACTACAACAAAAGATAAAAAAATGTTACCATAATTGATAAGCAAGGCTCTGCAGATTAGAGTAAATCTCACCCAGCACATGGAGAGGAGTACAAGCATGTGACAGTAGAAATAAACATTTTTAAATTTGCCACATTTCTGCACGCCATAGAAATCTTGCTAACTCAGTGGTGAACACTGGGCTCTAGAAAAGGCTGGGTAAACAAAATGTTAAAAAATGGTTTGCTTGAATTCAGTCCAACAGAGAAGGGAAAACAATAAAGGAATATATGGATTAGTCACACACGTTGTTCATGTGATGCCTCTGTTCAGTTAAGCTTGCCCTTCCTGACCTGCCTTCAAGATGTGTTATCATATTTTCTCTGAGTATTATTTTGAAAAAAACAAGACAAGCAATTCTTTTTTATTGATTTCTTCTGTCGGGTTTCTTGATGCAGAAGTACATTTTATGATCAAACTTCAGTCTTTACTTTTATAGTGGTAAACAATATATGGTGTATCTTTTTTTAATTTCTTTATTTTTTAAAGAAGAGTATGTGCACATGTGACGGAGGCGGTAGAGAGTTGTTTCGAATAATTCAAAGTTCATTCTCTATATATTTCCTGTTCTGCTACTTCGACCTACTTTACAGTATTGCCCAGAAGGTAAAAAAAAAGTGAAAATCAACTGCTTCAAAACTTTCCTTCTTAATTGTCAATGAAATATGAATTAAGTGTTAATACCTACATCTGCAATGCAGTTAAATACTACCAGAGCATGAGTCACAGCTCTCTTTGATGACTGGCTAATGAAGTCACCACTATGTAAGCATGCATGCACTGGCATGTAAAAATATACAGCTATTGACTTTAGTTCATAGTGCGGTTTTTGCTTCTTGAAAAATTGCAAATAAACTTCCAATCCTGCCCCTTAATACATCTGCAGACATTACTGTATCTCTCATACAAAATGTTATGTCTCTGAATGAAGGTTTTACAGGAGAAGGCCATGTGGTTTCTTGCACAACTTTAAAATAAAAGGACTGGTTACAAAACAGAAAGATACAGCAGGTATGCATATTGCCACCTTTAACTAGAGAGAGTTTTGATGTCTCCCAGAATAGTCAAGAAAGTTATTTAAGGAACAAAAAAAGAAATCTGCTATTCTTTTAAGAACTGATCATATGTACTGGAGAGGAGTTGAAAATAGTTACTATCTACTAGACATATTTATAAAATAAAGCTAGAACAGAGTAGTTACACTAAAAGTCAATGTTATATTTTGTCACAGAATAGACAAGGATGGAAGAAAAGAATTATATGCAGCACCTGACTGTGATAGAATGCAGAATCACAGTATTCATCTATAATTTATGAGCTGATGGTTCACATATGGTTAGATCATGCAGTGAACTCTGACAGAAGGCTTTCTATCCTTCACAAAATGACAACGATCACTAGTTGTATTTCTTGAAATTCTTAAAAGAAATACAGAAATATAGAAATATGCAACCCTACAGATTTTAGTAAGCAGCATTGACTTCAAGATAGTAAGCAGAACTACTTCAAGAACACTGAGTTCTTGTACAACTCCATGTGGTGGTGGGGAAAGCAAAGAACCTGTTCAGATTGAAAAGGGGAGAAATTACAAAGCAAAAAATAAAAACAGATGTTTTTCTATACCCAAACCTAACAAAAACACATTAAATAATCATTTGTACAAGTTGAAACTGCTTTTTAAAGAGAATTCTGGATATCATTTTAGGGGAAATGTGACTTAAATGACCGGTTATTCCAATGCTGGATTCTTTACTTGACAGCGATTGTTGAATGTCAAGAAACAACATCCCATACTGCTCAGTCACCCAGTGCTGGTTGCACATCTTATCATTACGAAGACACATAAACAGCGAGGTGTGTGTTTAATGCTTTTCATTGTAAATAGAAAAGTACACATTTTCCCTAACAAATGTCTTGGGAAAAGAAGCTTCTTGTTGTCAAATACTGAGTAGCTTAATCAATATGCAATGCAATAGAAAGCAGAAGCGCTCTAAAATACCATTACTTCAGCAGGTATGAAAAGAAAGAGTTCAACCTCACAGTTTTTGCAGTGGTGTTGGTGTGGCAGGTTTATTTTTCTTTTCAGGAAAAAGACTATCACAATAAAAACTGGCTTCAGCAGAAGCCTTTATGTACATAACATTGAAGAAATTATGTCAAATACTTAAATATCTAAAATCTGACTTGGAAAGTCTTCCGTTTCCCTTTCCTAGCTTAAGGATGAAACAACCCTGCATTCCTATATAGAAAAGAGTATGCCTCAATGTTTTAATGGTTTAAGAATGCTTAGAAACTTTGTAGATATGCTACAAATACTGAGAAAATAATGTTGATTTATTTATGATACTTTACTAGCTTGAAATTGGCATTTAATGCCATTTAAACAATGCAGAAGGAAACAGAGACCTCAGTTTTTCTGCTTTTCTATTTTTAAATCCACATAGAATAATATAAACATTCTATTTTTTATGGTTTCCCCACCAGAAATGCAGTATATTCCCATATCTTAGGCCAAACCACAAGTATTTTCATGACAGGTATTTTGTTGACTCTTCTGTTCAATTCTGCTCTCAAAATGTTTTTATCTCGAATATTTATACATACACACACACACTTTTTCTGGATCAAGGATCTTTTTCTCAGTAACTAAGCCCTTGCCAAGAAGCAGCAATCCTGTAAATAGTAAGGCAAAATCTGTTCCTACTGCCAAAACTCTCGATTTCAGAATGCACAGAGTAGATAAGGGAGGTACAGAGAAGACAGAGATAGTTCACATATTCCCAGTTATTATCAGACAAGTGCATTCACTTGGACACGGGAACTCTAAGGAACAACATTCCCAATTGTCAGGAGATTTCCAATCTAATTCAGAGAGTTCACAACTGTATTTTATCGATTAGCTCTCTCTGAGATGAGACTAAAATCTTGGCTCTTCTGCTATTCTAGTAGTACATCTGCAGGTTATTACTTTGTTAGGGTTGAGTAAGCATCTTTCCTGTCTCTTGTAGCAACCCTTGATTCTCTTGTCAAATGGCATCACACAGCTTAATTTTGGTTTGAATTTTGGTGCTTCTCCAAGCATTTGCATAGTAAAAGCACTCTTCAAAGTACCTGCTCTGTGCCCTTGTTGTCTGATCAACAAGGTCAAGCAGAGCTGTATGCTTTGTGCCAGCATTCAGAGGTGTTATTCCTTCCCCCTGCATCAGTGTGCCGGGGGCAGATCCCATTCAGCACACACCAGATCGTAGAACATTTTCCATAGGACTCTATCTTTAGACAGAATTAATAACAAAAACCTGGAGAACCAGCAAATTGTTCAACAACAGCAGTGACTACAGAGACAAGATGAAGGCTCCAAATGGCTTACACAAAGAGCCACGTCCCAAAAAACTGCCACGACACCTACTTGTAAAGAAGTGCAATGACTCTGCCAGCCACAGTGCAGTTCTGAGGTTAGGATATCTCTCTAGAACAATGTTTTTGTGCTCCACAGAGTCATGAAACATGGCAAGACAGCATATGGTGCTACAGCTCAAGCTCACCTGGAAGCCAACTTGCACCAGCGCTGCAGGTGCCACCCCAGTATCTGGAGATCTGCTGCCTGACTTGCCTGCCGCTTAGCCAGTGCACTGACAGACCCTTTTGTCAACTGATGCATATGGTGTATTTTCAAAACCAATTTTAAGTTAGCCTGGAGGCCACTTGACCTGCCCTCCAACCAAATTATTTGTTGGTGAAAATTAAGATCCAAATCACTGGAGACTGCCAAATGGAAGCTACAGCTCCCCACACATTTTTTTAAAGGTAGAAAACAAGCCAAATGCAAACTGAGGTTAATGCAATATATACAAGAAAGAGAAATAAGATTAGATGTGATGTATGTGCCAAGAGGCCTTCTGCAGGCAAGGGAAAAAAGAGAATAAGGTTAACATCTTTGATTTTTCCCCTCCCCCTCCGCAAGAGCTGAGAGGAGTCTTCATTGCAGCAAGGTCAATTCTAATCTTATTTCCTTATTTCTCACAGTTATTTCATTACTTTCATTCCCATTTTTTAAACTTCACAGCAAAAATATTTTTTCCAGATATCTCTGCAATTCAGGATCAGTTAGATATAGCAACCAATTTTAAATAATTAACATGAGACATACAAAGAAAGAAATCTCTTTAAACAATAAGCACCTGCATCAAATATTCTAAGAAAATGTACCCATTTCTTCTTTTGAATGGTTGCTGCCTCTCATGAAAACATTAACATTTTGCACACAAAAAATGATGTAATTAACAAGAACTTTTGCTATTTCTGTTCTCATTATTGCTGATTACCAGAAATTATCAGGCAAATAATGGCTGCTTGCTTTTTTTGTGATCAATTTATTCACCCTCCATCTGATTTCTTTGGTGATGAACTGAAATTTAGGCTCTTGTGTCTATGGCACTTTGAAGAGAGAGAATGAAAATGGGGTGAGGGAGAGAAATTAAAGAGCAAGTATGTGTAAAGTGTCAGAAAGCATTTAAATTATCTGTGCCAAATTATAATTTTACTTCAAGCCTTGCAATTTTTTTTTTTTATATTTTTGTTAGAATCACAGCTCCTAGAATCATCTGGTAAGCCCAGACTTCATTTATTAATTATAACAATAAAAATCAGCTTCTCACATAGCAAAAAGATTGAAAACATGTTTTCAAAATAAGCTTGAAGTGACTGAAAGGCTTAAAAGCTCCAGACAAATAAAGCCATCTCCTGAAAATCTTATAAGAGACCCCAAATTTCATAATTTCAAAGGCACTGTCATAATTTTGCGGTGATAATACTGATTTTCCAACAGTAGGGCAGGACTCTGTTACCATGGCAGCTGGCAAGAGATGGGGACTGCTTCCACTTAAATACCAAAGCACAGCCAAGTTTTAGCAGTTGCAGCAAAAGCTATCTGGGAACACTCTTGAAAAAAAAAAAACCAACCCACCCAAAAACCTGTGCTGCGTTCTACATTGCCAGAGCTCTTGCTACTGCTATTACTATCCACCTACCTAATTTAAACCTATTTGGCATACATCTTTGCAAGCTGCAGACAATCTTTAGACTGGTGCATAGACACCCCTTCATTTTTTATGAGGGTTAGGAAAGATTTCTCTTGCTCAAACCACTGTGTACCCTGTTGTTGAGGGCACAATTGAGCAGGCTCATCTTCTGCCTCAGAGGACACCCCCTCAGCTCCCCTCCAGGGAGTTCTTCCCTGCAGGCAGAATTGCAGTTCTCATACTTAAGACCAGGCAAAATGATTTGCTTTTCAAAATGGAGGGGAAAAATACTATTCTCAGCTTGAGATTTTGCATTTTAAGCTTTAGCCTGGAGCAAATTATTAAGTCAGAGTTACTGTCTAAATCTCTGGAAATAGGGGTTTATAGTGAAAATACTGACGGATCCATAACTATAGCCATGCAAATACAGCAGATAAAAATATGTATAAATGATAATGTAATTTAATGGCTTAAAGAATTTTTATGGGGGAAGAGAGTAACGTCTGCTTTATTTTGACAGTGTAAAATGTCAGAGCAGAATCCAAGGATGTAGCAGAGTCATACTCCATACTTCTTGGAGATTATTTGACAAGAACAATTTCAGTGTTCTATTTAATGCTCTTACGACAAATTTAAGTGATGAATTGATGCCTGAGAGACAGTGTGGCTAGAATTAGGAGAACAAATTTTCTTGTTATGGGAGCAGCTACAGGCCAGTTCAGTGCTGATAGGCATACTAAAAGTTAGGCAAAGGAAATCTGAAAAGAGTATGCTGTCAGTGGCAGCGAATGCGGAAAGCTATATATTTATTAAACCATAATGTCACCAGGTTATACTTTGAAGTACCTCAGAGGCACTGACTCCTCAAAGTCTGTGGATACAAGAAAAGGATCAGAGTCTTTTTGGAAAAGTCAGTTTGCTAAGAAAAGCAAACATTACTGTGCAACTCCAGATGTCATTTTTAGTCAAATATCATATTATTTCACTGATTTCTCTAATATGGAGTAAAATTGAACAAACCATTCTGTAAAAATGAACCTTCAGTTTATAACAGTGGAATGAAGTCAGACCTCATTCGAGAGGTCTAATTTTTGTATCATTTTCCATGCTCAGTAAATAGTTACAGCCATGTTGAAATCTGCAATTACTGAAGACCTAATTCTGCCAATGTTCCAGACACAGTATTTTGGGGAGAGATATACATCCATAATGAATATTGTACTGGACATTTTTAAAGCATAATGGCAGAGAAAAGCCATATGTGAAAAACATTTTCTAGAACAGCTTAAAAAAGAATCCTGACAGCTTCAAAGATTTTCTGGACAGAAATCTTCTTAGACTTCATCAACATTACCAAAGCATGAAGAATTTTCCCACTGGTTTTCAGCACAGGTGAACTGGTGACCTGCTTCTAGAGAATCACGAGCTTGAGCTGAGAAGCTGTATTTGTTCTGTAGGATATAAAAAAAAATCTTAGGGATCTCAGTTTACCTTCAACAGCAAAGGACCCGCATCAGGGTTTATAGGGCTTGCAGAATGATTAGAGTTTGTATCACCATGCATTTTGAATGAACTTTTAAAAATTATTTTCCACTGGAAATGAAACATTCTTAGTCATAGCACTGAAGCAGGCAAGTACAGCAAAATGCTTAGTTCAGTGTGCTGCATCCTTGAGACTCACCATAGATCTGGCATAAGCAGAGATTTAAATTAGGATAGAGTCCAATGTGGAAAGAGAGGAGAGAGGCACATTGCTCTCTTCCAGGTCTTTCAAAGAATGAAGAAAGGAGTAACACTTGCTATCGGAACAGCATCATGGGTATTAGTCAGCGAAGAGAATACAAAAAATTGCTACTCTGCTGTAGCAGATTTCATCATTAATGACTTGGAATTCAGCTAAAAAATCAAAGCTGCTTCACCAAAAAAAAAAATTTCCAAGAACAGGAAAATCTGGACTGCTGAGTTTCCACCAAAGTTACTTACTGGGACTGAAGATGTGGGCCTGAAACATAGGTGTAACTCTTGCCTCTCACCTGAGATTTGATAAATGGGATCCATGAAAAGATTCAACACATTTTATGGAACAGTTTTCCTAAGACAACTGTGTAATCAAAGATGGAAGGGCAGGAACCTGACGTCTGCTGGGAAACATCTTGCTTCTGGACCACCAGAGCACATCTCCATTTTTTTTTGAACAGGCAAATCTTAGGTGAGAGGAGTGAGTGCGGAATTACAGTCTTAAATAGGAATAATTCCCTCTGGTGGAATCTCACTAGGGATCCTCAATAGCTCATCTGAAACCACTGCAGCACAAATCATTGTCATCACAAGATGTGTTGTATGCTAATGAAGAACACCGACTTCACTGCTCAGTTATTCAAGATGAAATGACATGATTTACAATCAGAAAATGCAGCTAGAGATTACAGATTCTGAGGCTGCTGGAATGAAGCAACAGCAACAGACTAGTGTTTGGATTTGGCATTCAGTGAGGATAAATGTTTAAGGAAAAACACTGGGAATAGGTTACAGAATATTTTCTCTGCACATACAGTAACTGTATGACCTATAATGTCACAATCATTTATTTCTTCAGTGTTTTGCAATATACTAGTAGCTGTTAAAATATAGTGGTCAACCCTGAGCGAGGAACAATACAACTCTTGCAGTAGCAGTTAAATCTTCGGAAACACACAGGTTATCACACTGAGGGATATTGTTACCCAGCAGTGGAAATATATGGGTAACATCTGTTATTGTTGGGCAGTGGACATGTGCCAAACCTTCACAAAGGCATGAGACATGCTGGAGAGGGAGAGGGAGGAAAAAAAAAAAGAAACTTACATTGCCAATGTGCCAATAATGTTTGTAAACTAAAGCTGGTGTAGCAGACAGCAGGACTGCAGAGGAAATTCAAGGCAACAGTCAGAACAGTCAGTGACCTTCCTAAATTATTCAAAAAGTGTCATTTGTTTGCAGCCTGAAAACTTACTTGAAAGTTACAATCAAGATTTGAATCCCACTTCTGGTTTTTGGGATAAATAAAAACTATTTCTCCGTGACCCAATGAGCCTAATTTGAATCCTGCAATGGAACTTTCCTAATTAACCCATTGGGTATTTTGCTTTCACTTTCTTTAAACCACTATTGACGTTTGCTTTAGTGCATCTGCACATGGGAGCACTGATCAGACTGTTTGTAAAACATGTCAGATTTAAGCAATAGCAAATCAAAACAACAAAATAAATCTGATTTTAGCAAAATATTTTTTTCCTCTTGGGAAGGATATAGCTCAAGTTGTCCTAGTGAAAATCCCAGCAATTCCATTACCATGTTAAAGCTATAGGAATGGAGATGTTAAAGATCAAAAGAAATGACATGCAGAAATGAAGATATTCTGACCATAGCTAATTAGCATTGGGTATAAAGATCTACACATCCAATATGAAAATCAAGGTCAGTTGTAGGATGTGCTGCTCTTCTTGACACAGCCTGGTATAGAACCAAGTGTGGAAGCTAGTCTGTACTTATATTCCTCCTTCTTTAATTCCAGTTGGTTTTAGTGACTTTGATGACCCTTGGAAGGCACTGTCACTCAGGGGAATGGATAGCAGAAAGCAGGCTCAGATTTATGGATCTCATAAGACTACTTGTGTTGATGATGGCTTGTCACCTACTCTCCGAGATCTCCCAAACACCAGGTCCATATCTTACTGAAAAAATAAACAGTTGTGACAGATCATTATGCATTGGTACCTCTGAGTCTAGTCAGGACTCTCAATAATCCCATTTTTTCAAAAGGTCAAATAACTTTGTTGTATCAGAAAATTTGACTCATCAGTGTTGCTCACAGTAATACTGAGTTACAGCAGTCTGTTTTCCTGTTTTTTGCCTTAAGATCTTGAAGTTCTTCCAGGTAGAACTCCTGAAGGCAAGGAGACTTCGCCTAAGAAAATCCTTAGTAGTTGAATTTGATGACAAACTACCCTAAATTTGAGGCGCACTATTTCCAGTGAGATAATACAAAAGTTAGCATAATGCCTCCCTTTCCTTTGCAATGATGGGCTTGAACTATTTCCCCACAACAAAGTATCCCCAAACCTTTGGCTGTTCAAGAATCATAATTCTACTTTCTCACTACCATGTATTTGCACTTCCTTTCAACTCAGTATTACTGGAATTTGTGATTAGGAAAAATGCAAAGATGTTTTTTCCCTCCAAGATTAATCAATTTATACCTTTTTACTAATTATGGCCCACTAGCATCTTCATAAACATATTCTACTGCTACAACTGCTGTATCAAACATATACAGCATTCTATCACATGTCAAGCCACAAGACAATTTGTTACCATTTCGTTCTTTTATACTAACTCCAAAATTTGATCCAAGGTTTCTCTGCCTTAAAAGGCATGATTAGTTTAAATTTCTGGAAGTGGGCTTTATTTCATTATTCATATTTAAATTAAGTTCCCCTGAGATGGAAGAAATGCAAGGAATTTTTATCAAGAGACTAATAATATAACCAGTGAAAAATCTGAGCATTTTTATATTGAATTTATAAATCATGCTAGCAGTAACCAAACTGTTTAAATAATCTATAAAGTTTAACTATAACATACTTATTGGCATAAGTAATTTTAGTGCTTTTTAATGTAACAAATCACTCAGAAAATACTCTCAGTTAATCATTAGCATACTCAAGTCTAGAGAGAGCTTCATGCATTGTTCACTTTATAATTTGGCAGGAATGGCTGAGTCATAAAACCTCATATTGTGTGCGAATGGATTTATGATTTCCTGAAGATGTTTGGGTACCCTGACAAAATACCCATTTCTCTCTCTATTATAAGCTACTATCTGCAGGTAGAATAGTATGTTATTAAACTCAGGAGCAGAAATTAATTAAAATATATGTACATGAAAGTGCATAGACATATATTTGTGTTTACTATAAGAACAGTAAAAAATACCCACTAGCACAGATATAGGTGAAATTGGCCTCTTCCATATCATCAATATTTGTTACTGTATTTATCACAAAGCCAGAGCACAGAAACTTCATAGTAATGACTACACAAAGATCCTGGGGACAGTGGGTATAATTTTGGTCTGTGGTTGAGTCAGGCAGCAAAACTGAATAGATTTCATGGTCTCATTCTGCACACAATGTTCATTCAGAACATGGAGCCACCATCTGCCCCCACCTACTTCAAACTGCAATATCTGTAGGTCCTCCTGAAGCAGTAGCTCTGCAATATTTAGAGGGCTTGGAGCTTGTCTTTGAAGCTTCCCTTGTTCCCTCCTACAAAGGAGCCACAAGAAGGGTTACAGAGTGTATAGTTCAGAGATATTTTCTGAACAATTAGGTGGAATCTACTTAAGAGTATTCAGTTCAAGAAGGGACCAGAGCTCAGAGAGTTCAAACCAGACACACTCTATTGTCAGCCTCAGTTACGTGACATGACATTTTAATTAGAAGGGGTCAAAGCTGAGAAATTTGTGTCAAGACCCAGATCTGAACTTTCTCAGATTATTATCATAGTAGAAAGTCGAATTGGGCATTGTTTTTCTGTCCTGTCTCTCATTTTCATATTGCAAATACTTCTCTATTTGCATTATTACCCTAACGTAGTCTTTGCGTGTTTACTGCAATATTTGGGTTCAAGAGAAAAGCAAGTGTAGTTCCATCAAGGTCAAGTGTTTCCATTGCCTTGTACCTCTAAATAAAAATACCTACAGAGAAGAGGTCAGAATTACAAGACATACTCAGAAAACAGAATGATTGTATCTCATACAGGAGTATGATAAGACAGAGTCCCCTACACAATTAAACAGGCTGCAAGAAGCAATAATTCTCAAATATTTTAGTATTTCTGTGTATATATTTTCAAATAAAGTGATGGCTCCTTAAAACATTTCTTTGTAACCTACTGAAAGGGAACCCTGGTGGCCTTTAGAAAATATCACATATAAGAAGAAACTCACTCAAATACATGGATGTTTAACCGGAAATGTTATCTGATTGATTCCAGACTGATGATAATCCAAAATTGGGCATTCTTTGCATTACATTCATCTATAATTTTTGTGGTCCCTAACATCTAGTACATCTGTCTGCATATAAAACAACATTTCTCTATACTGTGCTAACCATTCCACTATGTTACCCTTCACCTGTTACTGAAATACATAATTAATTTGTATTATAAGTTCTAGTGGACAGGAATGCTTGTCTTGATTGTATTTTAAAGCATCAGGGACACATGTGATGACTTACCAATAAATAATACTGTGACCTTAAGTTTGTATGGTCAATAGCACTATGGTAACTGGAGGTAAAAGAAAGGTGTTGAATTATTCTGATCCCTTCATCTCACCCAACTGAGACACCAATATTTTTATTGAAATTATATGTCATGCTTATAAAGACAAATCTTTCAACTGTCATCTTTTCTCCTAGCAGAAAAACTGTGAATTTCCTCATCCTTCAAATTGTATCTATGGCTCCAGCAAGTCCAGTCACTTTGTCCACGTTGTTCAACAGTCGTCTGTTAATTTCAGTGCGATTGGAGGATACACTCAAAATATCTCAGGGGACTCTCATGACCTTGTTATATTAGCCCTTTAAATGGCTATAAATTTTATTCTATGGTTCAGCAGACATGGATTCTATTCTTGGTTCTGTGGTGTGAATCTAGGGGGAAAAAAAACACTTCCAAAATAGAAGCAATAAGGAAGGTTTTAAATCTCTATGTGCTTCTAAAATGTGTCCAGCAAAGGGTCCTTGTATCTTACTACTATCAATCAGAACTGAAATCAAGTATAACAGGCACATTTTCTTGGACCATTTACACTGCTGGATAAAACAGACCCAGAAGAACTTCCAGGCAAAACAGCCATACTGATGCAACCCTTGTTTGTTGAAGTGTGCTCCAAGTTGTGTGTGGGACAAGCCCTGTTGTATCCCACAGCATACAACCTGGCTCTGTTGGAATGATAGATGCATAAGGGGAAAACCACTAATACTTTCAGATAACTGCATCAGGGTTTTTAATAAATAATTTTTGATTGTCTTTGGAATGTAAGTAATTTGAAATGTCTATTCTGGAGAGACAAAACATTCATGACACCGCTCTCTGAATTCAATAGTCCAGCGAAATCCAGACAACACAAAATTATATTCTAAGCCAGATTTTCAAAGGATTTTGTTTCGGTTTAACTCAATACCCACTGAATTCAACAATAAAAATCCTAGTCTTGGAGCAGTTTTAGGTCAACACCACTCAGTTTCTTTCTGCTTACTTTTCAAAACCAAGTACAAGTACCTCCCCTCTAAGCACATTTATAGATTTTTGTCTCCAAGGCTGCACCTTAATATTGGGGAAAGTTTCTTTTAAAGATGAATGGAGAGGATAGGATAGATATTCTGAAGTCTTTTCTCTTCTGCCGACTTGTCTGCAAATACACACATCCTGGGGACAAAGGATTTATTACAAACTAAAGAGGAACATTTTTGTGGGTGCCCTGTGACAAAAGGTACCAGCACTACATCGCACAGGGACAAAATAATACAATTTAGCCTATTATATTCTTGCAAAGGAAAAGGTTAAAGTGAAGATTGAGTTTTTATGGCTCAGCTCAGAGGAAGGATTAGCTAGGAAAAGTTGTTGATACTCATTGAACAATACCTACAGTTGCCTTTCGGGCTGTATTAATTTTCAGCAATGGAACAGCAACTGGAGAATTGTAAAAGGACAGCTGGACCCCTAAATGGCTGACATTTCTGTAAGATCCAGGTGATTGCCTATCAGGGATCACAGATGTGTATCAAACATGTCATAAGATAAAATCCTTCCTGAATCCGGTCAGTTGGAGTGTCATTTTGACCTGTCTGGCATCTCCAAAGAATTCCAGATAGCTACACAGGGTGTTTCAAAAAGACAGACCCAATTTGAAATTGAAAATATAATGAAACTTGGCCCATCTTTTTGAAACACCCTGTATATATAACTTAGGAAATACAGTTCAAGAGCTCCTGCTAACTGAAGGATGTGGTCTGCGAACTCAAACTTCTATGGGGCTTCTGTAGGCATTTTAAAACATTGAAAGGCAGATATGCTTCCAGTATAGTGCTCTGCTGAGGTCCTTGGTTCTCATAAAAGATAGGCATTTCTAATTTTTCATTTAAAAATAATTTTAAATCCCCAGCAAATCAGGGACTTCCAAATTTACTGACTTTGGTATTGCAGAGGTACAGTCAGGTTACCAGAGACTGAAAAAGATTACAGCTTGTAAATTCCAAAATAATATACAGTTCTGAAGGTCTGGTTTGGGACATTTCAGAGGTACCCGAGTTTTTTTAGAGAATGTGAGACAGAAAAAACAGCAAAAATTGGAAAAGGGAGGAAGATGGGGAGAAGGAATAGATGAAAGGGTTCCCACATATATGATCAGGCAATAACCTTCTTAAGAGATTAGCTGTCTGACGTAGGAATATGTTTTGAAGGGGTTCTCTAGAAAGATATAGTAGAAAAGTAGTTTGAGGACAAATCCATAGTCATCACACACTTCTCTATTTTAAAAAAAAATAGTTTCTTGAGATGTCTCAGCTTGAAAACACAAGCAGTAGGCACAGCCCAAATTACTACTGAATCTCAAAAATCATAGCCCAAGAATATCAGGAAAGAATTGTAGTAAGATGCTTAATAAGCTTAAGAAGCATACTTATTTATGCATTTGTCTTGTTTCTATAAATTAGATTTGTTAAATATCTGCTGTTTGCCATACAGTGTTTCGCTGCTCCTGTTTCAGAAATGTAATTTAGTCCCATTCTTAAGTGTTTAGTATGCACGATAGTTTATTTCCTAATCTACCATGAAAGGAATTCAGAAAATGTTTATATTTATCTTTTTTTTCTTTTAGAGAAGGGAAGAGAAGGTAAACACAATATTGTTTCTAATGTAGTTTCATGCTTTACTTACAGGCGTTATTAGATTAGTCTGATAGCTCTCAAACAAATCTTGCCACCAGTGATGATCCAAATAAATTTTCAATTATAATCTTCCAATATTATGCATATTATTATGACTTAGCAGATGAAAGAACTGTGCAATAAAAGCCTTCACTGAGGAACTTTTTTCATATCAATGTCGAACACATTTCCACAAAGATTGATTCAAAGCAGAAATTTGTCTATCAACTTGCATCCTTAGTCTTTTGCTATTGTTACTAGATAAAAATGTCTTTTTTGCCGTTATCTTTATTTTTTCCTGTCAGGAAAACAATATTTAATTCTTTGTAAGTACATGGATAATATCAAGCAGATTATGCCACATTGGCCTATTTTTTCTATCAAGACAAGGATCCAACCTTAATGCCTTTGCCTCAGCAAAATAACAACTCCCAAAATATCCTGTGGTTGTTTTTCTTGATGCTACAAGTTCTCTGCAGTGTTAAATTAACTGAATGAGTTTTGTGAACAAAATCGGTACAAGTTATATTTTTCCTGCCAGCATGTTGGCCTTCTTACTTCTGGAGTCTAAGAAAGCTTGGGCTCAGGCTTTTTTTATCTTCTACCAGACACAGGCTGATAGCATGGTTGTTAGTCTATTCCCATCTTTCTCCTTGAAAAGCTTGAGCTGTATGTTAGTAAGCAGCTCTGCCTGATGGATTCTCATTAAGCTGCAGCTTTTGTGAAGGTTTCACTGCAACTGCCATTTATCTCACACCTGAAAGGCTACGCTTCCTGTAAGACAGGTGGATTTTAAGCATCCTTTTTCTGTCTCTAGTGCTTTCACTCACTTGCTAAAAACTTGTAGCAGGTACAGTAAGTTATTAGAAGCAGTCATCAAACAGGGATATACAGGATCTGCAAAGCATCTTAAAAATCTAGAGTTGGATACAGGAAGGTACAGGAAGATCTAAGCTCTCTTTGGTGTCAACAGAATTTGAGGGCATTTGGTGCATCACAGAATCTGGTTCCTAATGCAGTTCAGACCAAAACCACATTACTGTTCATCCGAAACGGGTGGAAACAAATCCCTTGCCTGGCTTGTATGGCTTCAGATCATATTTTAGGCAAAAATCAGCAACTAATGGTTTTGTTCAGAACTGTAAAACCACAGAGGAAAAGCAAGGCAAGCCAGTGTTCCTTGTTTGGAGCCCAATGACCTCCTGTGAGAAATCAGAATTGATCTGCAAAGCCTTTCTTTCCCCCTCTTTTTTTTTCTCCTTCTTTATAAATCCCACAGGCAAGCAAGGAAAAGTAACGGGAGAAAAATCAAGCAATAAATGGACATTTGAACTTTAGCTTACAAATAGAAAGTACAGTGCCAACATGCCAACATCATCTGCAGGTCTAACTTTTTTTGCAATATACTTTAAAAAGTGTAGCTGGTCCTCTGACTTGAAGTGTTTGCGAAACACAGGCTTCAACTGTTATTCATGGAAATATAATGGTCCCAGAGAATTCAAACAGCCTTTATACATTTGTCAGCTGTAGCTATAACCCTACTGCTCTCTCACAGTATGTTGAAGGCACATTTGTTTGAAAGGTGTTTCAGGTATCTTCAGGTCTCCATGTCTTAAATATAGGCATCTTCCTAGGAAGTGGTAAAATCTTTCTCCCAATAAAGCTGCCATTAAATGCAGTCACTGCAGCATAAACCTAAACAATCGACCATCCTTGATTTATCAAGTTATTTAGTACAACGTGCTTCTGTGAAGCTTTACACAAACTCAAGAAGTCTGTGTGCACGCAGATGTAAACATATACATATTTGTGTGACCATGCATAAGATTATTAACATTCTGTGCTGGTGTCCATCTGATCTCCAACCCAGATGCTGAAGCTCTCCTCAGGTACATTATAGCTGCAGAGATTCAGTTGCAGAGCTGAGTCCAACCCAATAGCCATCATCTGTGGCAGGGTTAAGAGGACAATGCAAACCCCCTGACAATCTGCCACCTTTCTGATGTGATGGCACATGATTCCTCATGCTTACAAGTAGATCTGAAATAACTAGTGTTATATTACAAATGTACTGATAGAGAACAGCCAATGGAGTTGTTTATAACACAAATAACAAACCTAATACATTCATGGCAAATAATTAATATAGAAGACAAATACACCAGACTGAGACAAATGATCCAGCTGAAGCTGGAAATCCTATCAAGGATCAAGACCACAAACTTGCAGAGGTTTATGCATGTGCCTTATTTTATAGAATTCTAGCATTTCCCTTTGGCTTCAATGGAAATATTAATTTATAAAAGCACACAGATGTCTAAATCTGTGCTGGATATGTTCCTAAAAGCTGAACAAAAAAGCCAAGAAGATGAACTAATTGAATAGTCCATAATAGACAATTCCAAAAGGCAGAAAAATATTATTCTGTAAAATAATGCTCTAAATTTCATCCAGAATTTGAGCATGTACAACAATATACCACAGTAATATAGGTTCTTACCTTGTTTACCTAAACCTGTTTGCTGCAATATTCAGAATTAATTTTAAAAATTTGCAGTGCCCTTTCCCTTTTTTTCTTCCTTTTCCCTATACATGACCAGTGATAGATGGGATATGGTAAAGAATAATTGCTTGAATTTCAAATGCACATTTTCAATTGCTAGGCTTTATTTTTGGGGTACAATTTATACCTCCATCTGCACATGAATTGCTGGTGTAAATATTAACATTTGAATGGAAAATGACCTGATTTATGAGTATGTACCAGGTTGCTAGCTATGCAAGTGCTAAATCCATATCCCCAATTCCAAGAGTAAGAAAATTCACTGAAGCTGTATCTCAGCCAGGATAGAAATATATTCCTTAAATATCTGTAACCATTGATGGCAAGTGCAATGCCAAAAGGCTAGAGATGGCTTATTCTAAAGCAGAAATAATAGAGGACTGGTGCACAGGTAAGCCATAAGTGATATGTTGTCACTAGTTTTACTTCTTTATTTCTAAGAAGAAAGAAAATTGGAATAAGAAGGCAGGTTCAGAAATATAGGCATTCTCCATTCCAGAAAAAGCATATAGCAATTGACTTGTCTTCATTTTTAATCTGCCATTTACAACTCCACCTTCTACAGATTCTTTCTATGGTACAATTGGACCACATATAAATGAAAAACTAAGGCACAATGTGGATAAGTAAACTCTCTGTAGGGTTTCTATGCATAGGTTTCAGTCTTTCTATTTTCATTTTCTGCTCCCTTATTTCAGATTAATAAACTTAAAAATATGCAAAATATTTACTTCTACAATTGAAAAAAAATTATCTACCAGGAGGTACAAATATTATCCAGAGACCAAGGAGGCTGAGGCAAAGACATCTAAGTTCCATCATTTATAAAAGACAGAAAGCTTTTGCTAACTCTCATGAAGTCACTGAGCAAGGGTAAGAGCCTACTGAAATGCAATCTAAAGAACAAAACATGACATTAAGCCCATAGAAAGCTTAAACCAATTGCACTACAGCAGGAAGATATAAAAAGAAGAGTTTGACTCTCTCTGAAGAAAGAAATGTAAGAAAGCACATTTGTTTATCAGCAGATCAAAAAGTGTCTGAGACTTATACATGCACAGAAGACACATCTGTGATGATTTAGGTTGTGTTTTGGTTTTCAGTCAAAATATTTTTGCAGTCAGTTCTGGATTCCCACACAGAATTATCTATATGCAGTAGCTGCTAACGCAAACATCCTGATAACTGGCCTAACCAGACATCCCAACTGATCTCTCCAGGCTGCCACTCAACAAGACTCACTAGTTTAGATAGCCCAAAGGAACTCAATTTACAGCTTTGATTCAAGGAATCACAGGAAAGAGTGTAACTTCCAGCAGCCTTCAGACAGAGTAACAACCTTCCTCAAAACAGTGGGATCAGGGAAAACAAGCTGTTATCTGGGGAATTCTTGTGAATATTCAAAATTACCAAGGAAAGAACACAACCCTTATTCCAACTTTTACTATCACAGGTAGATAGTACAATCTCTTCTCTAAAACCCATTCTAACTAAACTTAAAAAAATACTAAGCCCATTTATCCAAACTTATAAAGATTATGTTTGTTTTAAATATTACATTAACAAATGTTAACATTTTTCCAATTAAGAATTAAAAGTCTGCCAATAAATACAATCAAAGGGAAACAAAAGACAAGATTATGAGAAACAGTTTCCATAGCACCTGAACACCTTTTAGAAGAGAATAAAGGCTATTATTGAACAGTCAATCTGTCTTGACTCAGAGCAATAAAAAAACCGATGTACATCTCTTTTCTACTGGTTTGATATTCCCATTGTATTTTGAAGCCTCTTTTCTTTTTTGACAAACTATTTAACATTAACAAAACACACTAAGGACTCAAAGGCTGAGATATAGCATTATTTTACTCCACATAAGTTTAGTAAGGAATGATTGTTTCCAGTTTTCAACAGTTCAATTTTTTAAGTCATCTGTTGCATATTATTAGTAATCCTTAGGAGGAATTTATTCACTCCAGCCCAATGTAACCCTAAAATGAACAATCAATCACCATTCTGCTCATACACAGACAGATGTAAAATATAAAATTCCATGGATGAGGGTACTTAATACTGAAACATGGTCATTGAATCACCAAGGGAAGCAAAGGGGAATCTTCCTTCTTGTCGAAGCAGGAAGGCATCACTTAAAAAAACACATGAGATATAACAAAATATCACGTATCCCTAAATAAATGAGAAAATGTTTCTTTTAAGTAGGGGAGTGGCAAATTATCTTCTGAACATGTTGGAGGGAGAGGATATTAAAGTTTGACTGGACCCTCGATAGTGTTCCAAAAAGAAACGGTAATAAAACTGTTCAGAAAGGCTTTGCTCTGATGGATACAACCCAACACATGTGGGGATGCAGGAAGTCAGAATCTCTGATGAGTCATATGTCAGCAGCTGGATATAGGGAGAGACACTTTTCAGGTTTACTCTAGGTATTAGCAGATAACATATGGCTTTCTTCTCATCTTTTTTCTCACCTGTCTCTTTAGTTGTATTGTATTTTAAGAATGTTGCATGTACTTATTTGCATTTTATGCAGAATTAAAAGCATTTTCAAAGAGACTTATTAATTACCAGGCATTTTTTACCTGCAAATACTGAAAACTTATGGACTGCTGGGCACCTAAACTCATGCTCCTGCTCCTTGGCATGTTGAATTTTTGGGGTTTTTTTAGACATCCACAGGGGAAAAGAGTAAGCTCTTCATTCATGAGCTGGTACAACAGAGAACAGGAAAAGAAGAAATGCCTTTCTGACCTTGGAAGTCCTCATGCACCAAGACACTGGGAAATAAAACTGAATCAAGTATTTAGGTAGCCACACACTAAGGCAATCGTTTTACTTCATACATTTTTCATAGTATTTATTATTTAATCAGAAATTAATGGAGATATGTGAAACTTAAGGATTTTGGAAAGTTTACTTCTTTTTAATATGCAGTGTATCAAAAATATGGAGATGCAGGAAGAGTAAGTGATTTGCTAGAGACAGCAAAGAAATACTACTGCAAGAAGTGAACCCAAAAACTATTGTATGCAGGTGCTGCACTGCATTCACAAGCTTCATATTTTCTATCTGTATTGTCAAACATTTTGAAGTATGAAAGGTCTCATAGTATCTTCTATTTGGTGTGAGTGAGTATTGTAGGAAAAAAGGCATTATTTATGTTCATAAGAGTCTAAATGCATCTTTTTTCATGCCTGAAGAGGTCTGACACTTGATGAGGCTGAATCAGGCAATGCTGTCAGACAAACTTCACTCACACAAAGCTAACAGTCATGTATTATGACTGTGCTCCTGTTAAAAGTTTTATGATTTCAGGGTGTTACATTTCTGAGGCGAGTTGTGATGTTAATGAAAGAATCACTGTAGATTCTGTGGTACAAAGCATGTGTCCTCCATGGATATTGGCTATTTCCACAAAGACCAAGAGACAGATATGCTGAATGCAAAGATATGTTATCCTATTCCATTTATCATCACTGATATTATTTCTAATTTTTGAACTGAACAAATTTTGGAAAATATATACAGTTACATCTCAGATATTTTGCAATATTTAATGTGTAGATTGACTCATTGCAGGAAGTGTTCATTCTTGGTTTTATCTTTTATCTGATCAAGTACATTAAGATACAGTAGACTAAACTCTTATAAGGTAAAATATATTTCCTCATATTTATAAGCAAATATGCAGATTTATACTGACAACTGACAGCCAAAAAGTCAAAAGAATAAAACTTCTGATAAATGAACTACACCACTAATGAAATTAATGCTACCTGCAAAATTCACCAGTCACACAGGACATGCATAGCTCTGACATGCCAAGGTAAGCTTTCTTCCACCAAACTGCTGAAGCAGCTCTCCTATGACCTTACAGAACTCTGCCATAGACTGGCAGATTATTTCATTGCTGTGAATTGACTACTGAAAACATCTTTTTTTCCTGTCAATTCGATTCTTGGTTTCTCTGCTGAGGATATCAACTCGGTGGGCAAATATTCTGTATTATGCCACTGTGATTTTCTGGTGCATGCACTTATTACTTCCCCAACTTCTCGCAACTCCTTTCATTGCAGAACACCAAAAGCTATGAAGATGATCCAATAACAAGAAAGTAGAGCTTGTTTTTATCTGATCCTTATCACCCAATCCAAGCATGAAATAATTCTACAAACATAATTAAAACTATCTAAAGCAAAAGATGAACATTTTCTTATGTGGTACTTCACGTGCTTGGCCTGAATCTCATTAAATATATATACAGCCATGTAGTATCCCAGCTATTGAGGTAGCACTCGTACTACCAAATGATGTAGGTGAATGTATCAAATCAGCCTGAATACCACCAAGGCTAAATCTCCACTGCCACCCTGATAAACAACTTATTCTTGGAGATTTTGGCAGCCTCACCTGGTTACACCAACGAATCTCACTAAATAGCTGCTTGATTTGTTATTGATTTCCCAGAGGGTATATTTGAAGCAGCAATTTTAGTGATAGATCTTTAGAGTGGAAATGCAGGGCAAAGAAAAAGCTTTGCTTATAAAGAAGGACTCAAGTGGTCACACTCTAATAAAACTGAATTCTAGGGATTTTTCCAACAGAGGCATGAAAATCTTTGCAGAAAATCTGCAGTTTTGAGAAAAATGCAAATAGTTTCAAACATATTATCTGCTTTACCAGAAATCTGAACTACTTCAAATTCCAACACCTGACTGTTAGCAGATCTGAAAATAGGTATCTTATCTTAAACCTAGCATATTTGTGACAGCTGTCATATTTGCTGACATACCAGAGATTGAACTGTGGAGCTGTTGAAGCAAAAAAAGGAAGGCTGATACAGTCTGAGCTAATAATCCCTAGATTGGGTAGCAAGCAGATTCTTTCTAGGTAAGTCGTAAAGCAAGTTACACATTCAGTTGTTAATACTAGATATGGTGTTATGACATCTTCTACAGGAGAGCAAAAGTGTTAACATCGAAGTAACTTGAATGGAAAAATTCAATGTACCCACACTTGTGGAGTATCATAAGGTATTAGTAACAGAGATGGTTGCTGAATAAAACGTGTTTTAAAATTGAGCGTAGTCTTTTAATCTGACTTCAGAGGAACATGAAGCATAGAGAATAATCAAAATTTCACATGGAATTAAAACACATGGTTACAGCAGAAACTGCCAATGGAAGAAAGGCAGAGAAAGAGATTAGAAAAAGGAACTTTCACCACAGAAAAAGAAAAATCTGTGCTTCACCCACAGAGTCTTTTATGTAATAAATACTTTGGTTTTACATACAGAATTGTGCAAAAAAATGCATTTTCAATCTGAACGTATTTATTAACGGACAATACTTTTTCTCTGTAATGACCTATAAGTACAGACTCACACTACAACCACTACTAAAATAACTGAAATCAAGGACTTTCCCTAGGAAACCCTTTACACCCAGATTCTTTCACCATATTTTAACTCCTTGTTATTAGATTGCTTATACATACCACTGTTTTTTGTAAATCAGCATCAACATTTTTGATAATTAAATCTGAAGTAAATGTGTAGCAGTATTAAATGTGATGATTTCACAAATATGAGAGTCTGTACACAGACAAAAAAGAGGGGAAGGTTTGTGTTTTGATTATTTTTTTTTGTAAAGAAAAGTTACATCTACTCTATGAGCCTCTAAATTCATACCATCATGACAATTTTAGATGGCAGTTATTCTGAGCTTCCTACACTTTGATAATCATTAAACCAAACACATTTGATGCATAGTAATGCCTATTTTGGAATAATCTGAAAGTAAATAGAATAATCCCAGAACCACTACGTAAACAAGTAAAAAAGTCTTTGCACATTTTTCCTTTTCCTCACCTCTCTCAATCCATTTGCTCACGGCAACTCCAGCAGTCACTGCTGAGAGGATATGTAGGAGACAAGATACATTTGTCCTTGTAAGCTCGTGTCAGACCATTTCTAATGTGATAACCTATTTTATTTGATTAAAGTGCAAGAAAGTAACTTTTAAAACACATCCTTCTATGGAGTTTAATCCTTCTCCAGCAGAAGGGGGAATAGTGAAGATTGTTGTTGTCTACATATCACAGAATCACAGAATCCTAGGGGTTGGAAGGGACCTCGAAAGCTCATCCAGTCCAACCCCCCTGCCAGAGCAGGGTCACCTAGAGTCCATCACACAGGAACACATCCAGGCGGGGTTTGAATGTCTCCAAAGAAGGAGACTCCACAACCTCTCTGGGCAGCCTGGTCCAGTGCTCCGTCACTCTCACAGTGAAAAAGTTTCTCCTGATATTCACATGGCTCCTCCTATGCTCCAGTTTGCAACGATTGCCCCTTGTCCTATCATTGGTCATTACTGAAAATCCTAACCCTAGCTCTAACCCTAACGGTGGCCACAGGCTGAGCCTGAGGTCTCCAGCACCATGGGTGTCCCATATGAGAAAGGTGTGGAGGGACCAAGGTTGGTGCAGTGCCGTGCTCCTCTTGGCATGCATTTTGCAGCCCCAGTGTCCCTGGAGCTCTGGGCTTTGTGGTTCTCTGAATCACAGAATTCTAGGGGTTGGAAGGGACTTCGAAAGATCATCCAGTCCAACCCCCCTGCCAGAGCAGGGTCACCTAGAGTCCATCACACAGGAACACATCCAGGCGGGATGCCAATACCCAAAAAACCCAAAATAATCACAGTGCTTCCATTTGGCTGGTATTAAAATGACTTACCTCCTATTACCTGGCAATACTTTGTTATATTTTCAGCCTTTGAAATTTTATAGAAGTTTCTCACGCACAAAAAGATTAGGCAAAACTAAGCACTGCAGATCACATAGATCAATATACTGAGCTCTGGAGAAAAGCTGCCATGACTAAGAGGAAACATTTGTTTATATTTACAACACAAATTAGATAAAGGGGGGGAAATGTAAAATAAATATTTTCTTGCATTTAGTTATTAAATTATGCGATATGCCATGATTTTAGAGGCAATTTTTCCCAGTTATATCAGCATGAAAAAGAACAAAATAGAAAGCCAAGACCACACATGCTTTTCAAATACTAACTAAAAATATAGCTTAATATGAATTGGTACAGAGCTTTCCTTATTTCTTGTCACTTTAATAGAAGCTCTATTATCCTACAATGCCCTACTTGTTACTTATTCTTTAAATAATTGAAAAGATCTCAGTTTTTTACCCCAGAAATCCAATCATATACTATTCCAGAATTTTTTGTTGGTGTATATTCTCCTTTCTGGACAAACACATATATACTAATTTGATGCAACAATTGTAAATAAAAAACTCTGTGAGAAGTACAGGGGCTCAGAATTTTAGCTGAAAAATCACATTGTGGCATGTGATGTCAGGTTGCAGCAGTCTCGTTTTATTCTATGATACAATTCACCAGGAGTGACACAATCCAAAGTGACTTTGCAAAATACAATGTGACAGCTAAAAAACCTGAAACAAATTACCTGTATCAACATTATAGCTTAGACAAATGCACTTTCAAGAACAAGAATTTGAAAAAGAAAAAAGACTAAAATATTTATAAACCACACAATAACAACATATACACTGGAGACTGCTATGGATTTTATTACTTCTCCACGTCATCTACAAATTCTAGTGCAAAACTCACACATATCTGCCATTTGCTTTTGTACACACGAAGCCAAACTAATTCAGTAGAAACACAAGTGATCATAGCCAACATACATGTGCACCTCTATTTTCTTAAACTGATCAAAAGTTGGTTTTCCAGATAGAACTGAGGTCAAATGTCACCTCAAATAATTCTGTAATTAATGGAGTTCCCAATACCTCATATACAAAGGCTATTTGGAATTTCACAATATACTTTGCTCTGATTTCCCTCACTATACTAGGCTTCTTGCTCACTGCTTTCTGAAACAGGAACCTTACTTTCCTCTTATCTCTTTGTGACACTGACTGTACTTTTATAAAGGTAGCAGGCATAATGCAGAGGCAAGAATAAGGTTCACAGGAGGGCTCTTTGGTCAAAAGAGCAAGTCATGCATACCTAGTTAAAAAGTTAATTGATGTATTGTAACACTACCCAAATATTTCTGTTCTTTTATTTCTCCTCATGCGAAGAGTTCCTTTGTGTCCTCCCTCAACC
Organism: Aegotheles bennettii; assembly: GCA_013398125.1. Classification (NCBI taxonomy): domain Eukaryota; kingdom Metazoa; phylum Chordata; class Aves; order Caprimulgiformes; family Aegothelidae; genus Aegotheles; species Aegotheles bennettii. The sequence goes on from VZRW01012113.1 coordinate 706,404, forward strand.
TAAACCCACAATTTCTCCAATTATAAAACTCGACTGAAGCAAAATTCAAAGTTTGTATATTAGCACAGACTGTGATTCCATTGCAGGTAGGTGTAATGGGCATCAGGTCAAATGCTGACATGAATTGTGCTTGACATCTTTCAGGGACATTCTTGCACATCTGAATTGCAGAATGTGCTCTATGCCAACTTAATTCAATTGATAATAGAGGCTTCATACTGACCACGGCACATTTCCCATGTACAATCATTTAAGCACAATGGGATTTTCTTCATAGAACATTTCTGGAAACATAATGACTTAGAGATTATATTAAGAGTATGACACAATACAAGGTTAAAATCTAAAAAGTGTTATCTTTAGATTTCTTAAGAAAAGAGCAATTTTTATGCATTTTAACAGGTCTTGTAGGATTATTCTTAAAACAATAAAGTTACTGCCACACTACAGAGACAATAAATGTATTCAGTAAGAGGTAGAATTTACCAGATATTTTCTGATATGTACTCTATATGTGGAAATACAGGAAACAATTATATTTTCTGTAATTTATCTAAACTTAGTGGAAAATGTCCTACATAGCATTTAGAAATAATCCTTGCTATTAGCACCTCAAATGCCAGCAATAATCTACACATTGCAATTAGTCAATCAATACTTACTTTTAATAAGAAAATAAGAAACCGTTTTCCATATAGCCTCAAAAAAAGAAAGCATTTAATTCTACAGAATGATATGCCTTTTAAATTGTTACCCCTAACTTTACTCCCACCTATAAATCAAAAACCAGAAAACGTACCAATATTTTATGCATTGCACCGTAAAAATTTACAATCAGATTAGAAAACATGGTTACCATGGCACCTGAGAACTACACTTTCATGCAAAGCAATTTAACAGATTCAAAAGAATTGGACCTTACAGCAGGCATGGTATAATTTTTAGATAAACTTAAAAAGAAGCTGTAAGGATATTTCCAGCTCAGTCTGATGGCTGGATGACTTCTTGTTCTGTATTTCAAGAAACTGCATTCTACGTCTCTAGCTGCTTCAGACTCTCTCTAAGGGCTGAACTGTTCCTAGGGTGAAATCTTGATGTTATTCGAGTGAATGGGGGTTTTGCCACTGACTTCAAACAAGACAAGGTTTCCCCTTGGCTCTTTAAAGACGGATGGCAAAAAGAAACATTTAGGGAGAATAGCAGTCTCAAGCCAGGAAGGTCAGGCTAAACCACAGTATGGCATTGCATCTTCTCTCATAATGTTCATGCAGCCTGTTTTTACAAAAGCTGCTTCTCTGGACCCCCTGAATTAAATTTAGAGAAAAAGATTCATGGATAAATTAAGTTCATTACTATTTCATGGTATGATTGTGAGTTTTGTACACCTTATTTTCTTTGACCAGAGGCTTCACTAAGGAGAGAGAAAAACAAAGAATGAAACGTCGGAAACAGTCTGAAAATAGGAATCAGAAATAACAAGGACTAAAAAAAAGAAAGTTTTCCATGCCATTTGTGCCAAAAAATAGCATCTTTTTGTATTCTTACAGGAACATTGCATCGGAGAGCTTTTTCTTCTTAAATCATTGAAATTTCATTCACAGAGACATCTGAGTTGCTCAGGAAACATTTACTCCTTTGACAACTAAGAACCATCTCGACAGACTATTAAAATACTCTTCAGAAATATTAGCTAGGCTTTCAAATTGTTTAACACCTACTAGTTTTCTATTCTGGCAGCTGATTTAGTAGTCAGGAGAGCAAGCTGGTCATTTTTCCAGTTTTTTTTTAACCTGGTCAAAAGACCACAAGTTCAATGCTTTTTAGAACTTAGTCATTTCAGCATGACTAAATATTAGAAAAGTTGTTTAAAAAAATCTGTTCCCAGCAGTTTGCTCTGTTCAATTTCTATATCTTGGCTGTGAGCACATTAATAGCAAGAGCTGAATCTGAACATGAAAAGCAGCCTCTTATTCTGCCATACCACCAAGAAGCAGCGCTCTGCCTCCCACTGCACTTGTGCATTATGTGATTTCTGTGCTCATCCAGGAGGAGCAGATGTGGCCAACATGCGGCTAAAAAAAGGGAAAATTGCAACAGCTCCCTTCGATGCTTCAGTGAGATTATTTAATCTAAAGGACACACTCCTAAAACAGACTTCTGATCGTGTCACATACCACAGAGGCTTTCGCACACTAAAAGAAATACAGAAAAAAGCAAGCCAACAAACAGGGAATGTGCCCCAGACGGGTGACTTGATTGCTGTTATTCTGCAGCCCAACGGGATTGCTGAGCAAGAGAAAAGATAAAGGAACTTTTTATAGATACTTGTGATGACACAGCATGCGTGTATGCACATCATGTAACACCTTTCACTTCTTTATCTTTTGCTGCTGGGGCTTAGTTTTGAAGGAATTATCTCACTTTATAACACAGAGGGTTGCCAGGGGTTTAAGTAAGGTTTTTAGGCAACCATAGCTTCCTTTAAAAACAGTACTGTAACAGACAAAAAAGATAAAAAAAAATAAAATAAATAAAAATCACAATAGTCCCACTCCCTCAGTGTATCATTTAATTTTGCCAAGAAAAATCAGGTGTTGTACTGGGACAGCAGCATAATATGTTGCATCAAGTTGTGAACTGCTGAGACAATCTCCTGAGACCAAACTTGAAGGGTCGTGTTCTTCACTGCTCAGATGTTTCACTGCCTCTCTGTACAGCCATATCCCACAGAGTCACCTTCTGCTTACTGCTTTCTTCTCCGACAGGGAGGCAGAAGGTGAGGAACAGGGACAACCACCCACAGCAACCAGCTGCTGCAGTATGTTGGGGTTCATTAGAGCACATTTGCAGAGAAAATCACCCTCAATTTAAATATTGCTTGCTATGACTAGAATATGCATTTTTCAAGAAAATTGAGCACACAAAGATGACAAAGCCTTGTTTGTCGTGTCTGCATCTGTTTAACAGGACATACTAAAACTCTGGATTTTTAATTTGTTTCCAGGTTGGAAGAAGAGTGGCCATCGCCACCTGGTGTCTATCCCTGCAAATTCAGGGAGAGGATGTGGGAGGCGAATCCAGTGAATGGTTGCTCTGGGAGGGCCCTTTGCTTTATGGCTATTTTCCAGCACATTTTTCCCCTGCTATCCTCCAGCCTGTTCGCTGTGTCTGCGCTTAAAAGGTTGCAGAGCTTCTGCCAGCCAGGACCCGAAGTCCTAGGCCAGTTCCTTCCTCGCACTGCAGTGTTGAGGGGCTGCTCCAGTTTCTATGCAGATTCTGCACTGACGGGACATGGAGGAGATGGGGTTGTGTATTGTGGGGTTGTGTAGGAGCTGCAGTGTCATTTGCAGCTGGACAGAAGTTTGTCTGAAGTTTTAAAAGCACTATAATAGTATTCTATCTCCATGGGAGGAAATAAAAGGGTTATTAAAGGTTGACTTATTTAGGAACTGAACTGGAGATGAAACCAAGAGCTTCTTAAATTCTCCAGAAGAGTTGAGGTGCCATTGAGACTGTTTTTGTAAGGATCACCTATTTTGATATATTATGTTATTTTAACAGATCTTCATAAGTGCTTTTTCTAGAAAATGAAGTAGTTTGGGATAGTGCAATTGCAATAATATCAAAGAATTTTCTTTACTGCTGATATTGACAGTACACAACTTCTCCTGGTAGCAGACAGAGAGAGTGAATATGGTAAGTTAGCAACAATGAAATGATGCCTGTCTGCAGCCCATGCAGCCTCTTTTTACTGAAGCATCTAATCTGTGTATTTCACTCAAGCCTCTACTGTTTGTACAGACAAGAAAATTTCTGGTTCTAATTACTAAGGCTATGATAGTGAGATACTTGATTTTCAGGGACAGGCAACAAACATTTCAATTTCTAGTCTTCTTTTCCTTGTTACCACTCAGCCCACTCAGAAAAGTTATATAAGGTTCAAACTGTTTAATTCCATTTTGAAGAATGCATTCAACAGCACTTATGAAGTGATACCATTAGCTATTCATTTTACCCAATACATTTCTTATTAACAATAATCTGTCATAGTACATAATGATTATTAAAATCTAAGCAATAGGAGCTTTAGAATAAATGAGCTGGCACACTTGACTAACCTTGAAACCTGCTTTATAGATTAAAAATGCTTTTCTGCCATGAACACTTCAGTCACTTCACTTTCCTTATGTTCTTCATACCTGAATTGTATTTCCTATTTTCCCTTCATGCACTTGATACTATTCAAACAAGTCAAATCATTTTGAAAACATTGAATGTACACCTGATGACCAAGTTTTCCTGCTTTAAGGTTGACTATGGGCTCAGTCCTTGTATTGATGTTCTCAAAGCTTCACCAGTGAACATACAAAATCTACGCTCATATAAACATGGAGAAATTTGTAATATATTTATCTAGGTGGTACATCTTAAATTTTTATATTAAGAAATTCACTGCTCATTTACTTAGCCTCAATTTTAACTCTGACCTCTAAGTTTAAAATGGAGTGAGTTCGAGTATTTAAATTAAGGTATCATAGGTATTGAACATTGTGCTTAGTAACAATATAGTGTGAATTGTGACAACAGTCTAGAATGAAAAAATTCTATTCCAACAAGAACTGTTTTTCCATTGGAAAAAAGGGAAAAACCACAACAAAGCAGGAAACAACTCACAACAAGATATTATCAAAAGCTAATAATTTACAAGGCAGAGGAGAGAGATACTAAAATGAAGATAAAATGGGTGGGACATAAAAACATACAACACAGTGATAAAAGAAAAGAAAGGGGGGAACAAATGTAACAACTGAAAATAAACACCTGCCTATATGATTTGCATACACACACAACTGAAACGTAAGCAACCAAAATTATGTGACAAATCAACATAAAAAAGGGTACTTGAAACAAGATAATCAGCAAAATCAATGTAAAGCCACTTTAAGTCCAAACATACATGAAAAGGAATAAATTAAAGTTCAAAAATATTAAAAGGATTACAAATAATAGGTCATGTACATAACACATTTCCCTTTCTTTTTTAATTTACGTTAACAACTACAGCAAACAACACAGGTCACAGAGCTGCAGGTGGCTGCACAGCAATTTTTTTTTTCTAAGGCAGGCTTTCAAATTTGTTAATTTATCTCATTAGAAGCATAAACAGTTTTTTGAGAGCCAAGCACAAAAGTCTCTGACATTCTGAACCTGCATGGAATGCACTGGTATTTGGTAGCCAGTACGCAGATTGGCCATTCACAAGCAGGCTTGGTGTTTGTTAGGGGATAGTTGTTATACTGCATGCAGACACAAAGGACCAAAATTCCTTCCCGTAGGATGGTGGAAAAGTTGCATTTGCAGGGGAAAAAGGCCTTGGGAATCCTATCCTAATACACTACTCATATCCCTACATGAGTGCACTCTTGCAATTGGCTTTCCTTGCAAAGCAAGGGAATAGCTAAAAGCAAGGGATCCAGGTAGCCCTACCTCTGCCATTTTTCTCATTACTGCTCTTCCAGCTTCTCTGGCTACTGCCTCCAAGCTTTGATGTGTACTGGTGTGTAAGAGAAACGCATAAAGCATGAAATGCACAAGACAACAAACCTGTTTTGCCCCCTCTCTTCAATGCAGCAGCAGCTTACTTGGGTCCAGTAGAAGTCAGGGCCTTTGGCCATTATGAGAGGGTATAGGATGAGAATGGTTATTTTGACAATAAAGGGGGAAAAGTAATCATAGGAGGAAGAATCAGGGCTCATATTTAATAGCTGCAGTTATCTTAGAGGATAAAATTATTCCCTTGTGTTCAGAGATCCACATTCTGCCCTTGAAATAAATTCCCCTTTTATTTTACATTAAGCCCCAGCTTATTTGCAAGTCCATGTAGGCAGCTGATTCCTGGCACTATCTGGCCAAACAATGACTAATTGGTACTGACTTCCCAGATGGTCATTCTAATAACTGGAGAAGGGCAACCAACTTAGCAATCAGGTTTCATTTAGTTGAAGACAGTGCAACAGCTGTCTTTTTCTTTCCTACACACTCAAGCAGAGCTTTCTGTTGTTCCAGTACTCTCCTGAGCATGCAGCAAATACAGCTCCAATGAGCTGGAAAGTCCTGCTTTGGCTGATGCTTTACAAAGTTCTCACCCCCTTCTCCTCCTTCCACATTATCCTGCACTTCCGTACACTACAGTTGCACAGTATTTTTCAGTGGGGAAAGCATGTGCTATCTCCAGCCAATTCAAAGCATTTCAGTCCAAAGGCAAGCANACAGAGTCTCTGCAAACTGATAATTCAGTTCAGTTAGCTCACACCCAACTTGGGATGAACTGGTTAGTTCCCAAAACTGACAGCATGGGGCCTTGGTCAAGTAGCCAAGTGTGTGTAATCAGTAAAAAAAGTCAAGATTCAAATTTTAACAGCCTCACAGAAGTTGGGGTACCAAGTATGGACATAAGAGCATTTTTAACTAAGCATTAATTGCAGTGGATTCTTCTAAGCTATATCCATCATGATCAGAAAAACTGAAAACTTTATCCAATCAGCTGGCCTCTATCACAATACATTTACAGGGACCAGAAGGGCATTGAGTTAGTTTTTCTCCTTCTCTAGTTTCTGATATCATTCTGCAGGAAAGGCATAAATAGTTCAAATGAATAGGTTTTTCCTAAACAGTATTACAGCAATGGAAAACAAGAGATCAAATGTTTGTCTGGTACAAACTGTTCTGGTTTAAAGGCCAAATAGGTCAGAGGAAACTTGGAGACAGAGACAGGTGAGCACATGCTCTAGTATGAACCCTGAAAACCAGGATGATGTTCCCCTGAACCACTGCAGCCACAGCAGAATTAAAACTCCTTCAACTGTGTGTTTACACTTGAGCAGAAAATAATTTATACTTTTAACGTATCTTCTGAGTCTGTTATGGTTCCTGACTTCCAGACCAAATACACTTCAGCAAAGTGCTAATATCATGAAGTCATCAGCTACTGAGTCTAACATTATCTCAGGTGAGAAATCTGATCTCCACCATGGAGTTTTGTCACATCTTTCCTTGGCTTTCCAGTCTAGCCTTTTAGACAATGCATTTCGGTCCCATATTAGCCCAGGAGCAGCAGGCTTAATAAACCATGTGCATAGCAGGAGACACAAGACACACACCTCAGAGAACTGAGGGAAGAGGAGCTTGTTCACAGGTACAACTTAATGAAGGTTTGCCAGTGACCCCAGTCCTCACCATAGTGCACTACTTTAATGGAATAGTCAGTTCCTAGCAGTGCTGGCAACAAAAGCTCATGCTGGCTGCCTTCCTCCTGTGGCTAGGATTTGGATTACCCTGCAAGTCCTGTAACAGCAGAGTTCCTCTACTAATCACATAATGCAGCTCTACCACTGGAAAACATCCCCCGTAACAAGTCTCATGTGACCTACCCTACATTAGCCATTTGCAAAACAATTACAATGGTAAATGCTACAAATAGCTAATCCCAATACACAGCTTCCTCTTTGTTTCTTTTCCTCCCTAAAAATATCAGACCAGTGGAGTCAACACGACAAAATTCCATAGAACTTCCTTCCTTGTAGTTCTTATTTGCAGTCATGTTGAAAATATGAAAACGGCATTACAAATTCTTTCTGAAATCCTTTCACTGTGAGATACTGTTATCTAAATACCAAGAGATGAATTTACAAATAACAGAAAAAGTTGCTTGTACAGCTGAAGGGGAATTGACTGCTTTAAATTTTTGGAGGAAGTTGCAGCCTTTTTTGGCTACTAGATCACCTTTCAGCTAGACACTATTTCTGCAAAAGTACCATATCAAATGGTCTGTCTCTTATAAGCTGCATAGCTTTTGTACATACTATTTTTTATGTAGAGCATTTCCTATGAAACCACATAGGTACATAATACTTCTTTACCAGAACTGTGATATTCTAAATTACCTGAAATTTGGGGATTCAGAAATCATTCTATAGTTTTCCAGCAATTATCCGGAATTATGAATAGCCTTGAGTATGACTCAAGAACTCTCAGGTCAGCTAAATGATATTCACTAGTCAGTGCTTTCCTTTCCTATTCACATTTTTATACAAATATCATTGGTGCTGAAGTTTCTGAATTGGGATCTGGGGAGCGCTTCAGTCATGTGGACCCCAGGTGGTGAGAACACAACCCAAAGGTATATGGAGTTTCATCATGACTGGAACTAAATGTGAAATCTTCAACTTAGAATATGAACCTCTACTGACTAGACTAAAAGTTTAAACTATTAGCGTGCAAATGCTAAATTTCAGCACCTCTGTAGATTGGACACAGAAAGGGCACTTAACCCGCTGTTGTAAAGAGCTGCGCTTAGGCAGACTGTTAACGCCCAATAAATATTTATTTTTCTAAAAACAACTTCAAGTAAGAGCTTAACTCAAGCCAAACATATCTGGATCTGAATATGAACATAACCTAATAAAGTGTTTTCATTTTTAAATTATACATTGCATTCAGGATTTTAGAATACATCAAAAATTCTCTTTGTTAGCTTGGATTAATATTTTGAAGCTGGAAGTATGACAAGGAGACAAAAGGAGTATTGTAGCAGATTAAACTGAAAACACCCTTGCCACATTAAAATAACTTTTAAAAATAAAGGGACAGCTGTTCACGGGATGAAAAGAAGTTAAAATAAATGAAACAACTACATGATGTCTTGATAATCTGATGTATACACTCCAATGCCACAGATCTCTCTTTGTACAATATTTATATTTGTTTCTTACTAAGATTAACTGTGTTCTTTTTATTCATTCCCATTTATGACTCAGTTTCAGAACAGCTCTCAGATCCCCTCCACATCTGAGTTTTGCCTCTAAGGCAGGAGAAGCAAAACAACACCTGTGCCCTGCAACAGAACAGAGTGTTCTTGCAGAACATGCACTAACGAGAGGTCAGGCCACTTTTATTTCTTTTATTTTTTCTTTTTTTTAAAAATAGTCTGAGCACTGGTATATTTTCTAATTTCACGTCCACAACAAAAGAAAACTTAAGATTTTTTGCAAGCTCCTTTGGATAAGTAAAATAGTGTATATTCTACCCTGTGACAGTATCTGATTGCCCAAGGGAACCCTATAAACACTGGCACTCAAGCTAAGGGTAGCTCACGGCACAGAGGCAACAAGGCTATTAAAAGCTTAGTGCATAGACCACCATGACTGCAAGCCATAGAGGAAAATTAACATACTTTCTGAAATGTAGTTAGGTCAAACATGAACCACATTTTTTCCCAGCTGGCTAGATAACTGGTTTGATCTTAGGGCTAGCAGTTCATCCACACAGCTTCCTCAAAGTAGGTATCTTTCTTTGCTCTAAATCCTATGCACGTCATATGTGGGTGCCATAAAGAAAAGTCTTCTTGTCACAGGAAGGAAACCTGAGAAGAACTTGGCTGCTTCCCTCAGCTCAATCTAAACCGCAAGCACAGGGAAGATGCCTTCTTAAAGCTGTCCCATGACTCACCAGAACCTGCAAATGGGTCTGACATTCATCATACAAAGCATTAAACAAACAGCCATTGGAGACTGATGCAAGGCATATGCTTAATTCTGTAATTGATGTGTCTCAGTCATCAAGTATTTTTCCACCACAGAGACCTGCCACCACATGGCTGACAACATTACAGCTTGGCCTCCTTGGTGCATGGAATTATTCCTGTAGTGAGTTACTATTCCTATAGTGTAGTTCTCAGGGAATTTTCCCATAGGAAGAAAGGAATAGCCTATTCTCTGTCAGTCCTGAGGACTGCACCTATCAGCACCTGGCTGACGATGGGGAGGTGAAGATGACCTCCCATCTCTTCCTTCCACGTCCAGCAAAGAGAAATGGAACATTTTGTAGAGGGGAGCAGGTTGTTTTCAGCACAGCACTAGGGTGAGTACTCACTGGCTGTGTAGTATTACAGGTACCTTCCTGTGCTAAGCTCTTGACTTATCACAGGTGGTCATTTACCCTCACAGCAGCAAGACAGACTAACCCAGAGAGCTTCACCAATACCATCACAAACTAAGAATGTGAAACTGTATCTGAGGGCTTCGCTCATCACTGGATCTCAATCACCATCCCTGTGCACTTACGTTGTAAGATGGCTGTATCCTCTCCAAGTGTTGGGGTGCCTGCACTCTCTCTGTGCATGCCCTGCACTACAACCAAGACAGAACATTTTGCAGAGAAGAAAAGTATGACAAGACAAGAATAATTTTAACATCTGAAAACAGTTAAGGCCCTCACTTCTTTACCTAGCTGTACAATAAGACAAGACATTGTTTAAAATACTTTAGGCTTCTGTCTATTCCCAGTGATCCATATTTTATTCAAGCGCAGTAGAGGTGCATTGGCCCATATCCTCTAATTCACAGCAAAAGGGATTCTATTCTGTCTCTGTTAACATTTCATCAGTTTACCCTTCAGAAATATACCATTTTGTCTGCTTGCAAAATTACTACTAAGAATATTGATCCATGCAGGCAGTGTTTTGTTCTGAACTTATTAATTAGAAAAGGATTAAAGTGAGCAACAGAAAAAAAACCCAAAGACCACACTTTGGAGTATATAAACAGTGTGTTAGAAATTAAGCACCACAAAAGTGAGTCATAGGGTAGAACAGATCGATGGTAAAATTCAAATGAATGCACTTGCAGCTAACAAGCGATCCAGAGATGCTGATTCTCACTGCAGGGCAAGTGCTATGTTATAAAGAAAACAAAACGAAAATGAATTTATCATACTGTTCTTCACTTGAAGCAAAGTGTGAATACATGCATAAAGTTGAAAAATAAGATTAATATAAAACAATTTTGCTTTGCGTTTTGTCCTCCTGCTCACAGTGAAACAATGCTCTACAAATTATTAGCCCAATATAAACCAGGAAAAGTTACAAGAGAAATCTCTAGAGAAGTCTTGGAGGCAGAATGGGAAAAAAACGCAAACCAACCAACCAACCTAATTTCCTGCCCTGTACCTTGCTGGCCCAGCACTGTCTGTGTATATCCTGCCTCAAACAGTAGCTAGGAGGAGTTGTACACTTCATTATTGCCTCCACGTGTAGGAAATGTGCCTATATGCTAAGAGACCATGTTTTTTCACTACCTGAAGCTCCTTAAAAGAAAGGACAGATGTGAGTCTACACTAACACAGAAGCAGACACCTGCCACAAAAGAAAACCTGCAGAAGAATCTTTTCAAAAGATGTCCCACATTCAAATAGGCAGAATCCTAAACCACGATCTTTCATTTAAAACAAACGAACAAACCAACACTCATTATTAGCTGGCAGAACTGGTATTACAAAGAATTGCATGTATTATGGCTGAACTTGGAAGGTACCTCTGGAGATCATCTAGTCCCACTCCCTGCTCAAGCAAGGGCAGCTAGGGTAGGTTGTCCAGGGATATGTCCAGTCAGGGTTTGAGTATCTCCAAGCATGGAGATTCCGCAACCTCTCTGAGCAACCTGTTCCAGTGTTTGACCAGGAAATCTGGTGTAGATCCTCTTGGTCTACAGCTCAGAAGCACCTTTCAGGGTATCCTCTGGCACACTGCTAAGCAGGGACTTTTCCCAATTTGGTTGGTGCAGATGTGAGCAGCCTTAAGGCTGTTTTGAGTTACACCATGGTATAAAACAGGTTACCAGCAGTCCCAAGGCTTGGCAGTCAAACAGGCAGTTTAGAGTTGCTAGGGTTTTTAAAACATATTTTTATACTGCCTCCACTACACGTGACAGACTCCATTATTGGCTATGCTGTAGGATAATTTGGATGTGTTTTTTTAAACGTTGATATTAATGTTTGGAACTACTTTTGCTCAAGATCTCTCAGCAAATGTGTGCAAAACAAGAACTATTTAATAACTGGCTAAAGCCTCCTGCTTACCTGTGAAATTACTTCATGGCAGACACAGACTAAAAGCTTGGCATTTTTCTGAAAATATATGCAATATTTACTGTGTGCAAAAAGCTTATACACTAGCATAGTATGATGTTTGAACTTTTCCCCACCATTTCAGTGTCACAGTCCTGCCACATAGTTTGGGGAGTAATTCGTTACTGGTTGATAGCCTAATGTATGCATCACATACACATTATACTATGCCTGACACATGAATCTCACTGATTTAGTGCCTGCATGAGCAAGGAACACATGATAAACATGTCAGGTTTTTGGACATATTTTCTAAACAGGATTGACAGAGTTCTTTGTTTTTTCAGATAAAGCTCTTTTTCTTCACTATGTTAGAAACAAACAGCAGAGACAAAATGAATCCCAGACTTTTCTGACTGTATCTGCTTTCTTCCACTGAATGATGATAATGCATTGCTTCCTTTAGGGTCTTGTTCTACCTTGATGGTTTCCAGTAATATGTTTCTTGTCACTTCTGGAGTTGTCTGAAAACTGTTCAAAAGGATTTTCATAAAACTCAAGACAAGCTGAACTGTTTCTAAATGTAATTTGGTAAAAATGTAACAAAAAAGTATTTGACTTGACTGTCTTGTGGGCAACTACACAAAGCAGCTCTAATATGTAAATACAGCTACATAAAATATTATAAAATAATAGATATAGGGTTACAGCTAAGAGAAGGACCACTTTGATTCTCCAGGCTTTATGTCCCCGAAGAATTATTTCCACATCATATCCGTACCTCTTGATTTAATTTGCCCTTGTTCCAGTGCAGCAGAATGAATAATATGTAGCATCTCTAGATACTTTGGAAGCTGCATCAAGTCATCAACTAATTCTGAGTCATCACATCTAATACCAATCAGTAACCATATCATCCCTTTCAGAATGGTATTTCATTGTTTAAAAAAGTGTTTTACTTCTAACCAGAATTTTTCTACAGCCAGTTGTCATTTGTTAGATCATGTTCCTTTGTATCACAGCTGAAGAACATCTTTATAATTAAAAGTTATTTTCTCAATGTTTTCTTCCAGGGACAGATTTTTTTCTTATTTAATGGTCAGTGTATGATGTACAGACCATTCATACAACTACACATAATATAATAAACAGTTTAAGTATGAACTTTGGTATGAAACAAAATGCTATGTTCAAACATCTCCAAAATTTCTATGGTTCAAAAGTCTGGGGATGCATTATAAACAGTCTGTTGGTTATTATTCAGCTCTATTAATTTCCTGTCAGGCAGAATACCTTAATTATAGTCATTGTACAAGAGGCACTTATGAGAGAAGGAGGGTAAGAAACTAAAATGAGTGGGCTTGATTCATACATGCACTATAACATACAAGAAACAACAATTTAGATAAAGCTAAAGGGAAACCATAACAATGCTGTTGCACAATATGTGTGTCCGCTTATTTTCTGCATGACTGGGATTGTCCTGGTGTACTATACCCTGATTATCCCCAATTTTTAATGCTTAATTTACGTATGAAGGAGCACAAACAAACCCAGTGTAAACCAACTGTTTTTAATAAGAGCACTGTTTGTCCATATTAACAATCTATGCCCATACATATTTTTAAAGCTAAAAAAAATATAGCAAATACATTAAAGGAAATCTAACTGAAGTTCAGATTTCCTCGGGGCATCGTGATGTAAACACACTTGTTCTGCATCACAAATAATACATTTGATCAATGTTCAGCCTTTGAAAATTCTTGAACAAAGTTTCTTTCAGAATGATCAGAGGCAATCACACTGTGGGCTGCTACTTAAAAGCTTTTACAAGCGTGTTCACACTAGGTTTGATGTGGCTTGAATACCTCCTATGGTTGCCTTAGAAATTAAGTGTTGTTGCTGGATATGTCCCACAGATTAATTTGGTAACTCTGAAGCTGGTTATCCACAGAGAACAAGTTAGCTTCATGGACTGATGCTAGAATGCCACTTTACAATAAAATTTGAGGGAATTAAACAGCAGCACTATGCTAAACAATTATGAGAAAGCCAACATTTAGTTAAAAAAAAAACAACTAAAGATCTAGATGTCTGGATTCCAAAAATACAGATCCAAGTATTATGCTGACAGTAAAATCTGCAAGTGGTCATTTGTACTTACACCATTAAAAAAAGAGGAAGAATATTTATAAATTTAAAATACCAAACCCAAAATCTTGACCATATATATGACAGCAACACTAAATACTCCCCAGAGGTTAGTTTGGCTTTGCCATTTTGTCCATGATAACAGATGCTATGGGGACAATTACTGAGGCTATAATCCAGAGATACAGTTATACAGAAAGATGATATATTTTATTCATTCTGTCCAAAATCAACTTTATATAGCATCAGTTATCCTAAGCATTCACCCATCACAGAAGTGACAGTTATCTCCACAGCACAGCAAATGCTCCATGTTATAAAGCCATTAATAACTTTTCTACACAAGGAAATTTTGCTGAATGTAACTGGCCAAAGTGGGAAGTTTACCAGCACATTGGGTTAATGGTTTCTCTAACAAAAAAAGCTTCCATGAGAATTTTAATGACCAGAGGTGGCCTGGGCTTTAGTTTTATACTTTGCATCTAAAAACTGGCACTGCCAGCCACTCTGTGTCTTCTGTAATGATGTTGTGACTCTCAGAAGCACTGGCAGCAGACCAGACTCTGTGTCGTACTCATAGACGTGTAACAAAGGTTATAGTTACAGCTCCCTTGTTAAACGCGGAGTTACTGGGTCCCAAGGATATTTTAATACCCAGTAGTATCATTATATTATTATCTCTGTTTGGATATCACAAAGCCAAATGATAACAAAGGCTAGTTTTCTTTGACATCACAATCAGCACAGAAAAACATTTTGGTGACCTTTCCATTACTGCATTGCCCAATACATAGAAAAGCCTGCTCCAGGTACCCATGAATTGCTCCTTCTAATACGACTGTACTTATTGAAGTAATTCATAAGAATAGGATATATGCCACAACAGTGTGGCACTGTATGCTTGTAATGTCTCAGTTACACTGTAAATTGCAACATAAAACTTGCTTATTTACCAGATTCTGTAGTAACAACCAAAAATACTGTGCTTACTTGAATAAGCCTCCTTAGGTATTTTATTCCAAAAGTCCTAAAACCTATAAATTCACACAGCTGTATTTATAGTTTAAACCATCAATAATCAAGCACAAAACCCAGCAATTCTTGTTTCCAGTCAATACAATACTTGTCTAAAATCTCTGCTTTTATTTCTGTCTATACTGTCCTCATTGATTTTGTACACCTACTCCGCTGAACAAGAAGTACAGCCTGTGGAAGGTTTTTAGTGTTACGATGCTTTAATTGTTTATTATTCTGTAATTTTCCATGGCTAGAAAATTAAAATTGTCACAAACAGTTGTAAAGACTCATTATTCTTCCAGTTACTCTAAACCAACAGTCAAATACACTAGTCATTTACTTATAAATTTCAGGAGCCTGTCTTGAAAGTTAAGACAGATATTAAAGATGACAGACCCTTTCTCTTCCCCTCCCTACTCCCATCTACTGGACTGCTTTGGGCTCTGTCTGTCAGCCTCAAGAGCCTCCTCTAGAACACCAGGCTTCTTGACTCGTCCCCACTAGCCCTCCCCTGTGGCTTCCTTCTACTAAGGGGAATCAGGTAGGGTAAAGTGGCTCTGTTCCCCATTCCATTTTGGCAGCTCAATGGAGAACACTGCATGAAGGAGCGTGACAGCAAAGTACATGAAAGTACTCAATTCTCTCCCTTTATGTACAAGCTATGCTCAGAATAATGAAGAGCAAGGAAAGACTCCTTTCCAATTTTAATGGAATATAAAATGAACAAGTAATAAAATAACAGTTCAAAGTGAAGCTTTACAGAAGAAACTGTAGCTCATGTATCATCCCTTTGCATTCGCTCTCAGTGTGTCCATGATGTTCTCTGTCCTGTAAATGATAAATGGCCTAAAACTGACCTCTCCTAGGAGCCGGCTAAAACAGCACCTCCAAATGCCACCTTAAGAAATTGCTGTCTGCTTAATTTTTCCTCCCAGCTGCTGCATGTCAAATTTTCTCCTTTACAGGAGCCACCCCAAGTGCTAAGCAATTTTGCTGTAAACCAGGTAACAGAGGAGAATGAACCTCATGACATTCTACGATGACTTTTTTTTTTAATATTTCAAGCCATAGCTCCCCTGAGGAGGTAAACACCTTACTGTGTAACTTCAGAAAACACCAAAGCTATAAAGCTTCATTAGTAGGACCTAGAATTTCCTAATTCAGTGGTCCCCAGGATTTTTTGGAGGTGTCACTTGCTCCCTCCTCTTGCTACTGCCATCTAGATCACAGCTTCCTCATATCGCCCCACTTCAGTGGTTTTACTCTTGTTACTTTCTTCTCCACTCTACTGTGCCTTATCCTGCTGCTATCACAACTCGCTTGGACCATTCCTTAGCATCCCTGCCACTATCTCCTTCAGCTGTCTCAACTCTTGCCTCTTGTTTCTTCACCTCCAGAGACCTTGTTATCTTGGATTGATTTCAAATGTGGGCTTACCTCACAAAGGTCAGATCCCCCAAAATCAATGGCACTCTCATTTGAACCTCTTTCTCACAAAAGTTCTCAGGAAGCTCTAGGACAAATTAAACAAGATAAGGATCTTTGGACTGTTTCGTTTAACAGAGTTCCAGCAAGTCCTTGTACACAGAAAACCAGCTTGTCACCTTTTGCAGGTAATGATGAGGTATGAAAAGCTAAGATTTAAAAGACCACATTTTTTAAACAAATAGTCAGATATGATTTAGGCTGGGTTTTCTGAAGCGTTTAGTCCTTTGCAATCCCCACAACATACCACATTGCAGATTCTTCTATGAACTAAATACTGTCCTTACTTTAAAGTGAGAAGCAGGTGCTCTAACCTGACTATACGGCTTTTGTTCAACGGAGAAGATTGTGAAACTTCATGATCCTGAATCCTGATTTCATTTGGATGTCAGGCAGAAATACTGCAGAAGAAAGGCACAAGGCCTTGATACTATGGAGCAGGTCACATTGCTGGTGTAGACTCTAGCAATGAATGTCTGAAGATCAGAGCAAGAGTTTATAGGTACTCACTTTGTTAGACAGGAGTTTATCAGAATAGTCAGTATTCAATATTTAACATTTGCTCCCCTACAAATTTACACTTAGGTTTAGGGTGTGCTTTAAATAAAACATTTATGTGCATAACATCAGAGCCACCTGCTCAGTGAAAGGGTATAGAAAATAAAAAATATTGAGATGTCGAGCCTTAAACACGTCATTATTTCTTGTTGGCTTCTTTTATGTCTCAAGTTTTGTTCTCTAGGATACCCATAGGCTGTAACCTCTTTGTATAATATACTACTACTTTCTTCTGCTTTCAGAATTTTTTCAATTGATTTGGGATAAAAGCAAGTTTTAACGATTTATTTTTTTGCCCTAGAGACAATCTTTTTTTATTTCTATCTTCAATTAAACATTCTCAAGATCCAGACTCTCTCTTTAATATGCTTATTTCCCTCCCTGATATTTACTTCCTAGTTCATATCATGTGGAAATTAAGATTAGTTCAATAATTCCTAATTTCTTTTTCATCCATCAGCTCATAGGAATTTTAAAAAAAAAAAATGTTTTTCTTACCCTTTATAAAATAGCCTTTAGGAACAGATTCCTTCATGGTTGTGGTTTTTTTTAAAAAAAAAAAGCATTTGGCAGTACTCACATATTAAAATCTTGCCATTAATGGTTACAGTCTAAATATTAGAAAAACCTCACTTACCACATACAATATGAAATAAATATCAACAGTCTGCATATATGCTGAAAAATGCCAAAGACACAGTTGGCTTGAGGCTATAATTAAACCCACTGAAAATTACTCACAGCAGTCAAGATACTTTCTGGCGAATAGGAAAAAAAAATAAGGGATCTTGAGAAGGGACAAGACAGCCAACAGACAAAACCATCTCATTTGGGCACAGACCTGCCAACTCTATCAGCATTAGCAAGTCAGATAATGCATCTGTAATGCTTATCTTTCCTTCTTTGTTCCCCCCCCCCCTCCCTTTTTTTGGGTGGGGGTCACTCTCTGTTTCTCATCCTTCTCTTTTCCTTTCCTACTCATGCTTTCAATAGTGAGCACGTATTTCAACTGTGTGACAAAAGCACAGGTATATCAGAAAATTGTTTCACATCACAGAGAGCAAAGGTCAGAGGAAAAGAGACATTGCTGATAGTATTTCACAGGTCATAGCTACCATACCAATTTTTTACATACCTAAGTCAATTGGGTATTTTTAACCTTAACTAACACAACTTTCAGTTGGGCAGTTATAAACCCCTAAAGTTTTGAAACTAAGGCAGAGTAACCTCCCCAGCTGCAAATGCTTAATCCTAAACACAAAGACCTGCGTAAGTATTAGCCAAATGAGGATCTAATGCTCTCAGTTGATTGTATAAGCAAAATATAGAACACTGACACCAGAATTACTGCCATTGATTAGGGTTGAACTTCTATAAAACTACTGAACATATGTTTTTGCTTTGTCATTTATGCATGCTAAGGTTTTTTCTATTCTGCTTTAAAAGAAATAATAATAAAGAACTTGATTCTTGAATACCTATAATTTTCTAGGTAGAACCTATAACATTCTAAAAGAACTAACGTGCAGGCTGAATAGGCAAAAGAGAAAAATAAAATAAATTGGTCTATCAACATTTAAATGATGGCAAATGTAAGTTTAATATAAAACCATATTATAACAATTGAGAATCATGAGAGGCTGATTTATTATTTATATAGCACACTAAAAGTTATCTGTGAAGGAAATTGTGTAATATGCAGTAAATTAGACAAAGCTGTACTATAAATTGGGATTAAATCTTAAACTGGTTTTAATATTTAATATGCTATCATGACTCACATTTTCAATAACAGTTGTTCAAAGTTCAGGAAGAAGCTTGAAAGCAGACAGAGGAGGATGGGTTGCAAGACCTCGACTCCTGATGATACAAATTAAATCAGATCATCTCTTAATTGCCAAAACCAGTCAAAACTAGCACGTGTCATGTGCTGAGAACCTGGTCCAAAACTCACCAAAGAGACTGGAAAAACTCCCATTATACTTAATAGAGTTGAGATCACAGTAACTGCAAGTTACATAAGTATTAGGGCTACATAAATTATATTACACAGGAATAAAATAATTACACATTCATTTGGTTTATTTTTAATGATTGTCCCAGTGGAACACTGGCAAAATTCATCACTTGATGGGAGCAAAGAAGGCATGTTAAAAAAAAATATATATCTCAGAGGAGCATTCAGAATCATGCTGTTTGACTTTAAAAACGTCAAAGCTGAAGTTCAAGTGCCCATTTGGATTTCAAACTACACACTTAAGTAGGCAATATCTGGACATGAAGTGACATGATTCTATATTTTTCTAAGTGTGCAAGAAAATGAGTTCTTGTATATACTAGAATGAATTTCACAAGCTAAAACTAGTTTATTTATGGAGTTTTACTTATGGCTATATGGAACAGTGACTTGAAAGGTTTTGATCCGCATGGCTTAGTCCTGCCTCAGACTCTTCTTATTTGCACTACTGTGAAAAAAACAATTGTCTTGCTTATGGTCTACGGCCTTAACACGCTGTGCAAAGAAATTAAATCAAAGCCCTTGACCGAAAAGGTTTCTAACTGAAGATGTCAAACAACAGACAAACAAAACCAGGCACAGTTCAAGGAAACCATGACACAGCTTTGGTCAGCAATTTAGTCAGTGGTCTCAGCACATTGGCAGTCTAACTCCTGCCAGGAGAGCTTTAAAGAAGAAAATGGTTCTGGTTGGTGGAGGGTTAGAGAGAGTGTCAAGGGCAACATGGAAAAGGCACTAAAATACTGCAAATAGTCTATGGGGGCAGTTGTAAGGCTGAGGGGAGAAGTGAAGCTACTACTACTTTCTAGAAGATGACAGGAAAAGTGGGATATGGCTTTACAGAGGGGAAACAATTAACAGTTAATTCAGTGGAATAGGAAAAGACAATCACATAACCTTAGGTATGATTTCAGCAGCAGCAGTCTGAATGGAAATGAGTGGGTGACATTAATATTGGCCAATATCAGAGAAAAGGATGTTTCACTAATAATGAAGACATGAAATGATACATTATCTGCACAATATTTAACTTGTGGATTACTAAGAAAAGTCATATTGTAGGGATGCTTTATGAAAGGAATTTGCAAAATACAAATATATTTGTATCTGTGTGTAAGAATAAAGAGAAATCAGGGTAAAAAATACCACATACTTCAACTCTTCTCTAATATGTTAAAATGTCAGATGTCTAAATGTGTCTATGGATCAATATGTTGAATCACAATTCAACTGTTCTGGCTGTCAGTAGTATAGTTGGAAGGTTTCACATTCAACCAATTCTCTATTCCTTGTTGTACAGAAAGTTTTGAAAGATAAAGCATTATAAATTAAAACTCCAGATATTTTCTGCACCCGCTGACTCTAGACTCAGTCCCAGAAGAATAACTGAAACTATAACCAAGAGCATGAGTTTGACAGTATTGGGGATGAGACCCACTTGTCACTTATAGAACTACTCCCTCCATGATTAGCCATTTTAAATGATATTCCTGTGTACAAGCATTCACATGGAGCCTGCCACCAGGCTTGTCAGAGCTCCGCTGACTTCAACAGTTGGCTAGATGAATCACTCAGGGTGAAACTCAGGATGTAGCTGCACCTCTACCAGGCTATGTTTGATGCACAAAAATAACCACGTAACATCTCTTATGGGAGAAGAAACTCTTGGAGTGCTCCTGTGTTTGTTTGTTTCCCAGGCCAACATTCATAAATCCCTTTTGCTACATATCAAATATGATAGGCTAGACAAATAGTCCATTAAAATGTTTTCAGGTGTGTATATACATTATTACTACTTTATTGACAAAATATAGCTCAGATAAATATAAGCCAGCCTCCTTATGGGACAGCACACTCGGAAATGTTTCTGTTACTGATTATAAATACGAAAGATAATTTATTTTAAAAAAATCTCAGCAAGAACATATCCAATCTTTATCATATGAAAAAACATTATGATTTCCAGCCTGGTATTACTTTTATGAGTTCCATTCTTTCTTAATAGAAACTTGAATAAAAACTGGTCTGGCCAGTCCTCGCTATTTTATTTCTTTTATTGTAACCATTAAATCAGCTTTCATTCCATTACTCTAATTGTGCCTGGGAGCAGCAACTGCCACCTTAAGGCACATAACCTAATTTAAAATGCTCACAGCTCATTCCACCTTAAAATATATTGCAGTACTTAGGATCAGCACAGCAGGTCAAGCTATACAACAGCACTGTTGTGATCAGAGGACTTTTTGGCAGTTAAATCAGGAGAAAGACTGAGGCAATGTAAAAAAAGTAACATTTCTCTTGTTTAAAAGATACACGGCAGTTGACATAACCATTTTTTATTTGTACCTCCAGTGTCTCCAGAGCATTCTTATTTAGGTAGAGATTTCTCACATAAGGAACATTTCTCAGCACAGCACACAAACATCTAATTCACCAGGATGATTTTTACCACAGGGATTATACATGTAAAGAGCCACTTTGCTGAGCTGTGGGGGAAAAAATCTGTAATGATGATATATATGTCTGTTTGTGCTACTTGTGTGGGCCTCTTCTCCCATTGTTTCTGACTATCTCTCAATCTTTATCTATTCTAAGCCTTCCTGTAAATTGCATATTACCTCCATTTTACTGTTGGGGAATTGAGACAAAAACTAAGCAACTACCTAACATTATACAGGAGTGCAAAGACAGAGCTGGGATTTAAATTTAGGTCTCCTGATTTCTAGGTGAGTGCTCCATATTAAAGGCACTGTTGTACCTACTCATTCTCTCCTTTCTCATCATATAGTTAACAGTCTTACCTATATTTCTACATCCCCTACAGCATTGTTTCTAAAATACTTTCCTCTGGCTAATTGATTCCAGCTCCTGTAAACAAGACCATAAGCTGAATACTCTGCTTGAATCGACTAGGTGCAGATCTTCATTAGCAAAAAGTGCAGTTACAAACCTAAGGCTTGTTGTAACGTTTAATGAAGGGGCAAAGCAACAATTACAGTCTTAAATGTCTATGAAAAGACCGGAAGCACATCCTACCTACCTTGCATTTGTTAACTGAAATCCCTCCCTACAATGCTTTGTAACTTGGTACACAGTCCTCATTAGACCAAAGGCAAGGAAGCCAGGGGTGCAAGAAAGGAAACAAATCCAGGAGGAAAATCAAGGTTTGTGTGGTACACAAGGTATAAGGGTGTTCTGTACAAACCACTAATAAATATCTGCTACCTATTTGTATGCCTTGGAGGTAAAAGTGGGATATTTTCCTTTGTCTTACACTAAGTCAGCTTGCTAGGAAATAACTCACCACCATTCATTGGAAGGCACCAGCTAAACAGCTGCTCATTTCATCAGTTAAACAGATATTAATTGCATCTCAAAGCAGAAGATGGTGATAAAGGACCAAGCAGTCATTAGACTGCACCTATACAATGATTGGCTCCATTTCATTTATGCTGCTGTTTCAGACTTGAGAGAGTAAGAGATGCATCAGTGGATCTTGACTACAAAAAATTAAAAATCTTGCTTTGGACATGTGCTACAGTCCAACATCTGTATAAGTACTTGCATAAACATCTATACATACATGTTTCTAAATACACATCCCCACCACCCATCTATAAAATTGATTTGTTGGAAAAGTGTTCACACTTTTGTTCAAATTTGTGTTCAAAAATGCAAAATATAAATTTCAGAATTTCTTCAGAACTTTCTTTTCACAGATATTTTTACATGATTTTTTGCCTTCGAACAAGTCAGCATATTTTTTAAATTTTTCAGTTGAAGCATCATTGATGAAATATTCTAGGCTGAAGAACTTCACTATAAGAATGACTTAGCTGTTAGCTTAGGCATTCCAAAATGACAGTTTTCAGAAAACCCTGATGCTGTTTTCATAATGTAAATCAAATGATTGAGTGGCATATGGTTATCTTGTTGTTATGACAGTGTGTGTATCTTTATTTTCTCTGCATCAATAAAATTAGAACTTGAAAAAGGCATTCATTTAAATTGGAACTTGAAAAAAACCCACATCATACATATAATCCACAGGCATATATACATAAGCTTGATACATAGTACATCTAGCATAACTTTATCCTGTTTCAGAGATAAAGAGGCAATAGGTCACTGGGGACTCAGCATCATTCCATCAGCCAAACTGTTAAAAGCTTCTAGCATCAGGTCATGAACTTCACACTATATTCAGTGCAGGAAGAGACTACTTTTCAGAATATAGAATATATTTATTTGAATTCCTGATTATTAAGGTCTGTTTCTCAATTGCTTTTAGAATTTGAATTGTTATCCACAATAGTGCTAAACATTGTGAAAATACTTTGTCTAAACTTTCAGTGGTTTCCCTCAAATATTATTGATTCCACCTTTGCACTGCTTGATGAATATTTAATTATTTTTACATAGTGCAACAGCCCAGACAATGGAGTCACTAACCTGTTTCCTCCATAGGTACTTCAGGGGCAAAGGTTCAAAAAGCTGCTACAACTCTTCCATATCCACATGACTGCTATAATCCTCCTATCCAGCAGTGGGACATGGGCATCTTCTCCCTCCTGTCTGACTGTCTTTTGTGTGCTCAATACATGCAATTTTAACAGGGAATATATTCAGCAATAAACCCCGTGGATCATTAATTTTTAGCATCTTCCCTAGATCTTTTCTCTGAGCAGCTCTGAAGCTGAACATAAATGTCTAATCCACAAGGATTATTTTTTACCATAGAGATTATATATGGTAAAATGTGTCATGTCAAGTCTTTGTGATGCCCTGGGGGGAGGTGTGGGGGAAGAATGTTTATTTTCAGTGTTGTTGGAATGTAAGTGAAAAAACTATAGTTACCTTGAAAGGCAGATGAACCTGTGAGTCTGTATTCAGGCGGTACTGGCAATCATCTCAGTAACTGGCTGATGGTTTCTGTGATGCAGTAACTTTTTCTTGCGTATTGGCAGTTTACTTCTAAACTTTGTAACCCAAGACTCTAGCATGTTTAGAATTGCAGATGTGTGTTCTGAGAATTTGCAGTGTTTGCCAGAAAGACACTATATGATATTAGCACAGTTGGTTCTGAATTTTAAACCCAAATCTGATGTGCTATGACTCACAGCCTCAGGAAAGAATTAGATGAATAGCTCATAAGGGGAGAGACACTGCCTGAATATCTTTATAGAGGAGATATGCTGAATAATAACTATTATCTCCATACCACAAGCTACCATTCTATTTAGGATATGGTTTGCTGCTATACAAGCAGAGTGCGCCACACAGATAAACATATCTGAATTATCTTTAATATAGCTAGAGTACCAAAAAAAATCAATGAAACTGCAACAGCACAGGCCTCACTGATAGTTTGTTCTTTTAGTTCATGTCCAGGATGTCTCACTGACACCCTTGGATAGTCCATTCTGAAATCCATGCTGTCACAGCAATTCTATAGTTGCTAGATAAAAGCTAGCCCAGGTATCTCTGCTTGTGATGTAATCACACCTTTCATTACAGCATGGGCATAATCTCAAATTAGGAATGATACAATGAACCACTACTTGGAATATAGAGGATATTTGCAACACTGTCTCAAACTAGCTGGCTTTAATTTAGATAACATTCAATTTACATGTACATCTTTCTTGGAGCTGATGTCCCTCACATTATCTAAAAACACTAGGTACAATGTGAATCTGGCCCCATGTAAACCTGGGGGGAATTTCTATAAATGAAGTGTTCTTAAAAGCCTGGATCACCTCATAGACTATGGTTGTTACTGAACCTACAGTGACCTTATTTTCAGGCTTTCCAGATTCCATCATGGGGTAGGATTTTCATTCAGTATTCCTCTTGATTCTAGGGCTCAGAAGCACAATAGTTGGCTTCAAAAACTAAGTAAACTGTCTACAAAGAATTATGACACAGAAATGAACAACAGCTTGTGGTGTTATATGTCTTGTGGTCCCCTGCAAGTGAATCTGCTTCAAGCAACACCGTTATAATTCTTTGTGAAAGACCCAATAAATGTTCATCATGTTGTGATTATAAATCACAAACCTACAAACCTTTTAGTGACTTACACGGGGACACTGTTTTGCATAGGAAGGAGGTGCAATTTTATTTGGCTCTCTTTACTACCTAACTAGCCTCACATCTGGAACATCATGATTTATGGCACATTCTTAACTATAATCCTGAGAAAGTAACATGGAAACCATTCCATTCATTCTGCATTTCTGGAAGATGCCCACACCAAACAATTAAATAGTAGATATGCTGCTCCTCTTTGACTTAGCATGTATTTTGTGTTTATCTTTTGCAGTGAGTGACCTTATGACATTATTTTCAAGTGATCTGAAATTCAGTAGAGGACCTAATGGAGAATACCAATATCTAAATAGCTTGTTATTTTCTATATTTAACACAATAGCACCTAAAATTCCTACCAGAAATTGAAGCCCCACTGTACCCCAGTACTATGAACAAGGGTACCTTCCATTGCATATTTTTATACGTACATACAACCCTGGAGTTGTATGTTAAATAGTTGGAAAGAATAGACAGACCTTGGAGGGGATAAGGTGGATTAATTTGTGCCATGTAGCCTTTTAGGGTTGGTTCAGTGTCTACTTACCTCCTCCTCCTTCTAATTTCTTCATCCCATTGCCTTATCAGATTCACAATTAGCCTCTGACTCAATCTTTGTGCATAGGAGAAGGACAGTACTGAAACATTCACTCTCTTGCCTTCCAATTCCTGATCACAATTATTACAAGAGAGGGAATTGCAATAGAAATGTTTTTAAAAATATCTGTCACTACTCCTGGCTCTGCACTTTTACACCCCTGCTAATGTTCCTAGACTATACCCAGGATGAGTTTTTGTGCTAATGCTTGCAGATTAGGCTTGTGAAAATGCCTCCATAAATAGAATTTATCCTTTAAACATCAGTCCCTTTCCTTCCCTGCTGTGCAGCATGTTTCATTTTTCACAAGATGCAAAAAAAGACCCTACTGATGATAATGTCCTTTTGCTCCTCTAGAAAAGGAAACTCTTAAGCCACTCCAGCAAAATATGTCCCTATTTAACAAGGAACTGAACAAATGCAAACTATATGGATCTTTACTTAAAGGAGACAGCAAATACTTCTGTTCACCGAAGATGAAGAAATCACGGATGTTAATTTAGAAGTAACTCCTTTTTCCTGAAGCTCTACAAATATTCAAGGAAATAAACTCAGCTGAAAAAAAAGTTTTACAAAAAAAAAAAATTTCCCAAATTTCAGATTTTTTTTCTCCTTTATGTGCCTATGTTCTCTTTTTTAAAAATACATACACACAATAAAGTAAATAATATCAAGATTTCTGTTTTATATTCTTTTTTTCCTCCTTTTTTTGTGATGCTAAAATTTTCAGCCATTCTTAAATTCTTGCAAAGGTACAGAATGGAAAATGGAAAAACAAAGAAATGGGAACTGAAAGGAATAAAGCAAATCCCAAGTACCGCAATAGCAGGAGGCAAATAAAACCTGAAGGGCCTTAGTAACAAACCAAATGTATTAAAAATACTTTATTATATGTATATAAAGTGATTTTTCACTAGGATGAAAGAAAGAGTGAAAAGGCCTGACTGACCCAATGAGTACAGCAGTGTTAGTAAAACGTACTTTGCAGGCTTTGCCAGTC
Organism: Aegotheles bennettii; assembly: GCA_013398125.1. Taxonomy (NCBI): domain Eukaryota; kingdom Metazoa; phylum Chordata; class Aves; order Caprimulgiformes; family Aegothelidae; genus Aegotheles; species Aegotheles bennettii. Next base: position 733,221 of record VZRW01012113.1, read on the forward strand.
CCATTGAAACTACCACAAAACCTTCAGGACCCTAATACTAAACTTTCAAAACAACTTGTATTTTCTTCCATGCTGCTCTTCTAAACAGAATGATTAGGTAACATCTGCGAAGGCACTTCTTGTTTCCCTTTACAGTACCTCTTAAAATCTTGAGTGCTGTAATGGACCTACAAAAACAATGACAACTTGAACTGGACAGCTGAGTATCAACACTACTGTATTGTGCCTTAAGAAATATTGTCTCCTGGGTTATTCAAACTCCTTCATAAGGACCTGTGGTCTTTTTCTTCTCCTGTAAATGCAAGGTTTAGGGATAAAAGACTGGAGTTTTTTACTACAGTTCTTAGGTACCAATCACCTAAAACATGAAAACAACAGCAGCAAGAGCACAAAACCTCATTTCTTACTGCACTGTCACATCTCAGAAGTCTCTCTCCTGCATACAGACAACCCTGAGAGCACATACAACACCCATGGCCTACAAGAGGTGCCAAATGACCATGTTCAAAACCACTTCCTTTCAGTATTATCTGATGTTGCTAAGCATCTCCTAGATACTATTTTGAGCATCATGCCAAATGTTGCAGGGTCCAGAGAATATATGCTGCGAGGCAATGTAATAGAGAGCTCTCCAAAGCAGTATAGTTTCTGGAGCAAGGGGAAAACATTAACTAAACATTTCTAAGGGAAAAAATTGATGGCGATAAAGTAGTAACAAGATTTAGTTGGATAGAACCAATTATTCATGTTAGGGGATGTGAGAAAGGGATTGCTTTGCCAATGAGTACACTTATTGAAAGCAAGAAAGAGTAATAAGCCCAAATATGTGTTTGCTTAGGGGAAAGATTTTCAAAATTCAATGTATAGAAGTAATTAGACTAAAGAGAAAATCAGAATGGGAAAAATTACACCAGGTCTCTTGGAGACAGTATAAAAAACCAGTAGATTCTCCTTATCCATGGCATACACAGTGAACTAAACCTCCTATTTTCTGATCAGTCTTGCTTTATCCCAAAGACATTTATTTTCTAGTCATGAATGACTGGATTCAATTAAAATATAAGCTCACCTGTCAATTAAATTCAAATAGAAACTCTCTTGACATTCAGAAATAAACATTAAAGATCACTAATTCCAACCATATACTGCTGTACTTAAAACTATTCATACACAGGAAGAGAATATATTCCATTACTGGATTAATGTAAAATGTGTAGCCTCTATTACCCTCTTGGGGGTTAATTTAAAGAAAGAGAAAAATTATAGCCCTTTCAAAGGTCCAAGGATTTTTTTTTAAATATTTGGTTTTTTGCTTCCAGCAGCAAATATTACAATAGCAACAGCACAATCTATATATGCAAGGGTATTATAAATTATACGGTGACTTAATAAAGCAATAGGACTGCATCTACACTTAAAACCTGCCACTTCTTTAGTGAGTTTATTTACTTAAATTGCCATTTCATTCAGTGTAGTGAAGATTTGCTGACATCTCAATTTCGCTTACTTAAATGGAACTTTGTCACATGCAAAAATACGCATTCTTAGTTTCAGGCTCACTCCTGGCTTATTCCACATTGCTAAAAGTAAAGATACTTGTTAATACATGTACTCAGAGTACAACATTTCTTTATGAATTTGATCTTGAAGTTGTACTAAAATACCTTTTAAATCTTCTCTAGAAGAAATAAATATTAACATTTCATTTCTTATAATTCCTAGGATCCACAGAAAATACAATACCTATAGTACAGATTCCCAAAGGAAGACTCCGGTTTACTGAGATTATTTACTGCAGCTTCAATCAATATCTACCTTTCAGCCACCTGTTGTATCCTTCAGCTGTTAAGGACCTATACCCATGGCATGCTGATGCTTTTTTTGTGGCATGATCTATTTATCCTACTGCTGCAGAAGAAATGTTCTTGCTCACTGCTATCAGGAGAGACTTCCCTTTAACAGCAGAGGGGATAGCTAGGGACATGCCAATGGACATTGGTCTCTCATGGGAAACTTCACTCTTCAAACAGCATGAGGTTATTAGAACTTTACCAAGATTTCTCAACTGTCAGGAAGCAGAGCTACAATTCCCTTGTTAAGAAGAAGTGCTGACAGGTACACAATGGTCCTGGAAAGCAGCGTGATGTTCAACAGCTTGGAGTTTGTTATTGCAGGGCTTTGGATTCGGGGTTTTGTTTCAGGTTTGGGTTTTTTTTTTGGTTGGTTTGGTTTTTTGTGCGTGCTTTTCTTAAAAACAGACAACCAAAAAGGTCACTTCATGCCTCTCTATTTTGCTTTAGTTTTGCATTTAATATGATTGTTCTTTATTCCTTCCATTCTTGTATTGATCTGGGTGGGAGAAGAGGCACAGAGAGAAAATGACAAATAGGCTGCATTTGTCCCTTACCTTCTGTCATTTGTTTCACGGGTGAGTAGAAATGAAGACAGCACGTTCCATGCCAAATACTGAGAGCATAGAATGTGGCCTCTAGCTAAAGCACAAATAATTTCTATGCATGATGAATCCTTTCAATAACAAGAGCCCTGCTAATGCGGGATCAAATCACAGTCATTAGCTCTTGGCACTGTTCTTCAAAAGATGATATAGAAAGCGAAACAGCATTAAGCTGTAGTCCAGTATTACACACACTAGCCACTATTTAAATTGGTAATTTATTTTTCTCATCAATGTGCTGGTATAATTAGAAAAAGAGCCATCTGATAGGATAAACTCTTCTAAAAGCAATAGCCTGCTTAAAAAAATGATGGATCATTCTGAAATAAGGGGCTGTGGTATAATTCTATTGAGGAATGAATTGACCCTGGAACTATATCAAGACCTGTAGCCCTGTGTGATGAGTGATTTTATATGGCAGGTAACAAAATTTTTAAATAAAATCAGATTTGTCTTTCAAAAATAAATAAATCCTAATTCTGTAATATATAATATCAATACATAGTGCACACATTACTGAAAGGGATCAGCTTTTCTAGTTAAACTAGATTCACAAATCTTAATCTCTTCCTTCAAACTCTTCTTGTGGTCACAATTAGCTATTTCTTTGCTTCTGAAGCAGTAAAACCATGCTTACATTGACAAAGTCCCTTACATCATTTGAACTGCATGACTTTTATAATAATTCCCATTAAATAACAGAATCAAGAACAGAAAAATCTAGTTTTCTTGTCTTATTTTGTCTTATACAATGCTGTTAAACTCACAGGTAACTACAAGACAGTGTATTATTTAGAAGCCCATCAGGAGTAGACTTGGTAACTTCAAAGCAAGAGGAACGGACACCGTCTACAAGAGACCCTGCTGTGAACCAACTTCCAAACGTACAAAATTGTCTCATGACCAAAGCTTCTTTGAAGTCACTGCAGAGCTGACACTACACACCAGCTATTCTAGCGCTTCTTATTTTCAGTCAACAGTGCCTTTTGAAACCATGGTAGTCATAGAAGGAGTCACACTTACTGCAGCAAAAATACTTCCAAACTGAGTTCAGGCTCTTTGACCATGATCTACAAGCTTTTCATAGTCATTTAGAAACACTTGTCTTTGCCTCAAGCAACCTTACAATTTTTGTGATTTTTTTGTATTATTTTTACATAGTAGTTATTTTCCCATTTTAATTTCAAATTCCATTATTCAGTATTTTATCTACTGAAAAAAAATTGCTATTTCTCTTAAAATCCCCAAACAACTACTTTTCCTCACTTTAAACATACAAGTGATTTTATTTTTAAACACTACTTCCTTTCAGGGATTTTTTTTTTCCTGCACTTTTTTCAGTAACTGCATCCATTTTACATTTCATTCTTAATGGATTTTTCCATGAAAATAAAACTAGTAATTAGTAAAAAGAGTTCTACTTAGATAGCTGCTTCTATATTCCCCATGTTACTGTTCCTTAGGGAAAAGTGTATGGTAAAATAGATACTACAATTTTATAAATGAGGTTCCACAGAAAATTAAACTTCAGCCTGTGTTTCACATTCTTTCAGTCCAGACAAATGATGTCCCCCATGCATTTTTTGCCAGTAAATGCACTAGAATGACTACTGCTTTCATAAATTGTCACACTGCTATTGGATTTGGTAGTTTGATACACCACTAACATCCTGGGTCTGTTCAGAGTTTGTCAAATAGAAATGGACTCCATTTATAACCCAATTAGGTTGTGGAAAATTCCAGCTAATAAATTCCCTTTAAGTGCCAGCTCAACAGTAAGCATGTGTCCATGCTGCCCACTGGTGTATGTAGGGAGCACCCTGATGTCATGCTTTTCACCTCTCCTGACATCATGGAACAGGTAGTTCTCATTTTACCTAAATCAATGACAACCTGATAATAAAGGCCAGCCTTCTGGACTGTGACAGAAAGCCTGCTGACCAAATAATTCAAAAAATCCTTATGCTTAGCTGACTCCAGAAGAGTCAATAACATGAAAAATCAAATACTTGAACAAAGGAGACACTACAACTGATCCACTGTGATTCAGTGTTTTATTCCAACACAGAACACACTGCTTTTTAGATCTAGAAAACAATCCAAAATGCTCGGTTTTGACTAGCCCAGACTAAGGCACAGATTGTACCCTCCCAGGCCAAAACTCAATAATGTAACAGAAAGGATAAAAGGGTGGTGTGACAGTTAGCTGATAACTTTCCCTCTTGTTCTCTGAATTATATATAAACACAGTCCTGAAGCAGTCTGTATTAAATTGGGCCAAAAAAAAGAGGATGAAGTGGGAAAACATTTTAAAGTTGAATCAATACATGCTTATTTTGAAAACAAGTTTTTATGATGCTGCCATATGAGGATACTTGTTCTGTTCCAAACCTCTTTTGCTGGCTTTTTAGGCAACATTGGTTAAAAATAGAAGATTTATTTGGAAGCAAATTCCCACTGATTTTTATATTTCAAATATAATGTTTGGGGGTTTTTTTAATGCCTTGACTTCTCCCCTCATCCTACAGCAAAATATTCAACTGAAATAAAATTGAATATGATAGACAAACATTTAGGGCATAAGATTCTTTTTTTAATCTCTTCATACAGAGGAGAGACACCATTCACATCTGAGTGTTTGAGATATTTTTCAACTGTGATGCTAATTTTGATCTGTGTAACAGAACCGAACCACTGTTTCCCTTAGGCTCAGGCACCTCTCCTCAGTAGTCTTACCTGTCCTTCCATTCTGTTTCCAGACAATACTACCTACAGACATATCCAGCCCCTCTTCTGACACAGCAACACCAGCAAAGATCATTACAGCTGGCAGGACTCAATTTTAGTCTGCTGGGTATTTCCATCTCATTCCATGCTTGTTACAAGGTCTGAAGAGGGAACCAGTTTATGTTCCAGGCGTATTAGCAGAATAATTTAAAGAAATCTATCATGTTTATTATTTTTGTCTTGCTACTAAAGTTGTAAAATGACTGGACATCACTGATGACAGCCATAGAATATATCTATTTTTTCTTCTGTAGTGTAGTTCTGCTAAAGAAAGTGCATCAATACAGGACGATTCTAACAAACAGAAGGTAAATACAGTGACCACAGACAGCTGATTGCAGGTTTGTGTCTAATGACATAGCATTTAGAGAAGTATAACTACTTCTTTATTTAGGAACATCGGATGGTGCTCTGAAAAACACCTTTAGCAGTCATTGTATCTAGCTCTCTTCTGTTGCAATCTACCATATTTCACGTGCCCCCTCCTAAAAACTAATATTAACTTCCTATAATGTAATATGAAGATCAAAATTAGAACAATATTTCCATCTTATATTCAAGTCAGATTGTCTCATCTAAAAGAAAATTCACAGCTTCAGCTGTGTGATCTCAGCAAAAGTAAATCTCAGTTTATTACGTACCAAGATTTCCTAATAAGCCAATTGGCCAAATTAAGCTCATCTTTCCTTTTTTTGTCACAAGTCATGTCATGACAGTAAAGGTCATGTTTCTTCATTTCTGTCACTTTAAATAATAACTGTAATGTCACAAAGTGATTCAACAGAGAACTTAATAAATGCTACAGAATTTTTAAAACCATACTAGGTTGCTACTTTTCATATATCCATGTAGTTCTTTTTATGGTTTCAGCTAACACTACATTCTTAAGAGAAAAAAAAAAGGTGCCTTGAATATAATAGGAAATAAGTTGAGGATGCAAGTCTGGGGAGGGGTAATAACTTAAATTCCAGTCACACCATGCTTATAATCAAAGCAATAGCACCATGCATGCATTCATTAAGGAAACATTCAGTTACCTTCTTTGCAATCAGGTTTAAAATGATTTAACTCAACACTCTATCCCCAAAAGCATACATCTGTACTAAAATAAGAAATAAATAATTTAAAGGTGTAAATGTTTATTGAAAACATTTGCATCTGACTCAATCAAGTGCTTAGCTGCATACTTTTCAGTACGACTATTTTAGTTCCATCTTGTTGTTTAGTTTTTAAATGTGAAATTTAGGTTCCATTTTTCAAACAAAGCACCTTTTAGTTTTCCACAGCTTTTGGCAGATAGTCCCAATCTAGTTGCTAGAAGATAACTTGGAGTTCCCCACTGGAAACACAAACTGAAGGTATAATCCAACTGTAAACACATTTATGTTAATAGTTGTGAAAAAACAACTTAGGAGAATTAGCTGCCAAGCACTAGTGTAGTATGTTGCTTCCCTTGACTGAGGAAGCAGTAAATACTCCATATGATTCTGATCTATGTGTTCACAGCACCTCTAAGAGCTGTCGGAGGAGGCGCAAAAACGTTTTTCCTGACTTCTCTACTCAACACTCAAGGTGTAACAGTTTCATGAATATTTTTGAGTAGTAGAAAATGAGTTGCCACTCCAAGCTGCCTAGGAATTTTGTATTAAGGTACCGAGTAAGCCTTAACTCCTCCGAGGTGCCAAGAAACCAGCAAAGGAACTAGATAACTTGTTCCAAAGACAGTTTATGGTGCTCCCATACTCACTAGCATGATTTGATAAGGGAGAAACAACAAATGCAGTCAACATCAGAGCAAGTTTCCCATGGAGGAAGCAACAAAATCAACAAATCCCATCCCCACTAAGTCCAGGGAATGCATCCCCAAACACTGTTTCTACTGTGACCTTTTCCTAATCATTTAAGTGACAGATGGAGTGCACAATTCATATTTCCTTAGTGGATTAAATATTTAGTCTATCTACTTGATCTTCCAGTTTTGCCCTGCAGGCTTAGACTCTACCTAAGGTGAAACAGTTAAATGCATCGAGGTTCCACACTGAAACAGAGCATGTGTACTATGACACCTTCAGTGTTAATTTTTAATGGTTTAACAAGTTCTAAAAAAATTTAACTTTTTCTTCCCTACAGCATGTTTCCTTTCGATGTATCATGCACAGATCTAATAATGTCACTGCAGCATGCCTTAGAAAGCCAGGTGACAAATTCAGTTATCTGCTGTCACTTATTAGTAGTTTTTTCTTCTTATGAATATATCATCTTAGGACTAGAACCCATTTTGTTAGACAATATGCAAATACATAGTAAAATTGAGTCTATACACTAAATTATTGTGATTTATTCCTTCTTTACTTGAACCATTATCCGTGATCACGAACATGTTATGTTAAATGCTGCACATATACATTATTTCCATTCTAAACATTTATAGGAAGAATAGAAAAAGCAGATAGTAAACAGGAAAATAGGACTACAAATAATTTGGCATCATGAATAAGGAAGCATGGAGAGATTAAATGATTTAGTTCAAGGACACACACACACACAGAGTAATTGGTGAGATTCAGAACTGAACTTAATTTCCCGAGTCCTACTTCAGTACCTTAACTACAAAAACATCTATCCTTTCAGCCTATCTGCTTTTATTTAGACTCATTTGTTGAATGCCCAAAGAAAAGCTATAATATATGTGCTTAACAAAAGCTACTGAACAAGGAAAAGGGGAATAAGAGGACCATCCAAAATAAGTTAGAGCTAACCGTGTGTAAAATTTAGTGTTTTAAGTAATTTAGTTATTTAAATAATATTAAATATACATAAAAGGTTGTGGGGATAGGAATATCAAGGGAAAAAAACATTTCAGTAGGGCTGAAATTAAAGAGGAAAAAAAGAACTGAATGTAGAGCACAGCAAAGAGATGGATGCAAGAAGGGGAAAGCTGTGTCAGTGGGACAATGAATTAAAGGTTGCCCAAGTAATCTGCAAAAAAAGTAACTTCACACAGACATAACACCTGCAGCTCACCTTGGCCAAAGGATCCTGCTTATACTTTTCAAGTAAGAGAGGTCTGATGGTCCTTCCTGCCTCTCCCATCTAGATTTTTTTTGTCACTGAAGCTTCCAGCAGGATTACTGTCATGTGCTGAAACACTTCCTTTAACCATCATTTTTCTGCATGGGAAGGATAGATCATTACACCTTGCATTTTCTCTCTTCGTAGGGTCATGTAAGATGGACACATTCAGTACTGCTAACCACAGACTGCGGGCTTTTTAGCTGAATACAGAGAAGGATGGGGACAGCATAAGAAACCCTCTTACTGCCTCTTAGCAAATTCTGGCTATTTCAGTCCTAATGCTAATCTTAACTCTTTCCCTTTACAGATAAATCCAGGATCTCTGGGGAAACTGGGCTTGCTTTGGACACTTTTATACCTAATTAGTTGAAAACAACAGAGTCAGACCATGGGATCTGCAACTCTCTTTACTGAACTGCCTGTTTAAACAAATTTTAATCTGTCAATGAAGAATTTACTTTCACCAGATTTGATTATAGTCAACCCAACTCCTCCAATGAAAGACATCAAGGAAGTTTAGATACAGTCAACTTCACAAAATAAAAGCCTAGGCTCAGTATAAAACAATCAGGCAAAATCACCTCTATCCTTCAGGTTGATGTTATGAAGACACCTTTTATTTAAGACATTAGTGACAGCCCTTGCAAAGATTTTGCACACTGTTTGCAATAATATTTACACTCATTTTTGTTTTCCAGATCACTCACATTCAAGGTTTCATTGTTAGTTAAATTTATTGGATATTGAAAAAGTTCCGGAGTTACTAGAGAAGGAGAATATACCAGAGTACATAAATCTAATTTTCAGAATGATTGGTTGTCAGATCTCATATTGTTCAGATCGTATTTGAAACAGGGAATCTTACCCAATGAAGAGAAAAAACTGTCAATAGTTTACACTAAAATTTGCTTGATTTACAACCTTCTGTTCTCCCCTATCACTGTGAAAGACAGTGTATGGGAATGAATCCTTAGAGTAAATCTACTTTTAACAAAAGAAAAAGTTACTAAACTCCAAGTACTGGCCAGGCCAACTTAAATAACCCTGATAACTAGATACCTAAATCCCAGCGCCTTCAAGAAAGAGAACAAAAAGAGCTCTTACAATAACCATTGTAAACTCTGCAGACTGGCTATTCCTATCTGAGTTACCACAATGCGGTAATGGATCTGGGCCCCATTGTATCACTGTCTTAGAAATACAGAACAAAGATTCCCAGGCCAAGGATCTTGCAATCAAAGTCTAAAACAGAAAAAAAAGAGAAGGATACAAATGAACACTAGAGTCCAAGGAAACAAAGCCACAGCATTATCGAGGGCAGGAGACTCAGCACTGCAGCAAGCCTTGCTATTGTTAAATTTTGTGTAACAAAGGAGAGTTTGAAGGACAGCAGAGGAGGAGAGGAACGCATCTTTCTAGATGTTTACAAGGAGCCTTCGTCAGGCCCGAGAAGAGCACAGAAGAAAGCACAGAGACAGTCTGCTTCAAGGACTCACGCTGAGCTCATGGATGCTGCTATCACTGGCCACTGTTTGAAACCCTGTATTTGAAAATTTCCACCAGTTCTGAAGGCAAATACTTTGACTTTTACACAGGGAAAACTGAACAAGCAAAACATTTGCCAGAAGATAGAATGAGTAAAGGCTGAGGAAGCCTCTCAGGTGGTACATCTTAACTTTTAGAAGTTCTTTAAGGAATCTGGGTACATTTAATGCAAGTTTGATTATATCGAAAAAAACAACCTCACTTTAGGCTCTTAAAATCCTACTGTTTAGCAGGAGATGAATTCTTGAATATTGTCTTCCTGAATTGGAATGTGTGTTGGAAAATGAAAAATCAGGAGATGTCAGGAACAGGGAAAACAGCCAGACTTCCTCTGTGTGAAACATATGTGCTAGATTTGTTGAAAAATGAGGAGAAAGAACTTCTTTAGATTACAGCACATAGGTAAGCTATTTACAAATACAAAACTCATGCTGAGACCTTTGCCTTCCCTGCAGTCTATTCTTTGAGATCAACTCTGGCATCAATTACACAAATGACCCTGCCACTAACAGCCATGTGCAGAACACAGGGTGCAGAAATCATCCTCCGTTTCATCTGACTGCACTCAGCCATTGATGTTGGATACTGCTGGATGTATACAGAAGTTATTCACACTGCGTAAGTATTAAATGAAGATCTCTGCTGTTTATGGGGATGAACAACACAGACAATAACCAGGAACACAGGAAAAATATAGTGAACTGTTGAAGGAAATGAATGCAGTATGTGGTGCTGAGAAATGAGACAACTAGGAGTGACTCTCCTCATATAGATTTCATTTGTATGCAAGGTTTCTATGTCCAGATGTGACTTCATATAGACTGTTTTATTCAAGGTACAGCACTTTTTGAGTTTGTTCATAACTGTTATGGAAAGACTCAGTAACTTTATATCGCTTTGTTTGAAGGTAAAGTGAAACAAGCTTTGAAAATATTTGATGCAGACTAGTAGACAAATCAGATCTGAGAGGCTTAATTCAAAGCAACACAGAATAAGGGGAAAGTCTCTTTATTTCAGTTTGATCTGAGTGATCCAAATAAGTTTTCAAAGGGGAAAGAGGAAAAATGCAACTGTTGTAAATTGAAGTTTTATGGAACATTTCTAAGCTCCTTTGCAGCTAGGTAGATTTCCCTGCAAAAGTTGCTTTGAGGAGTAAGGGTTCTTTATCTCCAGTCTACTGTTCTTACTTCATGCAATAATAAGTAGTAGTGTCAATATTTCTGTGCATCCCAAATTTAAAATCTGTTGATATTTTCCATACATACCAACAAATTTCATTTGAAAGCGTTGATGAATGAAACAAGAATATCCTATGATACATGCTGTACAGACAGTAGTGCTTATGTAGAGACAGATGAACTGAGAACCATCTGAGCTTCTTTATCAGAATTGTAGGTGCATAGGATTAGAAGCATTCATACATAGCCTTCACTTTCAACAAGTGCGTATCTCATACACTCTTTAAGGCATTCCATAATTTTTTATTGCAGTTTTAAATGAAGGTATTTATGAGAGAGAAGACACTGCTGTTCTGTATTTCTTATAAAATTGTTTTATGCATTATAATTATTCTGATTCAAGGGCTGAGTTCTGGAATGGCCTCTGTCCCTTCCTTGGGCAATCCGATTATCTGTAGGAAAAAGGACATGGGTGTTTTAAAGGAGATATGTTTATGTTCTGCTAAAATACCATGACAACCTTCAGAATTTTTCACTTTCAAAGCTTTTCCAGAATAATCTGTAAAGAAACATCACAGATTTCATGCTATTATGGCAGAAAATGAAAAGTGTTCCATTTCATGCTTAATTTCTTCTGTAATTATAAATCTGTTGGTAAACAGTACCATAATAGGCTTTGCCTTGTGCCTGTTTATGCTTTTGAACTATTTGAGTTTTAATATGTTTTCAATACAAACACTATGATAATAACTGTTCTTGGAAATGACTTGCTAGACAGGTTCATCCCAAAATAAGGGGACATTTTTAGAAAAAGAGAACACAGCCTGGCAATTTTTAAACTGCAGAGCAATCATTTATAACTAGAATAATTAAATTATAAGACAATAGTCTTTTCATAACAATCAGGAAGACTGTTTTGAATTATAACCACTTTTTGTGTAAAAATGTAAAACTAGCATATAGGTGACATCTCACAAAGCCATGTTCTCATAGTTCACTACACTTTCTCTGATATACTCCTGAAAATAGGAGTTTTAGCTTTCTCCTGACATATGAGCATGTATTCTGGCTTTCTGCTGCTCTTTTTGGAGCTCCACAATCACTTAAGATGGAGGGGGTTGGTATTTAAACATTCGTATTACCAAAATGAAAGAGTAGGAATTCATTGACAGCCTATATTATATTTTAGACAAGCATTCTGTTTCCTTGTGGCAATACATTCTTCTCCTTAAAGCAGGAGTAAGCACTGTCCATACAACTATATTCAAGTCAATTATCAAAAGAGTCTTCCTACTCATATATGCAAAATATGTGTGTGACTGAAAATACATTTTGAAAAAGTGTCCCTTCTATGAGCCTTTGCTCATGTTTACATTCAATTTTTATTCAATGTATCATCACGTCCTCTAATATTTGTAGTATAGAGTAGTACTCTGTATAATATCACATTTGCCCAACTGTTAACAGCTTTACCCCCAGCTCCCACAAGGGCTTTGAATTTGCAGAAAAGATATTAGAACTTTTGTACCACCAGAAACAAGCATGAATATTTGCAAGAGATCAGGGAGTCCATAATTCAGTGACAAGCATTAGAAAAAACAAGGGCTTGTGTATAAGACAAGTAGTTCAGTTTACATGGCCTTACATATAAATTCACCTAGTTTGGTATTTCAGCTTGGGTGAATAAGAAAGTTCAAAAGCCAACTCCTTTCCACCATTAAATAATTTATCAACACGACTGCACAACAGACTAATTCTCTTCCATCACTGTACCCTTAGTAAAAAAGGAAAGCCTACTACACTGTAGTTAAGTAGAGCAGTTACACTTTGAGAGAGAGATTATGTTATGAATACAGATCTAAGGAGCAGTCTAGGTAGGTGTTTATGAAGTAGACTGAGCATTGTGGTAATTTCTCACTGAAGTCTGTGAAGACTGCATAATCCTGAAGATATGCTTTTAGTAAGGGAGATAGCAAGCTAGTTGTCACTCAAATAAATCAAAACATCAGCCGCATAGAGCAATTCTAACTGCAATGGGAATTCCCTCCTAGCCTCCTTCTTCCAGCAAATCTGCTCCTAAAAAATAGTCAGAAAGTAACTGCATAATTTTATAGTGAAATATATATTTAATGTAGTCTGTAATAACAAGAGGAATGCATGGATGTATAAAGAACCTGAAGTCAAAATTTGAGTGAGAAGGTAAGGTACTTTCTATACAAACTCATTGCCTGTAAGTTTAAAAAAAGTCTTGCAAATACTATCCTTTATTTTTAAGAGAACATTTTATAGAAAATCATCTAACACGTAATCTTTCAAGGTTCACTTCTTTCTATAATCACTGCTTCTATTTTCTAACACCTATCAACACAATATAAGACCACATCACTGTTTGTTTTACAGGAACAGAGTTCAATCTTAATGTCTTGAGCAGTAATTCTTGAAAATTATAAAAAAGGCACATTTGCTCAAATCTGGCAATGCAAAGAGGTTTATTTTCCCTCCTTGCTGGAGAAAAATGTTTGAAATCTAAAGGATGGTAAATTCAAGCCCAGAACCAACTTCTTTTTGAAATACCACCTCTTGTATTTAATATTGCAGTATTTAGATATAGTCTTCAAAGACTGTCATTTGGGAATACATATTTTTTTTTCATTTCATTCTAATATTCCTGCATTAAATCCACTGCATTAATTCAAAGCAAATAAAAGATAATTTATACGTTTCCAACACAGAGGAATGCTTTAGAGAATGTGATGGTCATAATAAGGACTAAATCCATGTCATTGGCTTAAACTCAGTAATAGGCAAAAACCTGAACAGCTTTGGTTGTCCAGAGGTGTTATCCTGTATCAAAATCAGCCTACAGCATGACTGAGGCTAACATCTGTCTATTTATACTCTTAAAATTTTGCTCTTACCATTCCCCCCTCTACAGTTCTAAAGGTGACCTGTTCAGTATGTTACAATTTATCCATGTTGCCCCAGTACCATGATGCATTATAAATGCCATTCTTTAGAAAACATGAATTAAACCCTAACTTTTGTCTCAGAACCAGCTATATTTTGATGAATGAGATCTCAAACTAGATAGGTAAATAGAAAAAGGGTGAAGGATGTAAGCTTGCAATGTATAATTTATTATAAGCCACAAAATACCAGTGCTGAGAGAAAACAAATTATTGGCCTCTCATGCAGTGACCATGAGAAGGTGATAAATATTTCATTATATAGTACTCGTCAGACATTTGACTAGCTCATCTGTCCTATTTATGCCACCTAAAATGAATTCAACCTACCAGTGGCAAATGTCTTTTACTGTTTCTCCTTCCCTTCTGTGCAAGCAGCAGCTAATACTAGCTTTATAGCACTATAAAAGAGAAATCAAGACTAAAGAATTCAAAAGAGATTTATGTCATCTCTCAGTTTACACTTCTGGAACTTCCTGAATACCATGATTCATTCCGGATCATGAGCTACTAACTGCAACTAGTTAAAGTTGGTTTCTAACCCTTAACTTTTCTGAAATATAAGAACCAGCCAGAAGTAAAAAGTGATTAATTTGATTCTACTTACACCAGACCTATGCTAAAGCCCCTTACCTCTCTAGAACTTTGCTAATACTCCCTGCATTGATCTTCCACAGATGGTTCTTTTCCTGGTTTTATCCCGAGAGATGGAATGGGCACGGAAACATGAAGAATTTAGAGACCTGAAAATACAACTACCAACAGCTATTTCAAGGTTGGCTTTTAGGTTCAAAAATTAGGAATTCCTTTCAGTTCTCTACATCTCTGTTATCCTTTGACTCACATTACTTATAATCATCCCTCTGTTGCCATGGTGCATTATCAGGCTCGCAATAGTGAACAGGCTCACTGTCTCTACACCGACAATAACAAAGAACAGAGATGGCCACTGCTAATATTTCTACTCCCTCTGTGAGTGCTTGTGCATTTGATAGGGTCTGTAAAGTGTCTGTATTACTCACCCATGTAATATTGACCACCACAAAATCTGTTGGACCAGCAATAACAAGAGTTTCAAAACTTTCTGCCTCCCAGTAGCAAAAACATACAAGCTCTTACAGAGACAGAAGGTTCCATCAAAGATAATGAAATGAAAAAAATAGGAAAAAAATGCTTTGATAACGAACACCTGCTTAGATGAAGCAAACTCAGAGTCAACAGTAACCTGGGGCTGTCGATAAGGGCTCAGTTCTCTACCCCTTATTTGAGTAAAATCATGTTTGAGACCACAAGTAGGTTAGCAAGAAAAGAAAAAAACCAAACCAAACAAAAAAGTTAGCATTGTGCCAAGAATCATCAGCTGCTAAATGAGCTGATTCATCAAAACACAGCAGAGAATACTTCATCTTTTCATGCTCCCCAAATGCAGATGAAACTTTAAGATTTTTCAAAGACATTCGGTCTTAGCTGTATCTGGAAACAGGTTTCTCTGGTGGAGGCTGAGTATTTTGGGCACTAGTAAGTAAAAGAACATCTAACAAGCCTGAAAGGTAAGGTTAGTAAATATTTTTTGTCAACCAATCAACTTCCAGGTGTCACAATATTCTTGTGGATGACAAATATTTAAATTACAGCAGCTGTAATTATATACAGGCCTGTGTTTCTCTTGTAGGATTTTGGCAGACAAATAAAATCTCTCAATTTTGAAGAGCTGTACTAACTGGATCTTAGTAGCTTATTAACTTTCTGAGAGCCTTTGTTCCAGCTTACCCTTGT
Organism: Aegotheles bennettii; assembly: GCA_013398125.1. Taxonomy (NCBI): domain Eukaryota; kingdom Metazoa; phylum Chordata; class Aves; order Caprimulgiformes; family Aegothelidae; genus Aegotheles; species Aegotheles bennettii. Next base: position 749,003 of record VZRW01012113.1, read on the forward strand.
GACAATACCTGTTAACAGTTCAGCAGGTGCCTTTATATTTAAGGAATCTAATAACGTTTTTACTATTAAGTTACATCACCATTGGACCAACAGTTTATCTTCAATCCATCTAAATTTGTTGATTCTTGTTTCTGATTGACAACAGATAAAAGCAAACAGGCAAATAGTCTAAGGTTTTCTTTAATATGGAAAAGAGAGACATTATATCCACTCTGCAGTAGAATTTATGATAGACAAAAGTGGTTTTGAAATTTATTTTCCTTAAAGAATTGATTTTGCTTCTGATGCCCCACTGTTTTGCATTTATTAGACAAGTGATTTATGAAGGAAAGCAGTTAAATATTAGAAGTTCTATATTTTTATAGGTCATTTTTTCTCTCTACAATGCCATATATGCTTTTGTTCTACTGTGAATTCTGAGCTCCATATTCAGTAATCATTTTTTATGACAACCTAAATATGTACTGCATTATTTGTGAATTAGAGAGCAATTTATTTAGGGATCTCAGAAAATTACTTTTCTTCTAGGTATTATTTTACAGTCTATCCATTTTCTCTTTTATCTACGATTGCCTCTTTTATGTCACATGAGCCTTAAGAGATATTTCATACAGATGTGAATTGCAGGATTAAAAAAAAAGTTTCAAATAAAACACCCGGCTTTGATTGTGGCCAGAAGGAAAAGAAAAGCTCTATGAATACTAGGCAACAGCTAAGTGACAAAACTGGACCTTGTACAGGGCCACTGTTAGGAATTATATAAATAAATATATATATATATAATGACATGCCTGCAGTCACACAAGCCTGGATCTGACTATCAATCTTGAGTTCTTCATGCTCCAGCATGAAGCAGGATTGCCCCAGCATCCTCCTAGAACATCTTTCAGTAATTTCCACCCCGAGAGATACTTTTCCTATGAATTAGATAACTTCAGCTGACCCTGAAGTATTCTTTCAGTTGAACTTTGTGAAAGCTCTGCTTCACATATGGAAGTTAAGTAAGCATTAAAGGCTCAGTTCAAGGCTCACATTTCCACTGGGGACACCTGTTGCATAACTTAAAATATGGCTACAAAAATAAAATTCTCATTACACAACAGGAAACGCTTGGCAAACTACATCGGCAGCTAAAGAGAAAAAAAATTACTACACATTCAAAGTGCTTATGTGAAGCAAAATAAGTAATTAACACTTAGAGCTGAGATAATGATTTAGCAGTTTCTCCAAGTGTAAATGAAGGTGCCAGAAAGGCCACTTGAGCTTCTATTGCCTTTTCCTACCTCACTCTAATGAACACTGCATACAATGGGAAAGAAAACAAAGGCTTTTGTAGCTCCTTATTAAGAAACAAGGTGAATTTTAGCATTTCAAGAGTCTGAACCAAAATCTTGGGCAGAAGGCTTTATTAACCTGGAAATAAGGTTAACTTCACCTTTTGCCACCATTCCAAATCTGCAAGTGTTACAAAACTGTTTATATAAAAAGTACAGAATTGTAACATATGCAGAAGACAACCCACTGAAAGGAGGAAAGACTTATCCATCTGGTCTTGTGCTAAAATCTAACCCATCTGAAAGTTCGGAGCATTATACTCATCCTGGCTGCTAGCCACACCAATACCCTGCTTGAAGCTCTTTTCCTCCCCCTTGCCATGTCCCACCACTGGCTGAAAGCTAGTTTTGCACAACTTCACAATCCTTCCCCTCCATAGGGAGATGCCCCACCTGACCTCTTACATCAGCTCTTTATCTTCTGAACTCTTCCAGGAGCTAAAGAGCCAGCACAAGGTCTTTTGTCTCGATTTTGACTCCAGTTCCAGTGTGTGCCAGGTCAGAGATTTGTAAAACTTAACTTTTTCAGAGTCACATAAAACTTCCTGTGACCATGACACATACACTGACAAATCACTGTGGATCTAATTTATTGATAGTAACTTATTTACAATTCAACTATGAGAAAGAGCTGATTGTAGACCTGGAGTAACAAGATTAATTTAGCCCAGCAGTAATATAAATGACAGGCTGAACTAAATGATGGTCCAAAACATGAAAGCAGGTGCATCAAATTAACATCCAACGGGAAAACAGGAGGAAGGCAATTAACACATGGGAACGCAGTGGTGAGGCAAATGGACCAACCAAGGTGCACTGAATTAGATTCCCTCTGGATTATGAGATGTAGGGCATGACACCCACATCAAGAATATTACCCTCATCTCAAGCAACTCAATGAATATGTTTTTTTCCCACACAAGTATCTATTTAGTAGGGAGGGTGAGTTTGCTGCTATAAAGGTGCTACAAAGGCCTTACATACCCTTAAAAACTGGTATACATAAACTGTACTGGATCCTTGTTTAATACATCAGGAATCCATTCTTGGAAGTTTGTGACCAAGTTACAACCACATTTACCAAAAAATCTGGCCTATGACTCCTGTGCTTGATTTTGGAGTCAAACCTTTTTACAGGTTCCTCAGTGACATTTAATTGGAAATCTGGGTGGTACATTCAGCCTCATGTCAGCAAAATGTCTTTGGTAAACAGCAGTAAGCAAACTTTGATGGGCTTATTTACCACACAGTTAATAACTTGGGTGAACTATTTGTCTTGGGTCTAATATTTATTTTGGCAGAAAAGTTGATACACACACTTTATTCTTTTTGACTCCTATATAAACATAAATTTTAGAAATACCCATTGACAAATAACAAAGTTCAGAACCTTTTCCTGAAAATAAACACTGCTCTATTGCTTTTGTATCAAAATGTTACTAAGCATTGAATTCACTCAACAGAAAACAGAAGGATCTCTTACTGTCTCATACTTGTATCCTTCTGTTCTTTTAAACAAACAGTAACACTCAAGAGAACATGAACCACACCGAATTACTTTATTTTCAATAAAATCCAGCAGTGGTACCATAGTAACTGTCTTTACCATGATTAATGTAGGAAACATTTGGAAAGCATGTTGTTATTATTGTACATTACATGTTGCTTGAATTAATTTTTATGCATGGTAACTAAGATATAAAGGGTTTTGAATTGTTAATTGCAACATTCATATTTGTGAGATGAGTTGAAATTTGAAGAACAAGGACAAATTACTGAAATACTTTCAGTTTGCAAAAAAGGGGGTGCAACATAGTGTAAAAGCCAGCCTACAGGCTATCAAACCAGATCATAGTACCAATTTCCTTTCTGCTAATCTCCAAGACCATGATGTACTTCCAGTTTAATGCAGTAACAGAAAACAATTTTATTCTGCACTTCTATACTGTTTTCCTTATCATTACGGTGTTAAATCTTCTCTTTTCCTACAATTGTATTATCTGTTTCCCAGGCAAGGTAACACACTTACTCATTAAATTGTGATAGATTAAGATGTACTGGGATTATCAATCAGACAATACACAGAGGAACCTGGGAAGCAGTTCTCACTGTAGATTCTGCAGATAGCTTTAATGACACCTTTGGAAACCCTTATCTTCAGCCCATAGCTTCCCAGTAAACATATGTTTCAAGTGTACAGAGAAGTACACTGATGTGATGGAAAATGAACATGAAAAAAAATATACTCCCTCTCCTGTACTTTCCACAGATGTAAACAATTGATCCTACAGAAGAAAAACCTAGAGATGGAAGGAAATAAAACGATGGGCATGGTCTCCCTGTTTCTAACGAGAAAGAAAGCATACAAACAAGCACTGAAAGTTTCACAAACAGAAAAGCTCACTTGTCACAGTCTTTCCTAGTAACAGTCAGACTAAGTAGAGAGAAGAGACAACTTTTCTGTTTGTAACCAGCTATTACACATTACACTTTACATGCAAGGATTAAAGTTTGAGAGAATTGGGAGACGATCAACTCTAGTAAGACAATGGATGTTGCATCTGAATTTAACATTGCCACACAAATGTTCCTTTCAACAGCAGTCAATTTATTATCTGACTATTTGGCCCATGATAGGCCTAAAATCCTAAATATCAATATCAGAAACCTGAAGTGCAGAGTCAAAAACTATTTAATTTAGATAACTAGTACTGTTTTAAAATGTATCTACAGAAAATAATAATTCATTTTGTATTCTGAAACACTTAGGTATGGAATATTCATATATAAATCAGGGGAAAAAAAAAGGATTTAACTCTAAAAATTAATCCATTGCTGCAAATAGTCCCCCTCAGTAGTTAACAACTCTGCTTTCTCAAACTTGCACTCTAATTATTCCATGCTTCAATATCCCAAAGGCAATTATGTATTTTTCAAAAGTTATTGGATAGTAATCAGTACTTTCAACAAGATTTCCAGACAAAGCCTACTCAATGCCTTATTTATTAATAATGGCACATACTTTGATTTATATTGTATGCATTCAGCAAAGAAACAGTCTCTTGTTGAAAGCAAGGTCCCTCATTTAGCAGATAAAGATGTTTCACCTTCAGTCTAGAAAGAGTTACTGAGAGGTCATCAAAAGTCAAAGAAAAACTGGGTGTAGCCCTTTAGGGAAAAAAACAGCTGTATCATGAAAAGAATAAATTGAGAACTGGGAGTATGTTTGAATGGATTGCATAGAAATACACAAAGCTGCCAATATCCTGGTATAGTTATCATGTGCACAATAGTACCAGCAGCTTTATCACCCAATCAATAGTTGGTTCTATTTGTATCTCACTTCTAAGTCCATTGACTTCACTGAACAACAATTCAAATTTGGCATTTGCTTTTCTCTCAAAGACGTTTTCTGTCACTGTTATTCTGACTCTCCTATGTGGCAGGAGAAACTAGCTGAGATCTTTCTAGACTGTGTCTTCTATAGCCTGGTGTTTATTTTGCTTTCCTGCTTTTTCAGGCTATCGACTACACTCAGGTAACATCCACGAGTTGATGGACAAGGCCCCGAGCAGTTCAGTCTAGGCTGGTCCTGCTCCAAGTAGGGGCTTGTTCCAATCAAACATTCTAGGATTCTAATCTGAGGTTTGTTAGCATTAAAGTCAGCAGTTTTTAGAATAGCACTGTAATGGAAGTGGTGAGGACATGAACTTCACTGTGCCAAAGCAGCATGGTAAATTCAGGAAAAAGACTTTAGATGACAATGCCATCAATAGCAAACAGCACAACTCAATGCCCAAGAAGGTCTCTTCCAGTCTTGTATTCCTAAAAAAGATGTTAAAAAAACCAATTCCAGAACAGTAAATATAAATATCCAATAGTCTAATTCATTTCACTGCCATCTGGCCTAAATTCCTTTCCATTTCATTGAATTCCTTGCATTAGTAACTTGGCATTTCAAAAGGAGACTTTCACACAAATGCTCTATGTCACTATGATTAGTTTAGCTTTTACACTCTAAAAAGTCTGGGTTTTGTCTGGAAAAATGTGAGTGCTAACTTAATAGCTAATACCTGTAAGGCAAGAAAAAATAGCAAATTGTAAGATATTAGTGTCTGGACAGATGCTATTGAGGAGTTCATCTTAAATCACTGCAAGGCCAATATATTTTATGCCTATAATTGCTGCTCAAAGTTCATGGTGGCATTTTGCTGATGTGCCTAAAATAGTCTTCATGGGTGCTGTTAGAGTTGATTTGACAGTAGTTAAGGTATAAGGGGCAATGATCCAGCTGAATACCTGTCCAAGTCATTTTGATAAGTGTACAGCCTGTGCAGAAACTTCTTAATTGCTCCAATATTCTTTGGTTGTTCCTGTTCATAGTCTGTGAGAAAGGTCATCAATCACAGAGTATGTGAAGCTCTTATGTTTTGCTTGCTTAACAACATACATTTTAAAGAAAGTAAAATCAGTTAATAAGAACTTAAGAAGGTTATGATGTTCCCTTTCCCAATAGCAAATTTGGAACATGAATAATTTAGTATCTGTATTACAGGGTAGGCACATGGTTAATACTGAACCTTGCTTACTCTTGCTTTACAACAGAAACCTTATTTAGATGTGGTAATATTAGTAAATAGATCCATAGTAATTAAAAATTTGCAATATACTGAAAGGAGCTAATTACCCACTTAAGACAGAATATCAGGAAATTCCATATGCTAGTCCTGGTCTTGCCTCTGACTCAAGTGGATTTGGAGAAGTCATTTAATAGTTTTACATTTAAGAGTAGCCATGAAAGTGCACAGCCTGTGTACAGCAGTATGCAATGTCTAGGTCTGAAAAGACAGAGCAACTTCATGGCTTTGAGGATGTTCTCATCACTACCTCATGGACCAAGACATTACTAGCTTGTAATCTAGGGGCACCAAGAAAGATAAGCCTAGGGTGCACTTCACTTTTTTCCTGGCTACAATCCAAATGTAGCTATGAAGAAGGTGACAAAAAAGCTAGTGGGTCAACTTTATTTCATTGGCCAGTCCCTTTGTTTGGAATGATCTTGATGCCTAAAAAGGTGCTTTCACCCATGAGAGATACTAGGTCTGAATTTGATGCTTTGTATCTAATACGGAAATATACATTTCAGATTGTATCAAGGTTGCCATGGTAACAAAAAGATTTTTATTGAATGGAAGAAAATTCAAAAAATATGATGTATGAATCCTGCATTATTTGTTGACACTAAATATTTGTTACCCAAGACCTTTATCACTTAAAATTTCCACATTTTTGCTAAGAAATGGAAGTCTTGTTAAAATGCTTAGTTTTATGGAATGTTCATTTTTTTTCCAGTTGCAGTTTTTACAAATAATTATTTTTTTTATATATTACCTCCAGTTAGGAAGCTCTCCCTAGTTCTGCCAGTTGGAAATTAAAAAGAAAGAAATCTGTCATTTATGTAAAAAAAAAAAAAAGGATGAAATTAACATCTACCTTCCCACTTCCCTTTTACATTTGCCCTTCCAGACCAATCTCTCATTTTAAAAACTTCTGAAACATTATCTCCAAACACACTCAGTTTTTAGCATTTTTCTGTTCTGCAACATTAAGTAGCTCAAAATCTAAATTTTCATTATATTTCTTTTGTTGCAAATACTTTCATATCTGCAGCTACATTTCAACCTCAATGCCTTTCCTTATAAACCAAACACATACCAATAAGTTCTTTCCCTGTCTTTATTTGATATAGTAACAGATGGATTCCAAACTGTAGAAAAACACCCACTGACTTCAAATCTGTAAAGTTTTAAAGTGCATCTGTAACATGTCAATCCCCACTGCTTTCCCCGTTCCTATGGAAAATTATGGAGAGGATTTTAGGTTTCTGATATAAGCACCCTGCAAAAACTCCCTTTCAGCTGTAGCATTCCTCTAAAATGAGAGAGAAGTATCTACTCATTACCAGTTTTCCAACTGCCAATAAGATAATGTGAGTAGGTGTAATGCTGACCTGATAGTGCTGTACCTCCACTGCATCACTCCTCATTGACACAAAAACCTGCCCCATTGAAGTTCTTATATTCTCCTTCCCCATTTGCTTCTCTGTCAGCATCTGGCACCATGAGACAACCCACACTGTTATACACTATAACTGTTCAAAAGAGCTTGGTTTTGGGGGAAAGGAACTCTTTTGTGATGTTTGAATATGAATAAATGAAAAACTTCAGCATCACAGTGGATTAAAATTGTGGTTTGTATGTGGAAAATTAGAACGTGTCCCTAAATTCCTGTATTTATTTACCAGCATTTCTTTTTATGTGCATTTCAGACATTGACTCATTAACAGCATTAAACACTAGAAGAGGATTATAAACACTTTTAGAATGCACACTGAATTTCCACAACTACAGGATCAGGTTTACTGTATGAGAAACAGTAATAAAACAGTCTTAAGTAGTTATGACAGGAGGAACATGGAAGTGTCCCCCATTCCACAATCAGTCCTAATTGATTAGCAATATTCATCTCTCCTTGCAATGCAGATGTAACAGGCTATGTATTTTTCTATTAAAATTAGCAAATACATACCTAGTTTCTCCAAAAGATGTGATTTAATTTGTTTCATTTTCAGGACAGGAACTGGTTTTTAAGAAGTATCCTGAAAGACACTCTTAGAACTGGCTTTATTGTTCTTTGGACTTGAAATATCCTCAGGAGCATTGTGAAATAGTGCAAGAGAAAGAGACATTTTCATATCCATATAGAAATTCTACTGAATAGTATATTGAGTGCATTTTTGTTCCTTTGAACAAACTAGGAAACAGAATTCTGTAACTGGAACAGACTCAATTCAGCTTTCACCACTCAGAAACCAGATACAAATTATGAATATCTGCAAAGTCTGGTGCAATACTTGTTTTGGCAATTAAGGAGTTGAAGAATTTGCTATTGTCATTGACAACTAAGAGTAACAGACACACAACATGCCTTCTCGTTACTCCCAGCTGTTATTACACATCACTGGGCAATAGCAGCTCCATCACTTACTATGACTCAGGATTATAATATTGCTGGAATATGCAAGCACAGGCTTTTTTTAATACCACTGTTACAGCTCTTTGATGTGTTTTGCAAAAATTTGAATTCTCCTGCACATTTTTATATTAATAACCTACTGTAGTCCTATTTCTATTTGGATAATATCACATTAGTGAGATAAAAGATATTGAGAAGAACATCCAGACCTTTGCTGTGCAAGGCTAAGAATTATTAAAGTAACAGAGGTCAAAATCACCTAGAGTACACTCTTGCTTCTTCATGAGTTAATTTTTTGAACTGCAAGTTGAAATTTTTGATGACCTGTGCTCCAGTTGGTTGACATTCTCTTACATGAGCTACTTCCACTCTATTCTAGACATCAACTAGTCCTCATAGTACTTTTTCCAGCAATATTAAATGTTTACATATCCACCAAGATGAAGTTGATGGAACAATGATCACAAATACAGTGAGTTTGGTTCTTGTTCAACGACAGGGTAAAATATTATTTTGTACCATAATAGTACCCAGTTGTTAAGTGAGGATACCTGTCCCTCTCAGCTATGTAGGAAAACAGAAATTAACTGTTTGGATATTTTATTAAAAGTTGAGCATTCCTTGCACCAGCAAACATTTCTGCTTCAGAGCATGTGTCTTGGCCTACACTATTCACAGGAGGCACTATTTTTTTTTAACTTTACAAATAAATAATTACATTTTTAAAAAGCTCTTTAAAATATTATACTAGATATAAATGGGTTGAACTTTGCCTCTTGGCTTATCAGGAATGCCACCTAATTAAACAGCCTTGTGTTACTGCCAAAGACTTGGAAAGAAATGAAATAAACAAATACCAAGAAATTGTATTTCCATAAACTCCATGAGACTGTTGACTTCCCTGCATCTACAGAAAGAAGTCATTACTCAAAGCAGAGGTGGAAAAGATTTTCTTCGAATTAATGAAATTTTGCATTCTACACCAGAGAAAGTAGTATCAAGCCTAGTTGGTAGAAGGTGATCTGTGTAGAGAGGTAACTGGAGCCACATTCTAAGGGACATATAAAAATTGTCAATTAATACAGTTAACTTTTCTATGTAGATGGCAGTTTAACTCACGGATCAGTGCCAAATAACCTCCATATATTGCAGGATAACACAAATAGAGGGAGGGTGGAGAACAGCACCAAAAAAAATAGAATGGAAAAAAATAGAAATTCCACTACCTATGGAAAAACCAGAGCAGTCTAGAACAGAGAAGACTAATTCACTAATGTTCTCTATCCTGAATAGTGCACAAAGAAAAGAAAGCAAACAAACACCCTTCAGAAAAAAATTACATTTTTTTCTATGTTCATTTCTAGACACACTGAAAAGCTTATTTGGCAAGACATTTGGAGAGGAAATGCCAGTGAATTCAGGGGCTATTTCAGCTATAGGTCTAGGGATATCTAAACATAAGTTTGAATCTCCAATTAACCACACTTTTTTGTATGTGTGCAAGTCCCTATAGGTATAAAGCAATCTCATCCAATATTGAAACAGTATCTCATGCTGCTCTTTTTTATATCACATTTACATATGCAGCATATGGTGTTTTTAATCTAATTTTTGAATTTTAAAAACATTGGGGCTTTCTCCCCTAAGAATGATCCAAATTAATCTTCACTTGCGCTCTTAATTCTTATGACAAGACATAACATAATACAAACCTCTAATGCATGTTTTATCTGTGTTTAAAGGAACAATATTCAGAGTTTTTTTCACTATTAATATGAAGGTTAAAGAAAATTGCAGTGGTGCACAGGCAATGCCTTAGAGAGATTTTAGACAGATTGAACTTCTGGTGTGCTGACTGCAAATAAGAGAAAGGATTGCCCCAAAAAAACTTCCTATCAGATGCCTCACTGAGAAATGCATCAAATCATAAAATCATTGCTGTTACTTGCATTGGATAAGAAATAATATTACATGATTAATCATTGCCAACCAACACTTGCAGCACTGACTTTGCAGCAAACCCCTTCCACAATCAACAGAATTAGAACAAAATAAACTGCAAACTTTGTTGAGTAAATCATACTACCAAATGAAATAGTTTTGATCTTTTTGTGGACATTCTAGAAATGGAAAATAATATATTCTGTAACATCCTTGAATTATGAATATTTGGATTTATTTCAGAAGAAATCAAAAGAGTCAGAGAGTGTGTGAATGTAATGAATTTTATTGCCGATATTGGGTAGCAGTGCAAATGGATCCATCATCATCATCTTACCCATTAATGTTAATGCATGTGCAGTGAAAAAGAGACTATAATCCATAATATATGCACAAAATCTGCATTATTGGTGGTACAGGAGTTACGCTTGTCCTTGGGCTTCAGTAATATTCACTGCTGGTGCTCTTTTGTTTAGTAAAAGCTTCATTATTTTTCCTTTTAAGTGAGTATTTATACTTCAGAGCAGCATTATTGAGACCATATTCAACTGAATTTTTACTATAACTCAACCATCTTCCTGTTTATATCTCTTTAGGGATGAGTGAATCTCTCTCCAACACTTGATAGGAGGCAAATATGATTGCCTTTGAAGGTTCAAAAAAGTTTAAAAACTTCTCTTATGTAATAATTTTCTAATTTCTCTACTTCTTCAGCATTGCATAAAAGGTACAAATATCCTGCAGAAGGAACTGATTTCCAAGAATACCTCTTCCCAACTGAGCAAAATTCTAACTGACATCAGATGGGCCAAGATCCTACTCCTTAAAATTTTCCTTAAGGCAGATTAGAAATTAATAGTTTTAAAAAAGGCAAAAAAAATATAAAAATTTACAGATCACGTTTCAAGCCTGAGCAGGTTAGACTGATACTGCTCTCTGCATTCAGGTGTTTCCTTCACTATTTTTTATGTCAGCTGTTGCATGTACTATATCATTTTTCATTGGTGCAGTTGTCACAAGTATTGCCAGTTTAAGGTGTAGTAGGATTCTCTCTGTAGAATTAAGCTGAATTTGCTAAAGTAGATCCTTCTATCAGAGATTTTACATTCACATCTTTCTGTTATAACTGCACAGGTGCAGTTACTCTGATTTAAAAGGGCAGCTGTGTTTCTAGAAGAACTCAACCATTTATGGGAACATGAATATCCACAATATCAGTTTAAAAATTGCAGCAATAAACCTATAGCCATAGCTGTTGCCTCATAGATATATAAAAAATGACAGACATATGCATTCAACAAGCACATTTCTAGATTGTCTTGTTCCTACTGCAGCCCCCAGGGCTCCACCTTCAACTGCAAGCGGCAGTATCCAGAGGATTTGTGAGAGTGTCAAACTTGCTGTTGCAGGAATGCTTAGCCACGATAAACAAAGGAACAGCTGGGATTAAAGGAAGAGACCTTCCTAAAGAGTTGGGAATACAGAAAATATGAAGCGTTACTACACACTTCAAGCGTTCCTCTGTCACCAATATACTATTATTCAGTAATCAGAGTTTAATTTCTTACACGATTCCATGACTCCAGGAACAGAACCATTAAAACTGTTGGTGCTGTAAACCCTTTTCCCAGCATGTGCTCCCATCTGCTGATACATGCAACATTTAGATGTTCTCCAGCATACCCCTGCCTTGCTCAGAGCAAACCCAGTGCAGTGATTACAGCCCACGGCCTTTGCTGCTGCTGTTTGGTAGAGAGAAAATGGGCAGCTATTTCTAGTACTCGAATGTAGAGTCTATAGTAAACTGGAAACACCCAAAAATGAGGAGTTAGTCTCAATAGACTTTAAACAACAACAACAAAAAGACCAAACACACCAAACCCCCCAAAACCCCACACTATTGGCAACATACAGGAAGAAAACAAGAATCTGTCTGTGCTGATTCTTCCTGTTTTCTCAGACTTACTAATTAAAAATGAGATCTCAGCAATCCATAGCAAATATTTTATTCTGTCATAGCCTCCAAGCTGAGGTGGGAACGCACTTTGGCTTGTTCTAGTCTCATTTTCCATTCCTTGTTCTTTTGCAAAACAAAATTGTTGTTTTCCACAACAACAAAAAGTAAAATATTTCTGCCTGTAGAAGGGGAAAAGAACCCCCTGATAGATCTGAAAAATTCATGGGCAGAGCATACCATCAGGGAAAAATATTTGTTCAAGCAAGAGTGGTTGATACATTCAGGTAAATTACTATATCGCTTCCCCAAACAATTCTACATGTTTCCTTTTCTCCAACTGAGGTACCCAGGGGGGAAATGTCTGCATTCTGTAACAAATAAGTATAGCAAGTAGTGTTTTCACTGATTTACCTATACATATTTGTATTACAGATATTCTATAGCAGCCATTATTTAACAATTCAGTGGATGACAAGTAGTCTTCTGAACCAAAAACCCCAAACTGGTCTGAGTGCAGAGGCAGATTAATTTTAATATTACAACTGAAAGGGGGCAGGGGAAAACAAACAAACCACCTCAAAAAAAAAAGCTTAAAAGTTAAGCTATTTTCAAACCACTTAAGTATGGCTTCCTACTCAATCATAATGCTAGGTTTAGAAAGGATTCTAAATATGATTGTGTATTGTGATATAAATTCAATTTCCATTTCACATCCCATAATGGAAATGACCCTAATTCAGATTCTCCAGGGAAGATGTTTGCCCTTGTCATCAGCTTAGATTAAATCTGAGTGAACATAAAATAAATTAAAAGGTATAAATCACATCCCTGTGTTTGCTGTACTAACACAGAATCATAGAATTGTTTGGGTTAGGAGGGATCTTAACGATCATCTAGTTCTAATCCCCCTGCCATGGGCAGGGACATTTCCCACTAGACCAGGTTGCTCAAAGATCCATCTAACCTGAACACTGCCAGGGAGGGGTATCCACAACTTCTCTGAGCAGGGAATGTTAGAGAAATAAAGAGCACTTGAAGTGTTTTGATTACAAAAGCTTGCAAAAATGGTTTCTTCCTGTCAAAATAAGATATCAGCAACATCCAACTTTCCTAAAAATGAGACTGAAGGACATAATGGCCAGTATGTAAATGAATGGGCAATTGGATCCTGGCAGTTTAATGGGAAGGACTCCAAGATTCCATTCCTCACTTTGCAAGAGTATAAAATCAAACTTAACAGACAGGAATAGATATGGGGTTTTTTTCTAAAAAGATAGAAGACTAATGAAACCATCACAAGAAAATGCAAGCAAAAGCCAGGTGAATTATATTAGTGGAGAATCACATGTAGCAGTTTTGAACTTCATTCTGTTCCCTCTATTTTATTCCATCATATTCCCCAGACTCCTCCTTTTAGGCCAGACTACAGCTCATGAGATGATGAAATGTTAAAAGCAGAGAGTGATGACACTATGCACCAGGCTGGTGCCAAAGCAAGCAGCTCAGTAATGCTAATAAATTGACCTCGAAGCTTGAAGCCCTAGCTACCTTATTTCAGTTACTCAGCCTATGAAAATCTGACACACATTTTGCATGGTTATGAATTGCAAAGCTATACAAAAGCCTATGAAATTCTTCCTGTGCTCTCACAAGCATCTGGTTGAGAGGGCACATGCGTGTATAAAAGCACAGGCAAATATGTTCTTATTGATCAGGTTAAATATTTCAGTTGTTTGGGGTCTACTCCCTCCTTGAAGATATTTTCCAGCAATTACAATGACACTGAGCAACCAATTGATCTACTAGTCATTTGGGATGCAAAATAAAACTGATTTGCTTCAAATATCACCAATTTAGTACCTCTGTGTTTAGAAATGTGTACCTGCATAAGCTATAAACACAACTGGTTTAGTGACTGAAAACAAAACCTGTGTGAGCACAAACACCAGAATGGCAGTTAAATGTTTCAGTAGGTATTAATCCCACTAATCACAGAATCAATGTTGTATCTGCAGAATTCGTAGAATCTGATTGTCAACAGCTCCTGTGTTCTGTCTTAAATTGTGACATTATTAAAAACAGGATGACATTTCTAAAATCTGCATTTAGGTGAATAAACACAGGTTGAGTGGTTGCACTCGCAAGTTCTAGTTCTTACTCTCAAGTTTAGTAAAAGTGCACTGAAAGGACGCCAACAAACACAATTAGAGATGATCAGAGTAATCAAGTAAGAAAAGTTTTGATTTCTTATTTTGCTGCATTAAGGTAATACAAATGAAAAATCATTCTGGTATCTCACTTCCAAAATATATAAAGAGAATTAAATCTCCTTGCACAAACTTGCTGTTGGTAATAATTATTCTGCACCCAGATGTACAGGACAGCAACACAATTTATTCCATTTAAATGTAAAAAACATACAAAACACAGCTATTACTTATGTTGCTGAAAGGTATTTTCACCCAATTCAAAAACCCTTAGACATTTTAGAGCAGTTAGTTAACAAGCAAGTTCTGATTTTCAGACTTCAATGAACGCAGGCAGCATTTCAGAAGTAAAATATCTGCATTAAGGCCCATCAATTCAGGTGCTATTTCAGTGAAGGTGGATGGCTTTTCTCTTCCACATTCCTCTGGAGTCTCACCAAAATGGAAGGGAAAGAAGCAGCAGAAGAGAGCAGTCTCTTTCCCCCCCAGCACAGAGTCTGCCCATACTGCTTAAAACTCCTCTTGATGATGAATTTAACATCTTTACTTAGAGGCTCAAGCCATACTTGAGGTCTCCTGTCAGTCAGTTGTGTTCCCATTATGTCAGGCAATACTCAGATCTCCAGGGTGGCTTTGCAGTGACTCTACAAGCCTGCCATTTACTCATGGTCTACTAGCAGATAAATTTCTAAAAAGTAGCCCCCTGTGGAACATAGTCCTTATTGATAGGATAATAAAGCTGACTGCCCAATACTGAAGTATTTGATTGTGTTCAATATACAAGGAATAGAACACATGCTTCCATCATATATTGTGTTTAGTCTTATATCTTACTAAATAACAGTATTATATTTAACTCTGGTCAAATAGGCGTGGGGTAGAGTGACAGGGTTTTTACAAGTATTTCAAGTGAATATATACCTTTAGAAGGACCAGACTTATTTTAACCTTTTTTCCCACTACCACTTCTCTTGGTCTGAGCTAGCCCTTGTGTCTTTTTGGTGGGTGGCAGAAGGAAAAACAGTGTCTGCTCTGAATACAAGGCACATCAGTTCTGTTCATTATGAAATTCAGCACAGATATGTACAGACATCACTTACTGGGAAAGTTGATAAAAAACTTATGAATTTGTCTTCCAAGTATGAATTGAGATCAAGTCTTTCAACACATGCTCACAAGCTTGGCTATTGATACTTTCATTAAAAAAAAAGTGAAAGAATTTAAAGATGCCACTCAGACAGCTCTCATAGGCTGCTGTTCCAATGTACAAGGAAAACAAAATACATATGAAAAAACATACTTGTATCTGAATAGTGCAGAATGCAATAATAAATTGCATCAGACAATGTACAAGTAACTGTCCCTTTCTATTAGTGGCAGTTGTAGGCAGACCCAAAGTTACAGAATGCTTCATTCTACTGTTTTCCTTTAGGTGTCACATAAATTAGCCAGAAAAAATATTTAACTTTCCTCAGGAACAAGCTGTCTTTGTCACTTTGTCTTGACTTTATCTATGTGCATTAAACTCTGCCTGAAGAGTTCTTGAAGGCTCCTCAACATCAGAAACAGAAGCTTCTCACTTTAAATCATAGTAACAGCAGCACTCAGCTGACAAAACAGAAGGAAAACTCTCAAATGCAAGGTTCCTGAGGTCTATGCTATGAAATCCTGGATGCATAAAAAATAGGAGCATTCTTCCATTTTCCCATTTCAATTGAAGGCCAATGGGAAGCAACTAAACAACAGAAATTCTTCAGTGACTGTTTCGCTTTTTTTTTAAACAAAAAATATCCATTCATCGAAACTAGAAATATTTACAGAGATGCAATGATTACTGTGAACTTTGGAAATATCATTTGTAACAACTTCAGAAATTTTTCTTGTATACCAAGTTCTTGTGTATCTTTGTAATGTTGTGAATAGAAAAATATATTGAGCTAGGCCTTTATATTGTAAGGTGAACATAAAAAACACTGAGTTAGTACTGTAGTTCAAGACAATTAAGTCATTTAAAATATCACAGAAGTGAACAAAAAGAATCTAGATCTCTCTGATTGATTCTTATTGAATCAGATATGAATGTAAAGTACCTTTAAAGTTTCTCTTTAGAAAGGAATCTGTTTCAAAATAAAACATTTTTAGCATCCACAAAATATAGATAATTCTGACTTAGCAAGATATCTTCAAGTACATGTGTTTTACAAAACTAAAAATGCATCCAAAGAAGAGAGCTTTCTGCGAATGGATTTGCAGAGGAGGGTGTGCGGGTGGTTGGGGGGATGCTCATGTTGATGTTAAACCACCACAACGTGTTATTTATCATGTGATGTGTTATCATCACAATGTGTTATTTTAGTTCTAGTGTATATGCTTGCTCTTATAAAAATGTCAAATACAAGATTTTTCCTGCAATTACAGTCTGTTTAGATAGATAAAATGGATTTGTCTTAACAAGAAAGGAGTTTGCAAAAGGCATAATAGTCTCTAAAGATTAGTATATAGGCTTGCATATGTCTGTATAGAAAGATAAGAGGAAAAATCCCTATCTGAACATTGCCTCCTTAATACTGTATTTACAAAAATATTTCATATTGTATGTACCTCTATGAGCTTTGAGATGACAAATGCATGATTTACACATGTATGTTCCAAAAAGGGCTTTGAGGGAAAAGACAACACACAAAAACTTGCAGCTTCTTCACCCTACTTAAGCGTTTATTGAGTCAGAAGCTGAAAGCTACTCACTGTTAACACACATTTCAGGCATAGAAGACCTAAGTTAAAATCTCTGCTGTGTATATGATGGAATAAACTTTGACAGCAGCTGTCCACACCCCTGGTCAGTGCTCCACACACTAGAGTCTTTCTTCTGCTCTCTCTCCCTCTCGTCTTCCCACCCCACAGCTGAACAGAGCGTTCAAACCCAGTAGAAAAGCTCAAGTTTTTCTGCAAAAACACTTATGTCATTCCATCTGCTGTGACAGATGCACCATCATCCTGGCAGTTAGCAAAATATGGCAGCTACAAACAAGGCCAAAAAGACACCAATGTGAACTATGTGACCTTCCACCAGTCCACAGGCCAGAACATAGTTGTGTGTCCTCAAAGTCCTAACAAACTGCACTGCAAATTCAAACCTTTTACCCTCTTAGGCTACACATTTCGTGTGTTGAAACAGAATACAGTGAAGGAATGTACTGAAGATTATATGACATTATATAACAGCCTATCATACAGAGACAGGCATCAAATTTTACAGCAACCCATGTGCTGTTTTAATGTCACCTGTTAACCTGTCAACATTTTACTGTACACTCAACTGAAAGAAGCAATAGTAATCAAAAAACAAGTGTTGGTGGATATATTGCATTAGAATATTTCACTTTCATTGATCTGGTTGGCATTACATGTCTAACAGGTAAAGAAGTTTTTAGTGAAATGTGCATGCATGTGATTTGGGTTTGGAGGAACACTCCCTGCAGCTCCACACCACCACTGGGAGTAGCTTGTTCTGCACTATTGTTCTGTTTGGAAGCATTAGCAGCCAAAAAAAAAAATAATAAAAATTGCCCTCTCCACTTCACTGCTCACATGAACATTGTTAGCTCTTTTTGTGGCTGGATTTTGGATATATAGAGACCTATCTTTAAATACAGAGATTCTACTGCATTTGAACGAAGGACATTTTGTGCACGACACTGTGTGCATTATGCACTGTTCAAAAAATTGCACATGATAACTGGGGTATACAGGAGGCTTATTTTAGCTGAAGCTGTTTCAAAAGAAGCATTTTTTTTTCTGATTGTGCTCCACTTTGACAGTCCATACATAATTTAAAACCAATATATTTTCAATTATTTCGAGCTCCCCTAAACAAGAGAATTTTTATGGATGTTAAATATAACCAGGTAATCATTAAAATGTTGCTTGTGTTGCAATTTTTTTGCAGTTCAAAAGCAATGTTCGAATTTCTCAGTAGTAAATGAGACCTCTAGGGAGGAATGGTTAGATAGAGGTTTAATCAGTTTTTCCAGTAGGAAGAGGAAGAAAAAAATCCAGCAAGACCGCCTTCAATTTTCCTACACTTTTGGAATCAAAGCCGAGCCCAGTAACCCATCCATACTAAAGTTATTCCAACAACAGTCTGTTCCTAATTTCATGAAAAAACACTGTCCAGGTGTTAACTCCATGACCAGTAGTGTTTGGGCTGCATTGTCCAAAATGTTCAGGTTTGTAGTTTGACATGACCTCATTATTACTAAATTAAATCAGAGCCTTACAAGAGGTTTTTAAATGCCTGCCAGAAGTTACTAAAGTGACAGCCTATTAAATCATATCTCTGTGAGACCTTAGTAAGAAGTCCAAAGAAATCAGCTTTTTCTTCCTCAACTAATAATTCAGTGCTTAAACTACTAGTAGGTTAGAAGTGTTGTGTGTGCAAAAATGTATCATCTGTCAAAGATAGACAGACATGAGTCTCACCATTTTCTTGTAGGTATGTGATTTCTCATTAAAAACCTGTATCCACATGTAGCATTTCCTGAAAGTAGTTTACCGCAGGGGGAGAAATTGTGCATCATACATTCAGGTCACCTATTGTTCCAATTCTGAACCACCGAGTTGTCTCTTCACCGTTCCCTTTCACATTTCTTGAGGTAGCATTTTCAAAAGCACTAAGGTAGTAGAAATTTCTTGGTTGTTTAAGTACTTTTGAAAATGGTTCCTTTTTCATTCAAATGGGATTGATGCATTACGAAAAGCTTGAGATGGGCTCTCAGGTTCCATAGCACACTTTGAGGCTGGTAGATCTCCAACTTTGTGAAAAAGTCCTATTCACTTATAGGACCCCCCTGAGACTACAGAGCATTATTTAAATAGATGCAACACACAGAAGAATTTTTCTAGTTTCAGAGCCTATGCCTGTTTTATCTCTGCTTTATGCATGAGTATATCAAAAGACAAATATGTTAAAGAGGATGTCTTCAAAAGTCTGACTCAATCTCTTACCTCTTGGCATTATTAGACACACAAAAAATGTGCAGCTATTTTCTTATCCACATTATGAGTGGTGAACTCCAGGCCTTTGTTGTCAAACAACTTGATATAGTCAACCAATACTTGAAAGAAAAATGCACTTTGAAAGAAATAAAAGTAGTAAAAAAAGGTGTATGAATACATGCCAAAATTTCACCTGCTGTCTCAACATATCTAAGCTGACAGCTTTTACCCGCTTTGTTCAGAAATCCTTAGGGAAGAATTAGGAAAACATCTCTTAAGGCACATAGTTACATGGTGCATAAATTACTTTTTACACATTCAGGGTTAAGAGAAACACAAGGGAAACAAAAAGTGGGTCCACACTCCCAGAGGTGCTCCTAAAAATCATACAGTCTTTATGCAATGACTGTGCTTCTGTAAGGAGGGACTTCTGTTTCATTTTCCTCTGCTGAACTTTAGAAGAAAGCAACCTAATAGCATCTTGATTTTGAGAAGTTATTTAAACTGCAATTGTATGTGCCTGCCAACACTATCATACAATCACAAGGCTTTGTGTCTACTTTAAAAGAAAGCTCATAGGCATATTTGGCCAAATTTTACAGATTCTATTGAAATAAACCATTAAAGACAAAACTAGCAATATTAAATCTTTGCAGATACATCAGGAATGTCCTTTTATCGTGAAACTCTCCATTCCTATCATCAAAAAGAAGAGGAAGAAAACATGAGTTCCATGTGTCAAGATTACTGTCAGGTTGCTCACAAGGTAAGAGATAAATGTTTGCTGTCAAACTAAACTGTCTAGAGTTCCTATTAATTTGGTTCTTGTACATTGAAGGGATTAGATCTGAGAGGCATTCAAAAGAAAACACCTGATCAACAATATTAATTTTTGTGTATAAATAGCTCGAGGGTAAACAGTGATAATCTCCAGAGTCAGCAGGATGGTTTTATTTATTTACTGAGGAAACAATATATACTTGTATAAAGCCTATTCATAGTAAATTAATTTAATCTTGATGAAGCACATATGGACTTATCACCAGTGTTCATCACTATTGAATTACACCCTTTTTAGCCACGCCACACCCCTTCCTTCTGGGGAAAAAAAGTGGAAGTGACAGAATTTAAGCTAACACTGGAACTCGGATCCTTTTGTCAGCGCTGGCCATTTTACAGGTGTATTTTCAAGTCAGTTGTGTAAGAGGACTCTTCTCTTTGGAGAAATAATTTCTAGCCCAAGAGTCTGCTAAATTTGAAAGAAAGAGTAAACATTTTATTTGGTGCAATCCAAAAATTGCTCCGTCAGATATTTTCACATAATTTCAGTGTTTAAACAGTATGTTAGCACTAATTATCTTCACAGAAGCTGACAGCCAAATTGTCTGCTGCCATAAGCAGTGGCATTGGCTTCTGGACTACCTTACTGCTGCTGCTCTCCAAGAAGGGATGATAAAACTCTGAACCAAAAAATAGATCAAAAAACATATCCAAATTCTAGGTTATTTAATAGCTTTAGCTTTGCTTATCATATCCATGAAAGTTATTGATCAAGTCTGTCAATTACAATCAGGAAGTCACCCTCTTTTCCAATTATTTCCAGACAGAAAATTTTCAGATAAGGAAATCTTCATGTAAACACACTTTTCTATATCTGTGTACTGTTTCAAACAGTAAGAGCTCTCTCCTATGGAAAATTGATGCCACCATTTAACTGTAGTTGTTTACCTGCTAGTAGGATGGTCAAACTTCTCCAAATATACGTGTTAGAATAGAACTGGAAGTTAAAAGTTCTACCCTTTCAATAGGGGAAAGCACTGAAGATGTATCTAAAAAATGGGATCATCGTAGACATTTAATTCATTATATTAGCTGTTGCCTTACTGTCTCTTAATATTGCATTGGTAAATATACTGAGAATGGAATGTTCTGGTAAAGATTCCTGGAAGCTAAACTTGGCATTGGGATTTGCTGATGTGAAATCAGCCTTACTACACACACTCACTTCTAAGACTGAATCTTATGCAATCAGCAGGAGACATCCTCTGCAGTTTCATGCTGGTTGATTTATTTATTCTTTAAAAAGCTTAACATGCCATTCTGAAATGTAATAGTCAGCATGGCAACTTCTTACTCACCAGATCTCTTTTCTGTGTGCATTCAAGCAGTTCTGCTAACTTGCCAAAATCAAGTTTTGCTGGTCCAGTGTTCCAACTCCCAGAGCATGCCTGCAGCAAGCCAAGCTAAGGCTAGAGCCATTTCACACTGAAGACAAGGGAAATGTCAA
Source organism: Aegotheles bennettii (assembly GCA_013398125.1). NCBI lineage: Eukaryota > Metazoa > Chordata > Aves > Caprimulgiformes > Aegothelidae > Aegotheles > Aegotheles bennettii. The sequence continues at coordinate 770,762 of VZRW01012113.1, forward strand.
TTCAGTGAAAGGATGAAGAAAAAGATTAAGAGGGCAGGACAGAAAAGAGTATTTAGGGAAGAACTGAGGAATGGACAAGGAGAGAACAGTGATTCAGAACCTGGTTAAAACCCAGAGTGAAATTAGAAAGAGAAAAAATCTGGAAGGATGCATGACAAAGGAAAGACGACAGAGGAGAGAAATAAAGGTATGCTTTATCACATTATTCAAATATAGTGATAAACCAAAGTGATATATATCTAGCTAGCTAGCACAGGAGAAAGAACTGGAAAGAGGAAAACCACACAAAGACTCTGTAAATTACTTTGCAAGTTTCAGTGTTATTTGATGGGAAATTTAGTGCTAGGATGTTACACTAAATAAGCCAATAAATATTAACATTACTGTGTGGGACAGGATAAGATGGGATTGGAACATACAGTGAAGTTCATGGATGGCAAGGAAATGCCAAAAGCAGGGATGATGCTGTGCACCACATTTTGGGGAGAGAAAGCCAGAAAGCTATCTTCAGTATTATAAATGACATGAGTTTCTAAAATATGCATCAAATGGAATACCAGAGAGATGAAAAAGGCCCCTCTTCAGCAGTAAACTCTAACCTTGCTGCTGAGACAGAATGCTAGGGAAACAGTTACGTATGGGTAGATAACTGCAGAGCTGACTTCTCTTTTTTGCCTTGAGGGATGCTTCCCTATCTACGAGCACCATTTACTTTTCATCTAGCCTCAATGAGCAGCAAGCTATATCCTAAACAGACAGCATAATTTGTTCCACTAAGGCACAGAAGATTTGCTCCTGGAGTACTAAGGATTTTACTCCTAAATTACCTGAGTTAATTTTGATTTTACTAAAAATCAGGCACCTTGGTGGAAATAAGGCAGTGAATGCAAGACTCCTGATTGCCTATATATAGATATATAAATGAGCTTGCATTTTGTGAAACAAGCCTCAGGATGTAAATCATGTCTCTTTTTAAAAACTTCCTAATTTGTTTTGTAATTTTTGCAACCTGTTTTCTCAGAATTGAAACAGAAGAAAGCAGATACAGATAAAGAACAATGGACCTGAAACAATTCATATCAAGTCCCTGCTTAAAGAAAACAATTCAAAATTCATTTTGAGAAATGTGAAGGTGTTGCCCAAGTTTTGTGTGTCAAGCTGATTTGATATTTAACATACAAAGTAAACCAAACAGTGCAAACAAGCTTCCTTTAGAGCTGGAGATGAAAAGTAGATAGAAGCTTATTGATTCAATGAGACTACCATTTTAGTACAAAGTTCAGCTTTAAACTTCAACCAGAAGGACTACAATGGGAAAAAGGTTATTTAAAACACACACCATTTTTTTGGGGGGTGGGGGGAAGGGAGATGATGTTAGGGGAATGAAACACACAAGTGGTGAATTCTAATTTTATCAAAAATGAAAAAGAGTGGGGAAAAATCCCAAAACACAAGAAAATGTCTTTTCCGTAAGAATCTCTTCTTCCATTTACATGGCATATCTAGACCAAATTTCTTTGGATAATTTCTGTATAAGAAGAAAGCCCTTAAGTGTTTAGCAGCTTGCTTTGAGCTACTTCATCCAAAATACTTGTATTGCTTTGCTCATTGAGGGCAAGGATGCAAATGCTATGAATTTCCTAAATTTGTAAATTTCCAAGGGAATAATGGGGGGCGGGAGGGAGGCAGCAAGAAAAGGAGATCAGTCTATAACACTCCAATTCTAGCAAGATTTTAAATTCCACTGTTACCACCTCTACATCCAATAGCCAGAAAACAAACAAATCACAAGGCCTACCAAAGATATCAGTACCCAAAGTTACAGCTATCTGTGAATTGCTCTGCTGAATACAAGAATGACAAGTGATTTAGTGTTATGAATCAGTAAGTACTTTCCATGTAGGAATTATTTTTAATGAAATTTCTTAAGCTGGCTATGTAGATACCAGGCTTTGAGTCCTCCTGCATTTGGTCCATTGATATGAAAATGCATTTCTGTTTAGGTACTTGGCTCACTCCCTCTTATTTTATATAAGCAGATCTAAGAGTTCTTCATGCCACAGTACCTCTTAGAAGTTTCCATCTGCTCTAGAAGAGCAAGAGTGGGTTTTTTGTATCAATATTTCACACAGTAATTTTAGTTCAAGTGGTAAAACTCTGTCACAAAGAGCATACCTGACACAGACTAAAAAACCATCTGTCAGGAAATGCTGCTACTGCCTAGGCCATTTGCAATTTATACTGAAGCAAGATGATAAAAGAGAAGAGATCATTGTGGTTTAGTTACTCAAGTCTTGCAGCTTTGCTGCCACAATTCATTTCCTTAATTATACTGAAAATCATTTGCCATGAGTGTTAACAGATTATCTTTTTTTTCCAAATGGTAATATATGTAAAAAACCTTTGGGGCTCAATGAATTATGTAACATATGTTTTCCTTCACCAGGACTGGAGATCACTTGTGAAAATTTCATAAATAGAGGAAATTATTATTGTAAGAACTTGGGGAAGTCAGGTTAGTAAAGGACCTGCTCTGCTGCCTTTTTTTTTACATTCCCTATCTTGTTAAATAAACCTATCCCACAAAACAAAGCTAGTACATGAAATCCAGTATGGGTTGTAAATCACACCAGGGAGAAGAGTAAACATCTGTAATAGCACATCAGTATACTCACGTATTTCCAAGGATCATGCTGCAAATAAAGAATGAAAACATGCAAGACAAGGAAAAAAAGGGAGACTACAGCAACTGAAACTGGTGGATTTTTTCCCCAGTTGCATCTTATCATTGTTCTGAAGACCTAAGTGGTCTCAGTATAAGACCCCCTCAGTAACCAGAACCCACTGGAAAGATGGTATGTTTCCCTTCTCAGAACTCTTAGAACTACATATTTTCTCTAACCCTACATTTATAGAACAGTTAAAACATTAAAGACTTGTAACAGTCACTTCACAATCCCTTCTTTAAAAAGGCAAGGCACCATTTTTTTCTCTCTGGAAAATAGGATTGATTGGTGTTACAGTATCAGTCATCATTTTTCTTTCTACTCTCAAAAGACCTTGATGTTGTACTTAACTTACAACCTATCCCCACTTCAAGAGCCACACGTTTTAAAGCCTAAGAATATTTGGTTGTGTCTTTATCAAACGTGCAGAAAAGAAAAACTTAATTTGCAAGTGTCAGGAGGTTCACATTTTTATTTTGCTTCACTTAATTTTTTGCTTGCATTTGTTCATTTTACTGTGCTAATTATACCAACAACACTCAAAAATAGCTGTGCAAATGAAGCTGCCTATGGGAGCAGAGAAAAACTGCCAGGATATCAGTAAAAACCTACGAAATAAATAATACAGTGCATTCTTCTGTTCTCTCACAGTAACTGGACTTTAATAAATTTTCACAAAATCTCCACAAAGTCTGATTTTACAGCTCTGTAAAGTCACTCTCATTTCCAGAAATCCTCTCTTGTCCCCACTCCCCCAGAAGAGCAATGGCCAATGAGCTGGATTATCATAAATTCAGCAATCAAATTTACACGGCTCTGGAGATGCAAGTAAAATGAGTATTGTATCTTCATTTCCTTTGTGACACTTTATCAACCTCTTCCTCTGCTGATGGTAGAAGTCAATAAAATCCTATTAACACTAAAATCTTGTATTAAGTTTGACAGTTTACAAATTGCAGGCGTTTTCATTTCAAATACGAGCAGCTTGAGATACTCTGAAGTTTCACTGTATAAAATTGTTAAAGTTTGAATAAAGTTGATAAAATAATTTGGATGTATTTTTCCCTCTCCTTTTAAAGAAGGCAGCAGAAGCAAATCAAACAAAAAACCCTATAATCCTTCCTGAGAGATTCGCATTAGTCTAATCAGGAAGATCAGAAGAATCACAACAGATCTATATTTAGAACAAAACATTCACCTGATGATCTCTCCATGGTCCTCATCCAACTGCTACTTGAAAATAACACAATCCTTCCTATGGACTTCATGGGCTTTGTATCAGGCTCTATTGCTCTCTATAATCCCAAGCAACCACTCTGGCAAAATGAGTAACACATCCTAAGAGAAAAAGGCTTAAAGCAACTGAACCTTTAAATAGGTAAATAAATAGAGATACCAGCAGCAGGGATGGAGTTGGCGCCTGCAGAAACAGCAATCAAGGGTATGGCTGACCAGCTGGCAAATGAATTAGGAATTATGCCAGAACAAACTTGGGGACAAATCTAAAGCTATTCCTGCAATTGGGCAAATTGCCATAACTTCTGCACTTATCCACCTGGTTACTTAAATTCCTGTTACACATAATTTGAAGAAAACAGACATCAGCCCCAGGTTAAAAAAAAAGTGAGCTATTCAAAGCTTTTTCTTTTGTCACTTTGTATACTTAACAGGGAAATGTATGTAAAAAAAAAAATCTGAAATCCAGTCAAAAATTGAGTGCATACTGAACGCCTGAAGGGTATGGGTTCTTCTGTTTATTAAATTAGTGAATCAGCACAGCACCAATGATCTGATTAGGAAATACCTATGGGGTTTGTATCAACACCTTTTTCAATACCAACAATTCCAAACATCACAGAGTTTGTGGCTGTACACACAGAGTCCTCATATCACCACTCTTACTGCACAAGACAATCTGACTGCTCACAAGACAGAGTTGGTGGCTTCATTTTGAAGCAAACATTGCCTCTAGTAAGGATGTTTGCACATAACAATAACTTGCCAGTGTTTAAGGCCAGAAGCATTCTAACACCCACTTACAAACATTCAAATATTTATTTCTTTGTCTAGAAACCATACTTTATGATGGAAAAGAAAACTTTTCCTGCTTCAAGTAATTATGTCCAGATAGATTGTATTTAGCCACCTATCCATCACACTGACTATACATATATTTACATACACTAATTGTGTATCACATATCCATGGACACTCTAAAGTTGCTGCCCTAACATCTGATGCTGTCTAGTCTCCTTTTGCTGTCCTTGAGGTCAGGGTACAAGGACAGAGTGGCAGAATTCTGTGAATTCAGCACCAGGGTTAATTTATTGACACTATGACTTCGCTGTTTTAAGTGGTTAGAAGTACAACCTTGCTGGCTTAAATTTCCCCCTAAACAGCAGAATAAAAAGATGCCTTTCTATGGCACTTAAAGAAAATAATCTGCTTGCACAAGCATAATTTCAGGAGTGAAAAATGAACAATATATGTAAGTAATTATTTTATTTATTTATAATGGATAACCTAAATTGCCAATTAAAGTTTAGACTAGACCAGGTGAAAACTTTATAGTGCCAATCTACATTCCAAAAACAAACATAGTTAAGGTTAGGATTTGAAAATAAAAATCATAAACCTAGCAAAATAGAAACGTCTGAAAGCCTTTCTTCACAAAACATTGGCCGAGAGTTGTACTGTGTCACTTGATCAAACCTTTGCATTAAAAGCTACACATTCAACATGTAAAATCTGGTGAGCCACATTCTTTTACTTTAGGTAGTGTATTTTTGAGCAACTGGTGCATACTGATGATAGATTGTTAAGTGCCTGAATCTTTGAAGAAAAGAAGAGATCTTAATATTGTTCCCCAATCTAAACTAAAATAAGCAAATGTTGTCAAGTTAGCAGTGAAATATAAACACAGTGCATAGCACCAAGCTTCTCTCTGCCTTCCTGTGGTATTCTTATGAGTGATGCATTTTTAGCTTTATGTCAGGAGACAGCACCTCAACATCCTTTGGTATTTTACTGCTGTGCCGACTAACACATACAGCATGTGACCCCTTTTATTTTCTGGTTCATCAGTTTTATGTTCTTATTTACTCACCATATGTTTTAAGTCTGATGGTACTGAACACAGGAAGCTCAGAATATGCTGTATTTAGAAGATACTGGCTGACAGTGTGTTTGATTTCATAAGAGTCCATTTTCAAAAAATTAGCTGTGTACATGTGTGCTTTTCTAATGAATCATAGAACAGACAATCAAACAAAGGAGAAGCAAAGAAGACAGAATAACAGATGCTTCTGCATTTTCCAACCTGGGGGAACACCCCATTGTGCCCTTGTAAAAGTTTATTTTGTACACTCTGCTGAAACAGGCATGAACTTTGGTTCTCTGCTGCAAAACTTGACAATGCAATGGCCTCACATAGAGAGCCAGATGCTCAGCTAGCACAAAATGACAGAAGCCCATCGATCTTCACATCAGACTGCGTGTGCATCTAATTGCACTCCTAAGTTCTACCAAGGAGAGACAGTCTCTAGCATGTTCTTCTATTCTACCAAACTCTGCTTTCGCTCCTCCTGTGATTGCAAAAAATACTGGCAAGCCCTAATTGCACTGTTGCTTTGCAGTAAATGACAAATAAGAATCTTTTCACAGTTCACCACTATCATAGCTTGAATGATTGTTTCACCTACAGTAATTGATTTTGTATGATAAACAACAACTGTCATATCAACTGCTAGACTTCTTACTGTTCAGCATTGTCCTTCTGTGAGTGGCTGACAGCATGCTATTAAGTTACTAAAGAGGTAAGAGTCATATTTTCAAATAGGAAGGAACATTAGATAATAACTTTCTTTGTTCTTTTCACTGAAATAGTTAACATGTTGCAGATACCCCAAAATAATGAAGTTGAACCTAAACCACCATTTCCTGCCATTAGTCATTTGGACCTGGGAATAACTACCTCTCACAGACAGAAAGAAACTCTACACCCATCAGAAAAATCTGTTACCTGTAGACAACAAACTGGCTTCAAAAGCATGATTATCTTTTTTAATAAAAAAATTTCATAAAAGCTGTAACTGTACTTCAAAACTGGGGGATGGCGGTTTAATTAAAAACCTTATTCTTTCTTCATAGTTAATCTCTTTTCTCTATATAATATACTTTATTAGACTCTAAGAGAAAAGTGTGTATTCAAACAATCTCCATCCTGTCTAGATTAGTTGATTAGCTGAAAGCCTTTGTTCCACACAAATCCAGTGTGATGGAATCCTTGACTTTATCTCCTTTATATAAGAAAAACTAAGAATGCTTTACAAATATAGGCCTTTGAAAGGGAATTACCCTGCAATATAACACAACGTTATTTAGGTATACATCTGCCTGCCTTAATGTCTTTGTTTTGTGTGTTGTTGTCCCCCCCTCACCTCCCCACTCCCCTCAACACATCCCCCTCCTAAACCAACAAAACTAAATTGTTAATTATTGGACATCCTTAGCCCCTTCTGCTTTCACTGATTCAGCAGGAACACTGTCAAACACATGGTGCTTTGCTGTTCCTGAATAGGAACAATGTAAAATGTGCAAATATGCTGCTAAGAAGTCACCAGCTACAGCAAGCTTTTGCTTATCAATAACTATTTTATGACACCGACCAGGATTGAAAAGGCAGCTCCTGCTATAGAAGAACATCTCTGCTTTCGATCTCTGTTCCCCTATGTATACACTATCTGTTCAAAGACCCATTAGATCTAAACTCTTTGATATATGACCAGCTACTTCTGCACAGCTTTTTGTTAACCAAAATCTAAACCCAGCAGGGAAAAGGACAAATCAGTTCTTTTATCGTGTTATCAGTAGCAATTTAGTATGAACAGACATGTTCTTTGCTTTGCTTTTGGGTGCTCCAGTATGTCATGAGTTTAGGAGGACAAGTGGAAAAACAGAATTCAGCTCTTTACTAATACACTTCTAAATTTATTATTTCTGAGTAACATAAACATGAACAGCTCTATTTTCAAATAAATAATCCAGTGAAGAGTCCTGGATACACACATGTTGGATATGGATACTTATTTCTCCTGACAAACACCACTCCTGAAGTGAATGCCAGTCTGTGGGGACCTGTTCATACAGAGGTAACATCTGGAATCCACCTTATGCCAAATACTTAAAATTAAGAACTGAGAAACAACCTCCATGTTTAATTCAGGCATCTACCATTTATATAAGGAAAGAAAGGCACATTAACTCAGGAAATAGTAAATAGGATACCTCCAGCAAATCTTCATTTATTCATTGAATGAGAAGAGATAGCTCCTCTCTCAACACCTGAGAAGTCATGAATTTCGGTATGACTATGTTTTATTGTGTCTACAATACCCCAGAGACAGCCTAGAACTACAATATACTACTACCTTTAAAAATAAATAAATAAGAAAATCAAACACCAAACCACCATCAAAACAAACAAAAAACCAAACCACGCACACACCAAACTCTCACTCCAAAGCCTTACTTCAAAATGAAAGAAGTCATCTTCCAACCCAAAGGCAAAAATAGTCTCAGCTCATTCAAAGCTGAGAAGTAGGTCTTAGCTATGCATACATACATAGTATTAACTACCAGTCACTGATAGTGTTAAAAACTAACATTGACCAAATGAAGTATTCAGTATACTACAATTAAAAATTCTTAGTATGAAAGTTGGATTTTATCTTTTTTAAATAAAGTGCAGAGCAAACAGAACACTTAATATAGATTGCTTAGCTTGCCACATTGCCTAAACCACATTCACAAAGCAGCATTTAAAACTTATATTAGATCTCCAGGAAAGGGGTCTTCACACAGATCTCTCTGACTCTCCGCTCTGCATTTTAATTGAGTGGAGTTCTGCAAACTAACTAAATGATGCATGACTGTGTATAGATTCAAAGTTCAATCACTTCAATCATAAATCCAGAAGGCATTGCCAAAGTAGGCCCAGGAAAAAAAAAAAGTAAAACAGCATCTGCTAATATTAAACTCAGACTTTGCCACTCCAAACAGAATTTTAAAACTTCATCTAATGACATAATAATTAAGCATATATAGAGCAATCATTGGCACATTGTCAAAAATAGTCTCAGAAAAAAGTTACAAATATCAGCACTTGCTGTAGCATTCACTAAGGTTCCCCTGACTAACTCCAATCAATGAGTCAACTGCAGCAGGTTGAAAGCAACTGTGATAAAATGCCACCTTATGAAGTAACTGCCTTCATAGATCTTACCAAATGAGTCATAAAACTATTCATCAATATCACACCTCGTGTAGTACAGCACAGTTATAAGGTAAGCTCAGGGAGTTTGCTGATCAGAAAAAGCTTTCTCTGTTATTCCATTTCCAGACCACAAATCATGATTTCTTACACTCTGTACCACCATTAAGTGAGGAATGAAAACCTCCACTATCATTAATCGACAGCTAACAAGGCATTAACATCTCCATTAACAGTGTTGACAAATTCAAATTGATTTTATAAGTTCATTTGCATCATACCCTAAAAATGTGAAGTAGAACAAGCTAGAGCCTGACAACTTGACCCTATGCCATAGGTTAAATTATTTTGTTTTCAACTTACATATAGATGTGAAGTATTTATCACATCTGGTTATGTTCTGGTGCCCTCAGAGTTTTAGTTTTTAATACAGCAACTGCTGTATTGAACTTAAAAGCTTACGGCCAGCAGCTATGTGATGTTCCAACTTCAACTTTCTTAAATACTTAACACCAATCATAAACAATGGTACATATAAAGGAAATACAGGAAGAAAATTTTTTTTTAACCTGAGGAAAAGAGAAAAAGGGGAGAAGATGGAAAAAAACCATAAGTTTTTAGTACTCAGATAACATCAGATGTGCAGATTCCAGAAACACAAAACAATAGATGTTTCAAAATGTAGAAATCCCATTTCATTCCAGCTGGGGGTGGCCCTTATAGAACAATTAAATTACACCTGACAGCAATGGCTGTTCTCCATTACTGTTATCAAACTTGAGACTATGTAGAAATTATACATCAAAAAGTGTATAATGAGGAACACTGCAAGTGCAGAGATTAATGTTCTCATCCACACAAAGACCTAAAATATGCAAGGGTGATAGTCTTTGAATATATTTAGTTTGTGAGAGAGCTTTGCCTACTGGCTTTTTGGATGGGTAGAACTTTTTTACTGGAATTAGGAAGCTACTGTCCAGGGTCAGTCCCAAAAGAGATATAACAACCATCCAAAACAAGACCCACTTTGTCCAAATTGGGTGTGCTGTGCACAGTCACCACCAGTTGCTTTCATGTGTCTCTCTAGAAGAACACACAAATGAGATCAGTGATTCATTTAACTTCTCTTGTTTCCATCTGTAGTCATCAGGTTTGAAGATGACAGAAAAATTGCTACTAATTAAACAGGCTTTGAATTAGACACTGCTTGCCCAGAACAACTGCTTCATAATTAATTTCCTATAAATTAATATTTACAGTCAAAGATAACACACTTTGCCATTTTGGCAAGAGGAAGCTAAAGAGCATCCAGTGCTTGATGTGGAAGTTGCCCTCAGAGTAAAAAAAAAAATAATTAAAAGATATCTCAAACTGACTTCTCTCTTTCTGGCTCCACTGACAGTAACAAGCAAAGGTTTATCTGTGCTGCCTAGCAAAGTACGTGCAATGCTTTAAGAGTGTAAAAATAAAAGGAAAATATATTTTAAAATACCTGAGCTTGTGATCAGTTGTTTAATGCCAGCTACTTCAAAATCTTTTCAATAATTTGCAATGCACCATTCCTCCCAATAGCTCCCAGATAAAAAACAAGCAAAGGCACAAAAATAAATAATATGCAGAACACACATGCAGTTTGGGTGCAAAAAAGAGCATTTATGAATTACCTTCTCCATAGTAAATCCAAGGTCTTCTTCACTTCACACCATTTACCATTCAAGACAATGAACATTTTCCCATACCTGACTAGCCATTAAATGGAAGTATCTAATAAAACTGCAAGAATCACACGTTCACCTAGTCACAAAAATACCAATCATTAGCAGATTTACACCACTCTGAGACAAACAACATCATTTGTTAAATAAAGACTTTGCAATCCAGGATTTTTTTATATTAAACATTTGTGGAAAGCTACTGCTAATACCTGTTTCATAGACATTAAATTGCCTGAGGTACAGTCAGCCTCTGCACATGCTCCATGGTCAGATTTACTTAGGCTCTAATCAATATGTTCCATGCATCTTGCCTATATTGGAGCTCTTCTTATTACATGCTCAATTGATTCACTGAACAACAGCCAGCTGTAAAAGGCTGTACTCCTGTGGATAAAGAAGATGTTGTTCTGACCTCCACCCACTGGTTTGGATAGCTGGTTTTCTGTCTGACTTCAGTAAAGAAAGAAAAATATCCCAGCTACACATTTTGCCCTTGAACAACTGATACTACATTCATTATACAAAAGTTCTTGCTAACTTTCCTCTTATTTTATTAAAAAGAAACAAACACCCACACAAACACCTGCCATACAGTCATGGTAAACTACTAATTCCTAAGTTTTAGACAAATATTATCTATTTTGAAATATCTGAAAGTTTTGAAAATATACACACTAAATTCTAGAGGGCAACACTAAAGCAAAATAAAGAGTCAGTTTCCTGAAGTTACTGTAAACTATAGATTAACTCAGAAATGCCACCATATTATGAATGCCATGAATGGTATTGACCTAGGAAAGCTTTTATTACTTAAAGTAGTTACTACCTTTAGAATACAGGCAGTATGAATAGTAGAAATAAAATCCATTAAATAACACACAAAAATAGAAAATAAAATCCCTTTCTTGGGAGAACAAGGGAATACAAATAAAAAAATATATATAAAAAAATCAAGCAGGAGCTACAAAAAAGATCCTAAAGATAGCAGTGATAAAGGAAATGGAGGTATAAAGGGAGAATTGTGATCTGAAAGGATGGGATATTGCTTTTGAGAATATCTGATATAATGAAGAGCAAGTTGAGATTTTGATATATCAAGTATTTGTTATATTTAGAAGACTCTTTAATAGGTTATCCTGAATGCTAGGGAAGCTGAGGGGCAGACATAAAACACTAAGCTCTCCCAATATACACATAAAAAGTGAAAGAGCTTTTAAGCACATTACTGTGAGACAATAATGTCTATTTCTGCACTATGACGGACACTGTTAGTATCTTTGAATGAAAGAAAAAAACAGATCTGTGAGGAAAAAAAAAGTTTCCTAATATACCTGAGAGCAAAATATATTTAGTTGCTTAGCACTATTAGTATCACAGGGATTAGTAAAAACCCTATAAAACTGGATAAAGTTTCATTACCTTAAAGAATTTGTGATCTGTTCACATGAAGATATGTACTTTCTCCTAATCAAAATGCTGCCAGCTGAATACTTGGTACCCACAGCAACCTCCTCAATCCATCTGCCAATTCAACCAGAGCAAACAATCCCAGAGATGAAAAGCACTCACCATTTAACATTAATAGGACACCTGCGAACTTAAGGACTTTACAAGAAGCTCAGCTGCTATAATTAGTGAAATACTTGACACAATCCTTTACCAGACCAGGGTTTAATTCCTGACAGATTTCTCTTATCATGTTTGAGGAATTGAGTATCAGGTGGTTATTGTGCTAAAACCAAACCAAATTTGATACAGATAAAATTAATTAAATAAATAAATCTGATTTCTTTATCCCTAATACATATTGATAGTATATTCCCTTCTGATGTATTTTGACCTGTCTTCTACCAGATCCCACTATTCTCACCAGTTCAGCTTCTAGACTACAAAGTATCTAATATAAAGAATCAGAGCACTTTCTCTTGATGTCTCTGCAAGGGATGAGTGTACCTGTGAAGGTTACTAGTACCCTGGAGGAATAGTAGAAGACTAGCAGCTACAAACATCAAATCTGAGTTCTTGGAGAATTTTTACAGACTAGGCCAGACAGCTTCTAAAATATTTCTGGTTTCAAGGAATATCTCATGGACAATCGGATTGGCAGAAAGCAAAATTCTGGGCTTTAAACTGTGAACTCCCTAAGGTACCATCCACATACATATTTATAAAGACATATTTATAACTTATATATTTACAAATACATATGCTGTGGACAACTTGCCATCAAGTTTTTACAATTATTATGATCTCTTCCATCTCCTGTGCTTCCCCCAAGCCTTTGTGTCATCTTGCACTGTTCACTTACATTATTATCTCTTTGTGACAAACCCTGCACCTTAAAATCAAACACAGAGTTCAGTGAAATTAAGGCCAGACACCCGGCTGAAGTCTTGATGTGCTATCACATTTTAAACTACTACAATAATAAACAAAATGTGATATATCTGAAAGAAACTATTAGAATAGTTTATACATTCTATTTCTACTCACCTACAGTTTTAAATCAGATATATTTAGTATATTTGATCTAGTCTCTGGATTTGAAATAGCATTAACTGATGATTCTCCCTTGATTTTTTTTCCAAAGTACAAATAGCTTTTCCCAGCTGAAGGTCATGAAGGGGAAATATCCCTTTATAGAGCAAAAGGAGAAGAAACTCCCAGATAATTGCTTATTATTCTTTTGTCAAGTGCTATCATTGTCCTGCCTATGAAGTGAGAAAAGAAGCAGCACTGAACTGGCATTTTACAATAAAATGATAACTAAAACAATAATTGATACAGGTCGGCATGTATGCTTGAGCTTTGCTTCAAAGATATGGGGACCCAGGCACTTGACTTCATAACTTCAATGTTTTTTGAAAAGAAAAAGGTATATGCTTAATTAACAGAAAATTAGTCGTGAAAACCATTCTTTTCTATTTAAACCTTCTAATTTGAAGGATGCACTAAGTAAGAGAGATCACACATAATTTAATGTAATTGAGGAAGAGGATAAAAATATAATTTTCACTCTTCCATCTAATAACACTACTTTTCAAGATCTGGGGATGTTGTTTAAGCCAAAGGTGGTAGTTTCCTTGACAATTCAAAGTAAGAATAGATACACTTAAAAAAATTAACAGAATAAGAGGGCATGAATAAGCAGCATTTAGTAAATTGAGGGTTAAAGAAATTATAAGAGATCCCTAAAGATGACTTAACATTGAAGACATAATGTTTGAATAAAGAACAAAATGAAGGTTAATCTTGGTAATGAAGAACCTGAACCCAGAGAAAACGTCATTATCAACATGTTAACACATTCAGAGTTGGGGTGAGAACTGGATGCCTCGAGGCAGCCAATGATATATGTAGCTTTTCATCTGCTGCTTATTAGGACTAATGTAAAACTAGTAGTAGAGAGTGGATGCTTGAGAGCCAGTGCTGTTGGGAAGTTGGCGGTCTACTCCAAGCAAAATGGAGATAGGAGTTCAGCAGACCAAAAATTGGTTCCCTTATAGTACCCTGGAAAATAAATTTACTTTTGGATGAAAGTTGTTACTTATTCTCCATTTCATTTAATTTATTAAAATCCCTAACCACAACTCTGATCTAATATTAACATTAGCCTGTTACCCCTCAATGCAGACCAAACTTGAGAAGATGAATACCAACAACAAAACACCACAAACCCTAACAGGTTTATCAAAGTTCCTTAAAAATAGTTTGTCATTTTTTTATTATTGATGAAAGCCCCTATAGCTTAGAGAAGCTTTGCTACAGAGAATGGTATCATTCTTGCATTGTCAAGCCCCACTTTCCATTACGAATATATAGGCAGTATTCTTTGCATTCTTCTGGAGCACTATTGAATAACTTGTAATGTTTGTGCTGTTTGAGATGAAGTTTCTGTAGCTCTATTGCAACATTCCTTTAACTAGTAATTTGTGTTGGAAAAAAAGAAATTGTTCTGGGGTTTACACCAGTTATTTTGGCCTGCCAGGTTTATAAACAGTTTGCAATATGTTGCAGTTTCAAGACGGACCTAAGGTAACAATAAACAAAAATTTGTGCCACTAAGGGTTTTGACTTTGGAGTGCAATGCAATATACACTTTTGGCCATTGGAGCAAAACCACTGTGATTTTATTTTACTCTATGGTGCTAAAAAATATAATGTGGTCTTGTATTTCAGTAATGGCCTCTTTAAAAGGTGCCTCCAGATATGGAGAGGGATCATTTTTATGATCAATAAGATATAAAATTAGCACTGTGAGAAAAAAAGAAACATTTGCAAATTTCCCAAGAAACCTATAAATTAAGCATTTTTATTACACTGAATAGCAGAATTGGTGAATAAACACATCTTTGGTTTCTACCAGTGCAGCATCCCTAAATCTCACGATGAGAAAATAGAAAAAGGAGAACATTCCTTTGACCTGCATTCCTGCAGTAAATAGACCTCCTGGCTTTTGTCCAGTAAACAGTATACTTCTCCCAAGTTGTCATTTTCCTAGTTGCTTTTTTGAAGATTCCTTCAATCCATTCAAAACCCAATTGACAACCTTTGTGGCTGAACCATCAATGCATTGATTTTTTTTTTACTCTGTTGCATTTTGCCTATATCATCATGACTAATTTGTTTCAAAATCATGCTCTTTGGTATTTAAGATATTCTGTTAGAGCAAGTAGGTTTTAGTATTTTCTTGTACTATATTATTTGCCTTCCCTTTCAGAAATATGCAGAGCTTAGCTGAGGTAATGATTGCTATATTTCCTTCAGCAATGTTGATAATACATGAGAGATGATATTTGGGTTTAGGGAAGGAGAGCAAAGGGGGAGCACTGCAAAACATTCCTTATGTTGAAGAAATCTGTAGAGTTCAGCAGCAATAATTGTAAGTAAAAATAATTTGTCATTTAAGTGTGTGACAAAAGAGCAAGTCATTATGGATTACTCTTGTTCAGATTAATCATAGGAAACAACTTTTCACACTGACCTGTCAGCTATCAGTAACTACTGTACTAGATAATTTTTAGCCAGGTAATTCTGGGCTCTGAGCAATGTCTCCACCAACACAAACATGACTATAATGTTCTTCAACAGAAATCTGAAGTTTTCAACAGCTAACAATTATTGAATTCTTTCTTTCCTTAAAAAAAAAAACATATCAAAAATCAATACAAATGCGCAATTAAGACTCTCAGTACACTTGAAATGGTGAGCAAATGCAATGACTCTCACTTTAACAACGATTCCACCAGGGTAATCATCACAAGTGTTGGATAAAAGTTTCCTGCTCTAATATCTGTTTACAGCACTGTTCAATACATAGGAAATCCACCTTATGTAGTTCAATAAACATATCTTGTTTGCTCCATTTAGGAAGAAGACTGGGATATCCCCTTGGTGTGAAGTTCATATCAGTTTTATTCATCATTATGAATGGTTTTAAGTTGATGATGTTTAATGAGGTCTACATCATCCAGATAGCTTTCAAGCTGTGACTCAGCAAGACTTCACCAATTCAGCCTTTCTAAACACACCTTTACCTTCATTTCTGTGACTACTTCATGACACATAAATTAATGTTTCATTGAGCTAATTGGATCCTTGCAGCACTTAATTTTTTGTAAATATATTATTTTGAAAATAAACCATGAAGCTTCATCTTTGAATAGGGAAGCGAATGTTCATTCACATTCATTCTATTTATCTGCTCAGCATAATCTGAAACTACATCTCTACCATGCGATGGAAGGTACAAGCTCTTAATTTTCTGGTACTCCAATTTAGATATTCTTGATTGGTTAAGTCATTTTTTGTTAATTAGTATGAACAGGCAAACCCATGCAAATGATTTACTGGGTCCAGAAAACGAACACAGGTGAACATATGAGCAGACTATCACTTCAGCAGGACAAGCAGATTCTTCACAATTGGGACTCTAGAGTAATGGTATGTCCATTTCTACAAACTAAAAACAGTTCAAGGTGTTCCAGTGCTTGTAAACAGAACTACCATTCAAGAAAGAGAACAGGAAATTCTGTATTTCAAGGGTGTCTCAGCTCTCTGCACTTCCACAGGAGGAAAGAATAGAAGTTAACAAAAAATTTTTCAAGTCCTGAAAAGTTTCTGCTGAATAGCTGTGTATAGAACTGTTAGGTCTCTAACCTTCTTCTGAAGAGAGCACTCAGCATGATGCACTGCAGCATGAGAACATTTAGAATACCACTATTCTGAAATCCTTCTGATTCTATACCGAAATACCCTATGCATCTATACTTCAGATGTTATGCACAGCAGTATAGCTTAGGAGCAAAAATGTTTGCTGAATAAGCAGAAGTATAGTATTCAATAATCAAGAGATCACATTGAATAAGTAACAACTTCACATAAAATTTGGAATTCAATTTAGTCCCTGTGTATTGGGTCTTACAACACTTTTGCAAATTGAGAATTTTGTTCATTTTCATGTAACAATGCTTAATGGCATACTTACCACCTCCACACCCCCCAAAGTAAAAACATACCAATTTTATGCGAGTAATAGATCATTTCTGAGCTAAAATTGGCTGAACTAATAATTTTCCAAGCAGAGCATTTTAGAACCATGATAGAAATAGCCATTTTACTGTATTTCTGAATATAGCAAATCTGATGCATAGAAAACACATAACATAGAAATATAAGGTCCATACTTTTGACAGTATTCTGTTAAAATCCATTGCAATGTTCCTTGGAATAATTTGCAGGAGATTTCATACTCCCATTCTCTGCTTTTACCAATTCCTTAGAAATGTTTCTGGCAAGCTTTCAGCTGTCCAAAGCCTTCATACATTGATCCTTTCTCCTACAGAGTATTTAAAACATGCAATGAAATAATCTAGTAAAAAATTTGGCATTTATCCTATTTTCAGTGGACAGATGACTGCATCCCTAAAGCCTAAATCATATTGATGCCAAAAGGTGTTCATATATCAAGGCAATAAACCAATAACAATTTTTAGGCTATGTAGGTTGGGCATGCAACAGTGCTACAAACAGTCAAAAATGAGAGTAGGGTTTTAGGTTTCTCTTTAATTACTTCACTAAGTGTCTATGCAGTTTTTTCTTACTATAACAACTGAAAAAATGATTGACTATATTTAACTTCTTTCCAGTCTTTTGAAAACATAATACATTTCAGAATAGCAAAATTCATTGAGAACTTTGTAGTTACTTTGTGAATTATCAAGCCTTGAAGATATATATACATATATACTGGTGATCATAAATGTGATTTCACTATTACCATGATCAAATGAAGAATATTTTCCCAGTGCAAGATGACAATGTCTGCTGAGGAACTGACATATTTTCATTAACACCGTACCATCTTATTAAACAGATACATCCAGAGACAGTTTTCATATAAAATATTAAACTTTTAGGATCTGAAGACATTGCCATATTTTTTATAAGTCACACTTCAAACCAGTATCTTGAAATGTATGCAGAGTACTTTTACAATCCTGCAGACTGTGAAAACTGTGGTTTTAGTAACACAGAAGAGGAAAAAGTAGCTATGGGGAAGTTACTGAAAGAGAATTATCAGAGAATTAATAAAAAATTACCGATGTAGGTCTTAGATTAAAAACTATTTTTATGTTCTTTTAATTCTGACCACTTAAATAAAATGCAATTAACGGTAGAAGGTGACATTCTTTAAACCAGCATCACAGAATCACATTCATTTTATTTTCCATCATAAGCTACAGAAGGAGCTATTTTACTTAGTTTTTAAGGAGTCTTCACTGTATGAACACCACGGTGCTAACTACCATCTCATCAACATGAGAGCTGTTCTTCAGACACTTCAAATGTTCATAGTGTAAACCATCTCTTCCCATATCTACCTGCCAGATGACTCAAAGCCTGAACATATTGCTAAAAGTCTGGCTAACCTGGGAATTACAAGTAACATTTGTATTTATGCCTGAATGCTCATATAGAAAGAAGGAAGTCTAGTATGTTAAAGCGTATAGAGAATACTATCAGATGCACTTCCTTGCATCACTGCATTTAAGGCTGTCTATCAGAAAATACTTGGTTATTGAAAGGTTCTGAATGCTCTAATTGACTTCTGGTCCAGTGTATCATGACAAATCAGATCTTCAGATATATAAAATTTTTCTACAGTACACTACATTGCCTATTTTAATATGATTAGTTTTCCAAAGATTTTAAGATGCTGCCAATGTTACTGGAAACTAATGTAATTTTTTTCCCCCCAGAAAACAAACAGGTATGAGTTTTACATGTACACATGTCCCTGCACAAATTGAAATCATTCTACCACACAGGTTTTGGCCATGTTCTCTCTCAATCCCAGATGTTGCTCCTGGGGCCTTGAGACAATTTTTTTGTGTAGCTTTCAGTTCAGAACGATTGCAGATTACCAGTATGAGAGGTCTCTTATTGACTGCCATGCCTAGGTTAAATTGAGAGTGAATTAGTTGATTGCGAAGTCTAGAAATAAATTAGCAGTTGTCTAGGGCCAGGGAGCAAAATGAAATTTGAATCTACAGGTTAAGTATATTTATATAGTACAGTTTTGAAAATACCAGGACGCAGACAATCAAAGAAAGCATTATCGGTTTGGGATCCTGATGAAAAGTCTTCAAACAGCAGTACCACTCTCCATGTCCTTTCTGGATCTCCAAATTAGACACTGATTATTTACAAAGCAGACAAAGAAGGTCTTTAAAAATATAAATATCCTCTAAGATGACCTGAAGAACAGTTTGTTGCCAGAAACTGTTCTGATTTTTCTAACATCTGATTTTTCAAACTATAACAGTTGTTCAAATGAAAGATATTTCCTCTTGTGTTGTCAATGACCTTTAGATCATAACATCTAAAGAAAAATACCACTGGAATGATTCAGTTCATCATAGTATGCCAGTACTCAACCTCCAACCTCTCTGTTTAGGTGAAAAAAGGGGGGTTGGGGGCTATTGTTCATTTTCGCCTTTGCTTTAACCTTTTTAGGTATTATGTGAAAACAGTGCTTTTCTAATGTTTATTATGATGTTTTGTACTGTTAGTCCCAGGAAAGTATTTCTATACAACATACTCTCAAGGGTTATGTGCATTCCCAGGCTATATGTTTGCCCACAGCAAACACTTTAGGGGAGTGATGATGAAAAGGTGAAGGAAAAACAGGAGGACTTGAAGGTATGAAAATAACAGTCCTTGAGGAACTGGCAAGTCACAGGCTGAGGGTCACAGGAGTTTTAAACACAATAAGGCAAAAATACAAAATTATAAGTATTGAGGTTTAAAGCTATTTTTGAAGTATATGAAAAACAAGATACTGACAAAGGAGGGAATAATGCTTCTGAAGGACAGCAAGAAATTTTTACTGCTGAAAGAAATACAGAAATACATTTTCTAAAACTGATTTTAAGAAAGGAAGATGTGCAACAGACACAAAGCAACTGCATGTAGTCAAGTTTAGATTATGTGAACACCTCACTTACGAGTTTCAAGGCCTTTAATCCTTTCCAATGCTCAATCTATAATACCCCTAATACAAGATCCCTTACTAGTAGTGGGATCCAGGAGCATCCCATACAAAGTCAGATGACTCATTTTCAAAGAGTTAAAAAACTGCTATGGTCATCAGCATACAAATACAAGCAGTATTAATAAACCCAATGCTTAGATAACAAATGGAACCTAAAAAAACATGATATTTTAAAAATTGGAAACTTTTTTTGTTTTATCATTCTTCTTCACCTGTTTTTTAGGGGTTGTTTGTTTTTAACTTCAGGGTATGCTTGGATTCGTGTTTCATGCTCATCTCCACAGCCATGACAGTCAGATATTTACCTGGGAAGAAAGCTATGATTCATAGCCATTTAATGACTCCTGAAGGTAAACCTCTAAGAATATCATCAATTATTGCAAGACAATATCTCAGAGCCTATAGTATTAAACATGTATTCTACACTTACTAACTCATACAACAGACCTTTTATACCAAATTCCTCAGTTTTCTTTTCCTCTATTTGAGAAGCGCTTTACTTTGTGATACAAGATTCCCTACACAGGTAGGTCAGAACAGATAATGTAAAATACTTGTAAAATTTGAAACATTCATTTCATTTGTATTTATGACTCCAGTATTCATATCCTAGAAAAAACTTCTAGTGAACAGATATGGGAGGATTTTTGAATGTGCTAAAAAAGTTCAAACTGTAAATATGGAGTCGCTTTTCTGTGAAAGCCTATTGTTATATTGTTATCCTATTTCTAATTAGAATGAAACACAACATGCAACATAAATGACCAATGTAGTCAAATAATCCCAACGCACTTTCAAAAGTGCATTATAAACTAATAATCCTTGATATTGAAATGTATGAAAAATACTGCAAGCCACTTTTGTGAACAGAAATGGAACGCATAAAGACAGTTACTTGTCAAGAATTACTTTTCCTGACAAGGAATTGCTTTTCCTTTAAATACTAGCATGTATTTAAAAACTCTTTACCTACTGTGCAGCAGCTAGAGAGTGAAAGGAGAAGGAGGTTGAAGATGGCCTTGGAACATCTTTTGTAAAAGACCCACAATTGATGGTTAAAAAAGCCTATAGCAAAATACAGATATTTTTCTCACGGTGGAAGAATTCAGCTGAAACAGGTTTTCTGAGATTGGAGCTGAGCTTTTATAATCTTCAACAGAAACTCAGGAGAAATTTGAAGTGAATTGTGGTAGAAGAATAAAGTGTTGTCATACAACCAAACTAGGGAAAAAAAATTTCAGATACAGGCAGATGTCATCAGTGTTAAATTAGACATAGTACAAAGCATATAAATGCTTGTAATCTTGTGTATGTTAGTGTACTGCTAAGTTTGCATTTTCCATCTGAAAATTAGTTTGTTTTTTTTTTACATCTGTATTTTGGCTTTCATTTCATAGCAGCAACAAAAACAGCATGTAATGGTGCTCAGATACATAGAATCTAGCCAGCAGTTGTCCATGAATGCTTCAAAATGCTCCCTTTGGTACAACATTGTCCCTATCTTTTAGTCAATTAAGAATTTAAGCATTGTGGTCCACTAAAAGGAAAAAATTCTTCTGACCAATTTAATTTTTGTCAAGATATTTAGCTTCAGAAGTAAGGGGTGTTATATCGGATGAGAATTAGATACCTGAAAACCATATGCCTCTTATCAAAAAAGTCAGTTTTGATTATTTGCATGTTATTTTTGGTGGCCCCACCATTAAGATATTTTCTTCAAAGCTCAATGAATGTTCAGTGCAGGTCTAAATGACAGAAGTCCAACTCTTGTATGGGTTTGGGTTTTTTTGCCTGATGTAACATGATATACTTCCATTCTTTTACCAAGCATCATGTTATTTCAGAGCTTGAGAAATAGATACAATGTGGTTACTGTGTATGAGAAGCAATAAGCATATACAGATATTAAAAGGAAACAACCTTGGAAGAAAGGCTCAGAAGTAAAAATTTACATCTGTCTGAATCAATGTTTTTCCAAAGACAACTTGTTTATTTTAAATACATATTGCAAGCAATAATAAATTAAAATTGCTCCTAAAAGTTCTAGTGTATTTTCTTATTGAAAGCTCATAAATATAACTTCCAAAAAATATGGTATCTATGGGGTATATGATTTATTTTCAGACCATATTTATATTACATTTCTAGATCATAATGTGATTTTTCCAGCAGCTTTCCTCAAATTTATGTGACTTTGTATTGTACACAGAAGAAATGCTCTAATTTAAAATGCTCTAAAGAAGTTTCAACTTTGCACTCATGGCCATATTAGATATAAGCATGCCTTAACTCCCGATAGTGTCTGTTATCTGTAAAAAAAGAAGGTATGAGACCATTTCATCATAATTTTTTTCTAGACTATTAGTCTAGACTATTAATGTGTCATTTTTGCCAGCTACCCAGCAGCAAAAGCCACATGGGAATAAGCACTTTTTCTAACAATTCAACCATTAAAAATTAGAAGAGAACTTGGTTTTCTTTGAATTAGAAGGATACAAAAGTAGATCTTCATAGAGTATCTGAATGTTGATATTGATTCCTCCTTCCAACGATGAAGTTTGTCCATAACACTATCTTCTATAATGGATAATGTACTTAGGAAAAGGTTTGGTCATAAATCCTTAAGCTTTTCAAAACAAATGCTTAGACTATTAGATCTCTACTCCATAGATGCACAAGACAGTGAGAAATATCCTTTCATTCATAATTATTTTGCAGAGTTTTTTCATTTGTTCTCCTGCCTCATGGTATCTTGTTAAGAAATAGCAGTTACTTGAGAGTTTTGAATTCCACACTTAATATCTAGAGCAGAGGGAGAGAGGAGGATTGGGGTTTTATTTTAGTTATAATTATATTCTTATAACATCATACTCAGCACTGATATTTCTTCTTAGCAGTTATCAATTTGATGTCTAATGAATAGAACAGATTTATGAGAAACTCATTTAGGAGTCAGGTTATGACTTCAGTGATTCATACTAGCTCATAATTAACAGCATATATTGAACTATTTATGAGCTCTAAAAATTGAACTTCGTCATTGTAAACTATGGTGCACTAGAGACAAGATGGTTTGGACAGTATTTACTATTAGCTCTTCACAAGAAGTACAGGAGAAAGCTGTGATCAGCATTATTTCTCAGAAACTTTTGTTTTCCCCACGTACTTGTTTTTACCCAGTTACTACAAGAATGCATAGTACAAGACAAGCAGCAAAGTATTAATCTCTGAAGGTTCAATATAGCAAATTCTATTTAGTAATTATTATACAAGTTTGTTTGCTGTAATACTATTTCAAATACTTTAGTGAAATAAAGATCCGGAATTCTCGTTAACTATTTGCTAAAACATAGTGGTTAACTCCTGTTCATGTTGCAGATTGAAGCATGCACACAATGTGACCACTTTCTATACTTTCCTCTGCAAAAGCTACCAAATTGTCACTTGAGTTTTATTCATATATATGATTATTTTATATGTAAATAAGTGTATACACCCACAAGAACTGTAAGTATAAGGAAGCACAGGTTCCTACAGATCTGTGGCCTGTGTTCCTTCCTTTTTCACAATAGTCTTAGCTCCCTACCTACCACATCCCCTAGATGTCACCCAGGATCTTATTTTTTCATTGCCTACCAACTTGCCTTGACAGACTGGGAGTTTTTGCCTTCCTTTCTGTACAGAAACATGCTAAGAAAAATATAACAAGATATGACAAGCAAATCCAGGCCTCTGGTTAGATGCTCTTCTTCGTGCTAACAACTCATGACCTTTCATGAAAGGTCTCCAGTGAGTGCTTCTTTAAAACAGCAATGTGTTTCTATATTTGAACTGGAATAAGAAAATTAAATATGCTGAGGATCAGGAGGAAGTTGGAATTCTGAAGTTTCAGTTCAATCTTTTCCTCAGTCTCCCAAATGTCATCTAGGTTTCAGTCTTATATTCAAGAACTTCAAGTTTCATAATTCAGGAGACAATAATTGCTGTTCAAGAGAAAGCAATGCCCTTCCATAAATCCTATCATGTTTGGGAGGGTGGGATGAACATGCAGCTGGTTCCAAGTATGACTCAGTTAACTTCCTCAAGCTAGCCTCAGAAAGAGCCTCGCTTGCTTCTCAAAATGAAATTTCTACTTTCACCAGCAAGTCCACTGCAACCTGTGAGATACAGATTCTACAACAGTGGTACCTGAACTGCTCAAAAACTGTATGCAAGCTGGTCACTCCTGACTGAGTAGAGACCAGTATTTTCAGCAAAGGCTTCAGTTTTTCTCTATTGCCTTTTTTCTTCAGCTCTAGAAGTAAAAATAAATACATCTACTTTTAGCAATGCAAATGCAGAGTTAGTGGCATCCCATGTGGCAGCAATGCAAACGTTTCCAGGCAGGCTTAAAGAGAAAACTCGAGTTTTCACTGAAAATTGATCAAACAAACACTAAAAATTACACTACCTTATCCAGACTGAAAAGACACTACTGTCCTTTTCTAGTGAGATGTTTCGAGTGTATTATTCATAAATTGCAATTAGAGGGAAATGTCTTTTATTATTCCTGAAGAAAAATTTGGGACTTTCTGGAGGATGTGGACCCACCAAAAATCACCAAGTGTACATTTCTTTTAAAGTTCTATATTAACTACTGTGTCAGCTTTTACACAACCACCTAGATAGATCCAGTGAGAGACTGGGGGCCTCACTCTGTGCTAGTGCTCAGTCTTGTAAAAATTAAAAACCTGGTTTTATGCATGTGAGCAAATCTCATTGATGTCTGACATACAGCAAGCTAAAACCGTGATTGTTTTTTTTTTCCAAGCAAGATTAGAACTAATGTTAATTCACTCCTGCAGTACTATTCCAGTTCTTGTTATAAGAAAAATACATTACCTTGCATTTTTCTACTTGTGAAGCACAGAAGTAGTTCTTTATGACCAAACTTTAAGGGCAGAAGAAAATCAGTTTCCTAAGTCTTCCATAAATTTTACAAATCTTGCAGGAGCACTTTTCCTTCAGAATGGAATAGCAAGATATACACACAAAGAAGTGGGTAGCACATCAAAAAGGAAAAGTTATTCGAAGTACTAATCAGGGGAAGGAAAGAGATAGTCTGTATGATGAACAGAGTAAAGCTATCTTTCAACAGTTTCTGTTGTTTTTATTTAGGAGTGAGTTAGTGGAAAGGCATTAAAGATAACTGATGACCTGTGTATTTGTTCTCCTTTTTTCTACTTCAAACACAAAGTGACTCATGTGTTCAAGTTTTCCTGAGACAAGCTACAGATCTAATTAACTGCTCTATTTTTATTTCCTTTTTGTGAGAATATTCTTTAACATGAACAGCTTTTCTAAAAAGATAGGTTCTTTAATTTGCTTTGTTGGAAAATGTGACAATTACACAATATAGACAACTACAGCTGGATTCAGAGCAAAGTTACTTTGAATATTCTTTATGTCCTGAATTCCTTATTTCATTACATACTAAAACTGCTGTGGTAAGATAACTATAGTTGGATCCAAATTCTAATTTGAGACCCAACGTAAAGCATCTTTCCAACAATGCATAATTAAGCAGCACTTGTTAGAGTGAATTTGAGTGCATAAATTATCAAACATGGGTTAATTTTGGTTGGATTAAGAGCACCACCTGTTCATTCCTATAAAAAAGTACCATAATTTCTGTTTCACTGAAGTATTTAATTCTTACATATTTGGTTTCAACCTTTCAGTATGCACTTGGTTTATGAATACCCTCCAGTACTGAGAGAGTCAACATGTGCCCCCCATTTATTTGCTCTTCTCATGCCTGGCAGCAAAGCAGTACAATTCCAAATGTGTTTTCCAGGTAGGGAAAACAATATAGATCAGAGTAGCTCAGACACATGTGCGAGTGTGTGTGCAGGCTTAAATGGCTGCAAGGCAAACTGCTGTTCACCAATGAAGTTCAGAGCAGTATTGGCAGCTACTACTTTATATGGCAGCTCTTGAGATGCAAGACTTAATGACTACTAGAAAACAGCTACTCACCAAAGCCTTTCATAGCAATCGTAACATTCTGCTCCTCTCAATAGCTGTTATACACTAGACCACTGTGGAAAACGCTCCTTTCTCCTTCTCATGTAGGGTTGTTTCCAAATGATTAGCTTAAAAATGGTTTTACAACTGTGAAGTTTAAAAAGTGGCTCAATATACTGCAGTGTCACAAGCAATCATAATAAATGTTTCATTGTAAATCTTTTTCCACTGAATCTTTCATCTCTGATGGTAAGATCAACCCTTAAGTTCCTTAACATCTGACGAGAAGATATGAAAATTCACAACTTTGGAGGAGAAGCAGAAGATTACAAGTCACCTAAAAATCTATGTGGATCCACAGGACATGTATCCAGTGATACTTTAACCCCATAGATTTTGTAAGCAGAGATTTACAGCCATACCTTAAAAAAACCAGATCTATCATACTCTATTCTATCATTTTTATCTTTAAGTAGTGCAGAGTGCCCATCCTATACATCCCGTGTACCTGAAAGAGGATATTTTATCAAGATACAGGGTTAAAAGTTTATAAGGTAACATTAGTTGAAATAAGATATTCAAGGCAAATATTCACAAGATGCAGCCTGAAAAAAAAACCCCAACAAACCAACACTGTCACAGTGGAAGAATTTATCCAAGAAGTTCTGCTTTTAAAAGTATTCTAGGGACACTGTCAGTTTTCAGAACAAAATACAGTGACTTGTAGACACTACAAAAGCAGTACTGTCAGCTGCATGAGATGTTCAAACGCAAGATACATTTAAAGCCTTTCAGTGTAGGGGACACTGTGGGGATTCAGTGGAGGCTGGGATCAGAGACACACTCTCCTCCTCTAGCTGTTGAATTTAAAACCTCAAGCGTTCAATTTCATCAGTATAGATGTTAAAAGGGGAACCCACAAAGACAAGCCCAGCACAATAAAGCTGAAGCTGCAATACACAAACACAGAGACAAGGTAGCAACAAGATTAAAAATTAACTATTTTCCTTCTCTGAGCAACATTTAAGTTCCTTGACAGAATAGTGCAAGAACACAAGACAGCAGGCATGTGATCCTACAGAGTAGCTGGCAAGGCACCCCATCTTCCCAATGCCCCTGTTTTTAACTTCATCTTTGTACCCAAGCTTTATTCTATATCTTGAGTGTTTTACTGGCAGAGAAGTACAAAGAAAGTAAAAGCTTTATGAAGCATGTGTGTGACAGGAGAAGCAACAGGGACAAATGCAATGAGTCTGGGCCCTCATGCTTACATATAGTACTGCAGGTAGCTTTATTGTCATAATATTAAACTTATTATCACAGCTCTAGGATCTCAGTTTGAATTCAATAAACTGATACGTAAAGTATTGGTCCCTCAAGTCCCAGAAGTCTTGCCATAATTACTTATCCTTATTCATAAAAACTCTATTCCTTGGAATTCACTTCAAGTCATAACTTCTAGAAACCCACTCAGCTGAACAGAGTACAGACCTTTCTTAGAGTGTATGGTAGAGATTGGCACTAAACACTAAGGATATGTGACTCTTGGTGATCTCATCCTGTAGCTGTTCATGCAAAAAATTGTTTTTCTCTTTCACTTCCCTCAGATCCAGGCCTTTTGATTTTGGTTTGATGTGAAGATTTGAAAACATAACTGTGAAATCAACTTGGTTTCACCTGGCTTGAAGTCAAAACCAGTCAGTTTTAGACACTTCACATAACACTTAGAAACCTGCTCAGGCCAGCCAATCTTTCCTTTGTGACCCTCATGCAAATTTCCAACATGTTACTGAATGGAAGGCAAACCCCATTGATGTAGGAGGCCTACACAGCTTCCAGTTACTCCAAGTTAAATTTACCTAATCAGCACTACAGTTTACAAGCTCCAGCATTTGTAAAGCATTTACCACCTAGTTAAACACAGTGCAGTATGTTTGTTAAAAAATGTTTTTATTTCTATAAGGAACCAGGAGAATATTTTAGCATTTTTCTTTTGATGTCAAGTGCTACCTACAAACAAATCAAAACTTTTTTAATTCAAGAGAATGCAAAATAGGTGAAGAGACTGCATTTGTAGGTTTATCATTCTTATTTAAGTTGCTGCTTACATAAGTCCTCAGGTATGTATGATTAATTATTTGCTTTCTAATCCCTGTTCAAAAAAAGGCATTTGCTTTCATGTTTAAATCAGGTTTTAGCATCCTTTTTAAAGCATTTGACAAATTAAAAATGCAGATACCTGTACATTCAAAAGAATTCTTGTAATGCTATTGATAATCATCTGCTAATTAGCAGGCCTTTGTGAAAGCTGTGATGAGCTGTCACACATTACCCATTTGCTATGATATTTGCCTTGGAGTTAAGTATATTTTCCTCTAAGGTTTACAATCACACATTACACAGGGGAGAGACTGACATTCCAAGCACTAACACATCTTGGATATCAGGGAAAAACTAAATCTATGGGAACATATTCCAAGTTTAACCATTATGTTCAGAGAATCACCTAACCAGCCAGAATATGAAATTTGCATTTGGAGAAAAAAATCCCCTGACAAGGCAAACCTATTTACGTGGACAAGTCTACTTAGATGAACAGTTAAGACCTTCCTAAAAATACTTATCATCACTATCCTACAAATGTAGTTATAGAGGAAAAAAATTTTAGCTTAAAAATATACATACAGCTAGACTTCCTACTCATGCAAATCATTCTGTTGATTTCTCTTAGCCAGTCCCTGAATTTCTTCAAGTTTACATGAAATTTTAACCACTGTAATGCAAAAGTGATGGCTGCTTCAGCTTTAGAACTACTTCTGCAAAAGCCAACAAGTAATAGTCTGATCTAGGTTGCCCTGAGCAGAAAGGCATTCGGGAGTAAAGGCCCAGTTATGATTTAGAACCTGTTCATAAAGAAGCAAATATACTACAAATTGAAACCACATAGCCTTCAAAGCACATACAACTTCCACTAGCCTCACTAGAGGCTCAGACAGCATCTGTGGACTTTTTCTCAAAGGGATCCTAAATAAAGTCATCTTAAGGAATTTATGTATTCCCTGATTGAACCAGAAATTAAATGGCCTGTTGTAGTGTTGCAGTCATACCATGCAGAAGGTAATTTTCTGCTCTTTGCAGTCAAACCACATGCTAGTCCAGAGTGAGGCAAGCAAAGTCCTGTGATGCAGCTCCTAAAGCAGGGAAGTACATTTACTAGCCATTTTGTCAGATGAATTATATTTCAGTTGACATTTCTCACTCTGCTTCCCCCACTCAAAGTCATGCTAGATGTTGATGTGAATGTTGTAATCTAACAACCACAGAAGTGTAAAAAAGAAATTGACAAGGCCTTAGAAACATCATCTAACCACCTCAGATCCCAAGGCAGAATCAACTATATCTAAATTGAAATTCTATACCTGAAACATCGGTTTTATCAATATCTCCTGGCTTCTGCCTAAATTGGGACCTTCCGCATTGAATTTGGGTCAGTTGTCTTTAGTACTTAATTACTCCACACTTTCTTGTGCTTCATTATCTGAAATAAATGTAGTACTTGTCAAACCGCTAAGGCTTTTCATGACACATGTAATACAAAGGCTTGTTACATCAAGCTCACTGCCAGCGATAAC
The DNA here is from genome assembly GCA_013398125.1 of Aegotheles bennettii. Lineage (NCBI taxonomy): Eukaryota > Metazoa > Chordata > Aves > Caprimulgiformes > Aegothelidae > Aegotheles > Aegotheles bennettii. The sequence goes on from VZRW01012113.1 coordinate 800,668, forward strand.
TCAACTACTTTCCATTCAATTATAGAACACACTGATTTTCCTGCTGAGTCACCTCAAATTCAGTTTCTCATTGGGAATTCAACAAAATTACTCGTCCGTGAATTAACAATCCTGAATGCTAACATAGACATTGAATTATACTACATTTCAGTGACTAGAAGATGTAATTGCAGCTGACAAAGGTCTGCTTTGTTTTTTCCTTTTTTTCTAATTTTGGCTTACTGATCCTGCCTGTTAAATACAATACACTGTGGCAAAAACAAAAATTCCAAACAAATTCCAACAAAATACTTTGCAACAACATGTTCTCTGTCATCAAAATTAAAACTTTTTTGCGGAGTAGCTCAGTTTCAAGCAGAACAAAACTCACCTGGCTTGCTGGCAGTTAGCCCAGTTACACAGTTCCAGTACAATTGCCTAGAAATTGTGGGCTCATACTCAGTCTCTAAATAAGTTAGTGTCTGAAATGCTTTTTCTGCTGTATTCGTAAATTAATACTTTACTATAAATGGCTAAACCACAATCTTTAATGACATCTAGCAATAGATGTCAAGACACGTTACTTCTATGACACTTCTTCATGTACATTTTCAGGCTTTGTTTTCGTAATGGCATAAAGTCACTTTCCCTGTTTTACTCCTTAATACTAATGGATAATTTGGTAATCCAAGAGGAAATTCTGGTCTATTTTTATTGTTTTTTCAATTTTAATGAGAGGATCTGCAATTTTAATAGTTTTCCATTCCTAGGTCTAGTTACATCAACTTTGATTCTAAACAATATCTTCTAATACAAATAAGTCATTGATATAATTCTCCAGGTGAAGTTAACCAAGGTTTGAAAGCTGGGTTGTAGCAAGAGGCTCCAGGACCCACTCAAGATGCAGTATAAAATGAATCCTTCAAGTGCTTGCTGTTGATTCCAGAAACCAACTTAAATGCTCTCTGCATGGGAAGATGCTAACGGACTGAACTGGCAGCCATCTCAGCTCCTACCCTGCTGCAACAGTGTTGGCTGAAGTCTCCAAAGAAAACAGTCTTGGAAATACCCAGAAAACTGATAAAATAATAAATATATGAGCAAAATTCTGTTAATGCTGCTGTACAAACATGGATGTGTACCTAGCAGAATGTCAGCTAAAATTGCATAGGTCTTAAGCCACGAGTTAGAAAAGTAACTTTTAATGTTTTTTCTGGTGGTCTTTCTGTATTCAAGAATTACGAGTTTGTGAATTATTATAAATTCTGGCACTTGGGGACTGGCTAAGCTTGTGGGAGAGATGTACTTCTCTAGATGATTACCAAGCATTCATCTGGCTAATGTGAGGCCAAATCTGGCCTGACTGCCTGCCTCAAGGGGATATAATTAACTCTGCAGTCAGGTTGCATTTGTGAAGTAGGATGAGCCCCAGGAGGTGCATGCACAGGAGCAAGAGCTAATGCTGCCACCTGGCGTACAGAAATGGACTTGCAATGCAAATCATGACAGTCTTCTTTTTGTATTGAGTGTGTGCATATCAAACACCCCTCTATAGCAATCAATTAAAAAAAAAGAAATAGGCATACATGGGTTTTTAAGATTTCCCTACATCTTTGACCAGTAGGAAAATGATTCTTTACATTCATCCACTGAAATATCCTTACCAGTAAGGGGTGACCTTAGGAAACCATGTTTGAAAACAGCTAAGTACATTTAAGTATTATTGATTGCACAAGTAATAGCGCCAAAAGTGATTACACAGTGTGGTACTTACAAAAATAATTACACTTCAGAAAATCAAAATTAATTTGTACACTTCTGCTACACTTTTAAAGTTGTTGACATTTCATTGTAGTGTTCCTAACGAAATGAAAATTATTAATAATTGTTTCTACTTCAGCTTGACAAATGTCATTTAGGTTAGGATATGAATTTGTCAGTGCCTTATCAGACAAGTAAATTGACTTTTGGCTTATCTTAGTGTATAAAAGAAGGTTTACTCATGTTTATCAGATGCAGTTTTACACAGGCCAACCATATTATGATTAATATGTATGCCAATTCCTACCTTTGAAGCATCTTGTGTGGTGTAGTCCTCTTAGACATCACTCTGAAAAGGTATAAAAACAATGGAAAATGAAGTTGTCTGGAGAAATGATTTTGCTTTTTCAAACAGTTTTAACAGTGAAATAGTATAAAATTAACTAGTTCAATTAGCCTAGCACTAGGGTCACTGCCTGAACTACCATTTCCTTTTTATTCCCCTACCAAGCAAATTTAGTCTTATTTTAACATGTAGTGAATCACATTATTCAAGTATGGAAGATTATCAAATGAATAGTGGAAGTGCTGAGTACGAAAAGAGAGATTTAAGTAAAGTAAAAGTTAAATCATATTATGCCTCAGTGTTTGTCTCAAGACAGCATATCACTCCTATAAAAAGTTACATAATTAGAACAAATAAAATAACTATTATTTTAAAATTCTACAATAAAAATACCAAAATTTCTTACAGTACTTTAACAGAATTAAATAATTAAATGTTACACAAGTAATATCTGAAGATCCTTACTATTCTAATTTTATAGACAGGTGAACTGACAACCAGACCATTTTGTTAGGCAATTATAGCGAACTGATCAAAAAGCTGCAGTTTTGGGAGACCTGTCTCTAGGTTGCTTAGGCAGTTCTCATCTAGTGCCCTCCACTTCGACAAGAGTTATAGCCTCAGGATGCCCTATCAGGAGTCAAGTTGGTCTAAAATAGTTGGTCTAAAAGTGCATAGAATGAAAAAAAAATGTTTTGATGACTTAAAATAATCCATGACAAGAATATAGAACTTTCACTATCTAGTAAACTCCCTACCTTTTGCACCACTGCCATTAATTAATGGATGGACAAAAGTGGATAATTTCTATCCAAAGATCAATAAAATTGCTTTGTGTTAGTGTTGTTTGAGCAGTATTTCCAGCCATGTAAAAACAATTATATTAGGCTAAGATAACTGGCCTGGATGTGTGGTGGTTTTCTCAGAAAGAAGTATTATCAAGAGCCAGTTTTGTCAAATCAAAGACTCATGCAATGATGACTATATTAATATTTTATAAGTTTTCTCATTTATCCAGAACTTATTTCACTAGTTCTGATTGATGAGAAAACCTTGGTTGTAGATGCCACACAGAATATAGGAGCCTGCTAGAGATCTGCTTTGCCTGTATCTGAGGAATGGGTACTCCTGTTTTTCCAGTTGTTACTGTAAATCCAAATGTCATATTGACAGATTTGAAAGTTCATTTTGCATAAAGCCACCCATTCAGTAAACATATCTTTGTTTAAAAAACACCCACAACAAAAAGCCAAAAAAAGCATCAGCACATGTATTTTTAACACCTTTCTCCTAGATCTGCATAGACTTTTTATTCCTTTTTTAACATCACAGGCATATCTTTGATTTGTTTTTTTTTATACCTTCTTCACAATTAGAGACAGCAGAGAAAGGGCTATTTAAAGAACATGTTTTCTCAGAGATACAAGCAGATACCCGATATGGTTACAAAAAGAGTTTAAGTGCTCAAACTACAGTAGCATGTAGCAGCAAAATAGTCAGGTACAGCCAGATATCTCTTGTTTATAAGAATGACCCACTTCTCACCCACTCTGATAATATGCTGTTTCACTTTCAATAGAGAAACATAAACCTTCCAAACAAAATGTTTGCCTCAGTTCTCTCTTTACATTCCCATCAGTAGCTTCTCATTTTGACTTTTTAAATAAGTTTAAGAAAACAGACTAGAAAATTTCGTTTTCATTTTTATCTTATGCTTCCTTCTTTTATCCCATTCACCTATAAATCTCTGTTTTATCCCTGTTCAGTGTTATCAAACTTATGATATTTAGATTGGTGATGTTTATTTCTCCTCAGACCCGGCTCTCAGGCTCTTGAGATTATTTGAGAATCCCAACTCCAATTTAAAAGTCCTTATATTGCTAGCTCTCAGGTTCTGGAGAACAGTATGAAAGTATGACTCAAGTGTACTCTAAAAGCTCTATGTGAAAGGCAAAGAAAAGGTTTATTCTGAACAAAACAAAAACCACAGAATACATTTTTAATGTATTCTCAGAAATACTTGTTGGAAATTTTTTTTAATTGCCAGGTTTCATGAAGCAATTATGTGTAAGTGCTACATTCTGATCATAAACCTGTATTTTATACATACATCAGAGACCCGGTGCAGTGTATAACAGGCTAAGCATTTCTGAGGAGCATTGTCAGGATAAGCAGAGAGTTGATATCAAATGGCTAGTAAAATCATCTCACTTAAATCACTTTCTCATAACAGTGATGTATAAAGGCAACAAACTAGGGTAGGTTTTGGTTCAGTGATACAGCCCTCTCACTCACAAGTTTTGCAACCTGACAATGCAATTCACATACAGTGTCCCCCACCAAAATCATCCTTGACTTTTCATTTTGTCACTTAACACGCCTGTGTCCTTCAGGAGACCAACAAACAACCCACAAAAAAGAATATTTCAGACAGAGCTCTTGCACACATTTCCCATTGCAAGTCAATAACTGCCAGGGCAGCACCCGGCCTGTTTCAGCCATAACAACCCTATTGAGAGTACTGCCTTTACTACAGCATAACACTGCTGAAGAAGGCTTCTGCATGTTTTTTGTTACAATAAAATCTAAAATATCACTTCAATTTTTGCTTAAACAATGCACTCTAAGCAAAACACTGATGGAAATTACAGCTGGCCAACAGCCCCCCCCTCTCCTGAGGGAAAACCCTCCCAGGCTTCCCCTCAGCCTCACCTCAGGCAGCTGCTCACACTTTTTGGGCTACAATTGGCCTGGTCTTGTCCTTCAGGATTTATAGCTGCAGAGACAGGGGAAACAGAGCATGAAAGGGTGGGAAGTCAAACCCCAAAGAGCTTTAGGGACATTGCTTGTACTAGTAGCTCTCACTGCGCTGGGGAAGAAGGGTGGGCTGAGGCCTGTAAGGAAGTGCTGACTGCGTTCCCTCAGGTGCAGCTCCAGCTTGGCTGAGCACCAGGTGGCTCTAATTTGAGGAAAAGGACGTTGGGGTTTTTTTCAGAGCAGCTGTTGCTGTTTTCCCTGTTACTGTGAAAAGATAGTAAAGCTAGAATTGTCTCAGTGGGTGCTTCTGGGCCTGGTAGAAGTTTCTGGTTCTAAGTGAGCTTGCCTAGTCCAGGCCTCGCTGAGCCATGGCTTCCTGTGCCTCAGGCACTGAGCCTTCAGCCACACCTGTGAGTGGCAGTGCCCTGTCTACAGATGACTCTGTCTTTAAGCCTAGCAGACTTTAAGTGCTCTATTCCTGGCTGGACCACGGCTATAGTGTGTTTGGGGAGGGTGATCTGCCCCAGAGGCTGTTGGTGGCTGGGGACACAAACTGCTGTGGGAGAGAGGCAGGCAGGCCGAGCTCTCGGACACATTGGGTATTTGCCTGCCTTTTGGTCAGCCTCTGCCTTGAGGGAGTCGGTTTGTGGATTCCTGGCTATAGGCCCCACAGTCTGCAGAAACAAAGAGTTTGGATTTTGACCCAGAAGCCCTGGTTTCACAGGCTGCTGGAGAAATAATACAGATCGTGGTTGCGTGTCTACTCCCATGTGTGGCTTCTAATCAGGTAAGTGTGACTCTCCCATCCACCTTGCCGAGGGTACTGGTCCTCATTCCAGTTCCCTTCTAAAGGAGCTGAGGTGTGGGGAGAAGCTGTTTTTGTCTGTAGCTGTGTTCAAAAAAGGTGCATGTGTGGTAACCCCCCTGTATTTTAGCTAAAAGCTGTTGCCTGATTAGCAAGAGGGAGGGCCTCATTTGCCACAGATGAGCAGACAGAACTGTATATGGTGGTGTTGTTTCTCTGATTCAGAATTGCTTTATTTTCTTGGGGTGGTTGTTCCAGAGTTTGTAAAGAAGCTCTGAGCTCTACACAAATGCCTGTGTCTGGGGAACTTATGAGCTGGTTCGCTAATTACAGAACAAGGTGGAAAGGTTACAGTTAGAAAACTACAATATAGACAGATCTGCAAGCCTTAATTGTACTTTAGTTTTATTCCTGTTCAAGCTACAGCTGGAATATCATTTAGAGGTTAGTATATTGCTTAGAGGTATGAATAAAAATCCTTAATTAACACAATAGCAAATAACTCTGGTTTCTTATTTGGTCTGAAATAAAAAAAAATGAATAGCTGAGTAATGATATATTCCCCTAAAGTGAAAAAATTACCGCCTTACTAATACGTCTTTCAAAGGCTCTTGATTTTAAATTAAGAATAGTAGTTTTGTAATTAAATCCCTGGGTAGAAATTCAGTAGATTTGAGTTCTGTCCTCAGATGTGGGCTAGTCTCATTATGTGACCCTGGGTTATGTGTTAGGTAGCAGGGCTAGTTTCTCAGCACCTACCTGCTTTTAATTATGAGTACAGTGTGGTTGAAAAATTGCCAGTGGGACTAACAGGAATTTTTGCATTAGCTGTTGTTAACTTTGGATCAGACCCTTTTATCTGCATGCTCCCTAAATGTATAGGTATGGAGAATCAGGTTCTCTACTCAACTGGGATATTGCAAGGATGTATTAATTAGCATTGTACACTTCTGAGATATTACAGAGAAGGGAATTGTGTAGGTAGCTGTGTGGAGAAATACCTTTGTTACAATAAACTAGCATAATATTAATACTACTGTTCTGTTTTCTCAATTCTATTTGTTAGAGTAACAATTTTACAACTTTCTAAATTTGTCTATAAAGTACGAGACATCATCTCTTAGTTTGAAAATCTTTAACATTCTATGCCATTATGAGAAGACAATAAAATGTGTCCAAATATTTCGAGTCATTGCAGTAAAGTATTTGAAGAGAGCTTAATTATTTTGAAAACCAAGAAAAAATAATTAAAAAAATACAGGGAAGTAATTCTAGAGTGCATTTTCCTGTTGTTTAGGACATGATTTGGTTTCTGCTATACAAGAAGACATTTCAGAATTGCCATGGTATAAAGCTTTTTTCCTTTCCAAACTTAGGACATATATATATGAAGAAACTGATTGCATGACTACTGCAAGAGAGAATGCAGCCAGCAAATTAAACCATTTCCCAGGTGATGAATGTTTCAAGAAATTGTGGGAGTTCAAGTTTTACCACATCTGAAAGGTAAAATTCACTTGATTGTTACTGGCAAGCTTTTGATACTGCTAACTGCATGTAATAACTCTGGTTCCTTCTAGGCTTTTTCTCTTCTGTACACTCTGATGGTAAAAAAACCCAAAAAACAAACAAAACCAAAAAACAACTGTATTGTTAAGTTCTAGACAATGAGTTAGTCATTTATTTCAGGCTGAGTTCAAAAACATTGATTAAAGAATGAAATTGAAATTATTTTACGGAATTTTAATTATCTTGAGTATTTATTCTCTTCCTACTGAATTTGCTGTTGGTTCTTACTGCTTACCATTGTTTTGTTACACAGTAAATACACCAGTGTAGAGTGATTAACTGGTACTGTTACATCCATGCATGAATCTCATCGTGTGAGGCGATGAACAACAATACAGGGTGTGTTCCAGTTCCTCCTATGTATAAGGTCCCATCAGTCTAATAGGCTGGATGAAGAGAGGTGAAGTAGATTAGGAAGTAGTGACTGGAAGAAAAAAATGTATTAAGGCGAGTTATTTTCACATTTAGATCAGTAACATTATAATCAGAATCTCAGGAGCAGTTATTTTAAGCATTAGCGTATAATGCAGTACACTACATTAAGTTTTATGTACAGCAGTTGGAACCTTGGGATGACTACTGTAAACTTTCCATCACTGCTAGTTTTCACAATGACCTTTTATCTTATTAGGCAATACTCCGAAACTGCTGTAAATATACCACTATGGATTCTTTGGTAGTATAAACTAGAATATATATAGATGTTAATGGAACCATTCACATTTATTAGTATAAATTAGTTTTAGTGTTCACTCACATGATACATCATATTGGACATCAGGAAAGTCATTTGGCCTCACTGATGTAAAAACAGTGAAAATGGGAAAGCTATTGACTCCATTATTCAATATTTAGTAGCAGAAATGTGTGTAAAGCATGTATGTGTATATCTGTTTCTCAAGCTTCAACTTTATGTAATATGAATCAATGAATGGACAAGAACCAAACCACAGGGAGAGTGGTTTTCATCATGGGAATAGGACAGTATTTGCCACTGTCTGGTCCTTCAACCTAAAGTCTTCCTGTTCTTACTGGTTCTTGCATTTCTCCTATGTGTAAAAATTAGGCATAATAACAATAATCACCTATGCATGCACGTTTTTGGGTTTTGTCTATGAAGCATATCGATAGCTCAAGTGATGTCCATATTGGTAAAGAAACTAGTGAACAGTGTTTTAAGATCACTTCTGGCTGTTAGGTCATGAAATCTGCTCAATAGAATATGATAACTCATTTGATAAATAAAATGATATTTAGGTTTTTAGGCTCTGATTTTAATAGAGAAAGTTGTTGGAGAAGAAAGGATATCCTAAGTCTAAATCTAGACCTCCTATTGTTACTGACAACCACATTAAATAGTTTGAATTTTCGAGGTGGTATTGTAAAACAAATCCATAATACAAGTAATAATTCATAGGTAGATGACAGCTAGTCAGGCAAGCCTGAACATCTGTTTTATAGTGAATGAACATTGAACACTTCTGGCATCTAGAGCTCTATTTTTACCCCAAAAATCCATACAATATTTAAACCCTTTTCATGATGCGTTTTGATGACTCATTATTCCATATTGATATCATACAAAGCTGTGATTTCCTTATGTATAAAAAAGACTTGCTGACTTTATTTGTCAAGGGAATTTGTAAGGAATAAGTTTATAGAATATAGAAATTGTGAGATAGCAGAAAGTATTTAATCATGGTGATGGCTTTTTCAAGTGATTTTTCTTTGTGACAAACCAAATATGTATTGTATTATTTGTGGATCAGTATATCTAAGGACAGCACACATTTCTGTTTATTGACTCATTTTATCATGCTGAACTGTCACAAGCTTCTTATTAATCTGTCTGTGAAGGATCAAAATGCTTTAATAAATATGTTAGTTCCTTTAGATCTTAGGCTGAAATGTAACTGTTAGTTAAATGTACTGTGACTTTGAATGAATATACCTTTAGAGAGATTTAAAATGGGAGCATGCTATATAAATCTAAGACTGACAAAGGAGAATGCATCTTTCTCTTAACGGCCAATTAGGACTCAAATAAAAATATAAAGTAAAAAGCCCTTTTCTATACAAAATGTGAGACTTTGCAATACAATTGATTTATCAAAGGAATAATTAATTTTGCAGTTTCATAATGAAAACTCATTGCTTGTGTGGGCTATTCATTTACATGAACAGGTTGATATGGTTTAAAGTCATGTAGAGTATGCATGTATGACAAAAGGGCTCAGGAAACTCTCCACCTTTCATTACTATAAAGGGACATGTAGTTAAGAAGTTAAATTTTTACTATATTCAAGGATATGAAAATGAATACTATTTTATCAAGCTGGCAGGGATACAAAGGAGGGGGCTTGAAGGAAAAACCAACACTAAAAGGACTTTAAGACCTAATGTCCTTCTGGAAAGGAAAGTGAGTGTACTTGACTAATGGCAGAAAGCTTTTTTGTTTGCATAGTCAAAATAAATGTGCCCTTCTGAGCAAAGAGCAGTAAATGCTTGGCTTCTATCGAGGGATCAAAATGTCATGCAAGATGCAGAAGTAGTTAATGTATGCTATTTCAAAGGGGAAAGACATTTGAACAACAGTATCAGATTCAAGAAAAAGAAATTAAGAAAATTCATGTGATATTTTCATTGGTTATTGTAATACAACTTCAGGTTACTTGGTAGTTCTCACTATATGAACCTACAAACCTTTGAGTATGAACCCACTGCAGTTTGGCACTGCTTACTTTCCCTTAAATCTTAGTTTCAATCCATGATATTGTTACAGTACGTTACATGGCTTTCCCTCTGTGTCATTGTATAGTGCCATTGGGAAATGAAGCATAAAAAGGCTGCCATTAGAGCACATCATTAAATAAGACTGCCTGAATTCTAACTGTTGAACAATTGATCAGTTCTATTTTGAGCCAAAGAGATGTTTTATCCCTATTTGAGTTCTTTTAGTACAAAAAAAAAATCTGTTTTAGTGGTGCCTTTAATTTCCTTTAATTTTCCTTGTAGAAATTGTGCATTATAATATCAGCTGCTATCTTGTAAAGGAAAAGATCAAAGCATACTATAACTTGTGCGCATGTGTTAAATGTGAGAAATTAGAAATTAACTTCCAAGTGCTGTAAGTTTTCTGAACTATCTGATAGTAATTCATGTTGAGGGGTTGTTTTAAGATGCCTTCTTTTAGTTGGATGCAGAGCACAGTCACAGTTGTTAAATTAACTGCAGCAAGAAAGACTGGATATACCTTCCACAGCATTTTTTCGTTGTGCTGAAGTTGTTTGGTTATTATATTCAGTTTGTTAGTTCAATTATTTTGAAGCCTTGTCATTTTGCAGAGTTATATTTATGGAGCTCTCCAACTATTTGTCTGGTAGCCTATTCCACAGAGACTGAAGTGTGCATAGTGTAGTGTAGATCAACAAGAGCAGATAGCAAAGACAGGTATGCGTGTGGGTATGGATATGCTTAAGCAAAGACTTCTCTGGCTTTTCTTTTTCTCCATGTTTGAACATGACCTGAGCTATCTCTATCCTCTGGCTTTCACTTAGGTGACCCAATGTCACTACTCGGTCAATAGCATCAGTGTCAGTTGTACTACACTGGGTGTGATAGGAAAAAATAAACAGATTCTTTCTCTGGGTGTATTTTACGATCCAGCGTAGTCTGGAGTTGTTTGAGAAGTTGGATGGTGGGCTGTAGGAGTAGGAATATGAGCACTTTCTCACTGTGCGAGAATGTAAAAGCTGAATATATGTGAAGTGGTTTCATAATAGTCCTCTTGAAGTCAGATTGTTGAGTTCAGGCAAAACCACTTTGCTTTCTTGCTTTGTAAACGGGTCACCATTCAATCTGAACAGAGTTTTCTTTTGAAAACTGCAGTATCTATCTCTACTTGAACTGCAGTCACAGAAAAACACTAAAGCTCTGCCTTTGAAAACTCTACCTGTTCTTGTCAAAGTGGGATTTGCAGTTCCTAGGACTAGCGTTCACATAACTTGAAGGACAGAAGGTCTGCATCATAGTATTCCTCCCACTTTATTATGTTGATGCTTCCATTGATTTTTTTTGTATATTTTCTCAAATGTATCATGACATTTCACATCAGCCAATTTTTGATTGTAGAAAACACATCAAATATTAAGGTCCAAATCTTGCCAGTTAGGTACATGGCTGTTAAATTTAAATGCGTACATATGTCTGAACAGTCTGATATAAAAAGTTTCTTAGTAGTCCAAGCCTGTTCATGCAGAAGTTGCATCTAAGCTATCAATACAAAAGATATGATGTGTACACTTAGTTCTGAGTGCTTGCTGAAGGAATGTTACAACTGGTAAGACATTTTAATTATAAGTTAAAATAAACAGAAACTAAATAGTGGAATTGACTGACACACCCTCCACTAATATTCAAATAGTTTCTGAACAAGAAAAAAGATCTCTCATGTGTTTTCCTTGTTTTCTTTGTTCCTTAAAATTTCTCCCATACTCCGTATTCATGCTTCATCTTATATAAATTCCACACCTTTGTCTACCTTCCAAGCTAAAAACTGACAAGAATTTAATATTCTTCTGATAATCTCTGTAATCTTCATAGGAGGTATATCATAAGAGTCTTATTTGTTTCTCCTTCATTAAGATCTTCTAACATGTGAATATCTCTGAACTGATACCTTGATCTTCCAATAATGACCCAGGAATAAATGATCTCAAATCAGTGAAAAGACACTGGAACCATGTGTTGTACAGGTTTTGATCTCTTCTGCAGCATCATAGTGTTAACGACACTATTTATGCCTATAGATGTCAAGAGGACCTGCCCATTTTGTCAGACTGTAGCAGAGAGTATTGGTAATGTATCGTGAGGCTTTTGGCCTTGTCTTAATTTTGATAGGAAGTTCTGTGAAAATTTGAAAGCTGGAGTGTAATACTACTGAAAGAACATTACTCTTTCTGTGGAATGTTGCATTTATTAACTTTTGTCCATAACCAGAAGTTGTTGAGGCATGAAATATGTTTGTGTGAAAGTGCTCACTGCTGTGATACTGAGGCAAAAGGAATGTATTCTGGATACTCAGTGATATAACACTATTATGACTATTGCCTTTGTTAGAAGAACAAATATTCACATATGCAATCTATGCAAGGTATTTAAATTTAATCTTTTTCTCTGTACATTTTGATGTTTTGGCATATGAAAATTAACTACCACATTTTTGACTGTATGTAAAGTTCCCCTTTAGGGTTTAGCAGGAAGCTGCAGGAGAAAAAAAACGTATGGTCCATTGTTAAATCTTCAAAGAAAAAGATTCAGGGATGAAAGCAAAATTGAGATATAAAAGGTGTTTTAAGCTATTTAACGTTTCAAAATGTGGTTTGGGCCCCTGTCTACTGGCCAGTTTCAAATTTACTGTCTAGGAACTGAAATTTCAAAGGTGATTTGGAAATGCCTTTTTTCCCACATTTAACTAATGTGAGGGTATATGGCCCTTTAGTCTGAACACATGGCACTAAAAATATACATGTGTGGAGTGCTTTGTCTCACAGAGTCACATTTTTCCTTTAATTTGTTTCTGAAATCAAAGTTTTTGTGTTCTTGAAAAGACTGTGCCTGTGTAATGTCATGCTTTGAAATACTGTTCTCTTGACATTGTAAGACCATGAAAAGTAGAACTTTGACTAACTGTATTATTCTTTCACCTTAAAAGAGACATTGTCAAGTTTGCTAGACTCTAAATATGACCCTTCTGGTTTTGCTTCCTTTACTCTTATTCTATTACAAAGTTTATTTGATTCTTTCCTATGTAAGTGCCTGGAAGCTTGCTATTCTTTATAAAACTAAACAAATAAAAGTCTAGAAACTTACGTTTCAAGTGACTTCTGCATAATTCAGATCAATGTAGGCAGGTGATTACAGTGTATAAACTTAATTTCAACTGACTAGTGCTTATCAAACAATGAATCCTACCAGAAGGGAATGAGTTATGTCTTTTGATGTGTGGATATAGTGCTGATCAAAGTCAGTGATAACCATTCATGTGAATCCCAGGACAGGCTTTGTCCCCATTAAAAGTAGATTCTTGTACAATAATTGTCAGACAACCCCCCTCCTTTATAAGTGAAAATAATTTTAATTTGACCCCTCTACATCACAAATGCAAATCAAAAAACCAAAATTGAAACACATACTTTTGTTTTAAAACTGTCTCCATCCAACAGAACTAAATCCCTAATGTTTTAATTACCTATAATGATCTCCTTCACAAATATTCTGTTTATTATGTCCCAGAAAATGCTCTTATTGAAAACCATGTGCCACCTTTGTGCATAATAAAATCAGTATGATATATACAAACACTGTTGCTTAATCTGTTCCGCAACTGTGAAAGATACTTCTAACAAATCCCATTGTCACCTTTATCTCACTATCTAATTGAAAGTGCAGTTTTGATCTTCAGATCAGGTAAGTTTGATACTTACCTGAGTTACCTGAAGTAAATAGCTGTATACAGCTGACAAATTGGTTTTTAGTGATCAGAAAGTTGTAAAATGCTCACTTTTGTTCATTCTTGCTATATGTTGAAAATGAATTTTGGAGTCTTCATGTGATCAGTAAACTCCTGACCTCAGTAAAAACCATTTTCTGCCTAATAGAAACAGGCAGCACCCAAGGCTTCACTTTGAAGTCCCTGAAACTCAAAGATCTGAATGAGTCTAAAATATCCAGAGTCCTATATAACTATGATTATATACCTTAGTGTCTGTGATAAACTTAAGTTCCTGACTGAATATGTATTAGATCAATGGTTAGAGAACACTATACATTTCAAAAGATGTGCAAATGGGCCAATCCATGGAATATTCCTTTTGCATTGCATCAAGAGTGTTATTTGCCTGAATGTTTTTTGAGAGTGCATGAATACTGTGCTTGGTGGGGGAGATCCATGACTTGCCAGGTCTTCAAAAAAAAAAATCCTACCAGAAGGATGTGGATTAGGGAGTTGTAGTAGATGGACAGACAATTCAGAAATTAATCTCATTTCATAAATTACAGATTTACTACCAGATTAGAGTGAGCCTTACCACAAAGTTTGGTAATAAAGTAAAAGTAAAAGAATCTTCTTTGGTTCTACTATCTAAAATAAAATTGAAGTGACGTTTTTCAAATGAGAATACATTGACTGCTGCTTTGCCTGGTTCTTTCATTTCAGCTTTGTTAGATCTTTTGTTTCTTTGATGCTCAGAATATTGCACCATTTGGCTCTAAACCCTACATTAGAAGAGCATTAATTAAAGGCAGACACAGTGCAATGGAGACACTGTTAAAATTATGCTTGAAGGTACAATGTAATTAATTTTGTACAAGTGAAACAGAAAAGAGAAAATGAAACCAGAGGAAATAGCAGCATATTCTCACAAAAAAGATAATGAGAAATACAATTGCAAATCAGACAAAAAATGAAGGGACATATGGAATAATTAGACTTCAAGAAAGCAGGTTATCCTTTGTTTTGATTTCTAAGTGCTCATAAAAATTGAGTGAAGAATATAAAACTAATTTTCAAGGTTCTTGGGTTTTGTTTTGGGGCACCTTCCTGTGGAGTGTATGATTTGTATTAAGTGCCTTCCAGTAACACGAGGATATAAATTTTACATCATAATTCCCTGACAGGTATGCAAAGAGTTTAGACTATAACTTCACTTAAGAACATGTTCTCTGTTATAAGTTGTTTAAGAAGTTAATGGGTTGGGATCTGGGTTATGGTTCCCAGGTTGAAAATGAGGGCACATGACAGTAATACAGTTAATTATGTCTATATAGTAGAAGAAAAAGGCTTTAGGAAACGGCTTTATCATAACTGTTAATTTTAAGTAACAAACTTTTCCAATTCTTTTTAAAACCCCCATGGTTCACCTTCAGTTCTGAGTGTTCTTCAGTAAAGCAGTTTAAAAGGTACAAAAATATGGCTTAAACATTCATTGTGTACTCGAGTTTAACTGAAGCCAGAGGCTTCCAAAAGTCTGTGATGCCAGTCTTTCAAGTTTAGCATAAAGCAGCATAAAACAGGATGAAAGATTGTCATATGTTTAGAGATCTCTGTTGCATATGATGAACTTCTTTTGATGACTGGGTTTAAAAAATTGTGGATTTGTCTGCAGAGTTTTCATTCTAATTGTATGGAAACTGCTGATATGTTGGGATTAGTTATGTTACCAGCTATGGGAGGACAGTACCACTTGTGTGGGACTGGATTATATTGATTATAAAAGCCTTTGTTTCCTTCTGCTTTAGATTTAAATGAAAAATACGACAAAAATGTCAGAACATTGTTCCATACACACCCCCATTTGTGTGGTGGCACAGCTTAGCTCCATTAAAATTTATGCAACATATGGGCTTCTGTCATCTGGGAGAAAGCAGTGCTACTAGAAATTCTTCTAGCAAGTACTTCAGTGTTTCCATTGCTGATGAACAAACATAGTAAATGTTTATAATGATCGAGGGGAAACCCTGAAAGTTCTGTTAAAACATTGTATAAATTACAGTACTTTATCTTCCTGAAGACTACAGATTATAATTTCTTGACAATTTAAAAACTTTGCAAAATGTGGTACCCATCTAACTAGATTGTAATAATTGGGTTGTGGTTTTTTTCATTGTCTGGATAAGTCAGTTTATTACTGCTTTTCAATTCATCAGAACCAAAATGAAAAATGGCTGTTAGGAGCCAGTATAAAGAACTTCTTTAGGATCAGCTAAAGTATTGTTCAGTCCTCCTCCAGCTGTGGGTTAGAGGTACACATTCTTTTCTCCAAAATAGCAGTTGAAGAACAGCATTCCCAGGTGATCTAGAAGGCTTCTTGGAAGAGTGAGATCATTAATTGCCCACAACTTGAAACTGTGCACAAAAAAGCAAAACTGGTCCCTTGTCATCCTGTGCAATGTTAATGGCCTTTCTACATTTTCAAAGCTTTCTTAATTAGTCACAAACTCCTGAACTTGAAAGCAATGTAATTTACAGCATAATAATTCCTTCTTTATTGCACGTACTTTGTCATTTATTGAGTTTTTAAAGAGTTTTAAATAAATCTAAATCCATTATTTCCCCTTTTTTTAGTATCATATAGCACAGTGCAATAAACTAATTTAAAATATTTTCCTTATGAGGTGATCTGCTTTGCATCAATGCAAAGGATAGTGTAGGTTTTCAAAGAGAGTATGTTGTAAAGTAAAACACATCGGACTGTTTCTAGTGTATGTCATTATATTGATCAATCAATACTTTTTTTCCTCTGAAGTGTCAAACCACACCATTTCAAAATCAAACTAAAGCAAAAAGACAGTGCATTTTTATTTTTTTTGGACTCTGTGGCAAAACTCTTAACCACTACAATGTGAAAATGTCTGATTAAGAGGAGGGCTTTATGGAGTATGATATACAGTAATAAAACTGAACATCCTTGATCTCATAAGTGGTCTATTTTGTCACGATTTGCACAAAATTATGGGAAGATAGGAGTTTCAGAAGGGCAGAGAATGTGAGCCCATTGATTTTTATAACAACTTTAGAGACAACTCACTTAACTGAAGTTTAATCTTCATTCTAGTGTCAAGACTTTTTAAATTGTCTGCTATAGTAATTTTCAATGTGTTGCTGGGCAGTTACATTTCTTAAAAAATAAATTTTGAAGTTGATTATTAAACTGATAAAAATTGTCTCATTAAGTAGCATAGCACTCCAAGATGATGCATTCTTTACAGCTTATTTCTACAAATATGCTGCTTTATTTGGATAAAACAGATGTAAGTAGTTGATTTTCCGATTCACTTTGGTTTACAGGATTTTTATTAAGAGCAAATTTTGTCACTACCAATTAATCTTACCAGGTTTTTTCTCTGTTACATGAATGTTCACAGAATTTTGATAACAAGTGGTTTTAATTCATTGTTTCATGAAAGCATCCTATCATTTATAATGTTTTATATTATATCAATGAAGAAACCTACTGAATTTCAAAGCAGTTATGTTTTAAGGCCATATAGATAATATTTTGAAGGGTAAATATTTTTTGTTGCTATTAGTGATGGGGGAATATCTATTCCTAATAAAATGCTGCTCTTAGTGTTGTACTGAGGTTTTTTAGAGAGCTTGTGGAAAGTTATGTGAAACTCTGGTCTTGTGCATGGATAATCAGAAGGGCTGGATTGCAGATGAACATGCCTTCACCCATCTGTCCACTCCAACCACATCTGAAAGATTTATTTTGCATAGCCTGTTGGATAATACAATAAAGGTGGTTAGCTTAAATAACATTTTTTGTTGGACCTTGTAATTTTAGCTTCTAACTCACATCATTAATCTTTTCCTGTTTTGGAAACCTTACAGTTATGGTAACAGACTTTGCTAAATAAGAATTTCCAGAGTAGCCTACTTAAAAAAAATAACTGCAGAAAAAGTATCTTTGTTATGTCTCATTAAAAGGCATGCCTGTGATTTTTTTTTTCCTACCCAGTAAGGAAAATCCAGTGTGTCCAGTGATGAGGGTATGGCAATGAAGGCCACACTGTTGTAGTTGATGGCATTGTGTTGATCCTAATTCAGTTTCTCAAGACTCCATGCCCAGTTGCTAATGTAATTGTGTGATGTCTTGTAGAATTTTGCAATGACAGTTTTCATTCATCCTCTTGAATTAACACAAAATGAATGCTAAACAGCAGCAGTACTGTTGCTGCTGTTGAATAATAAACTCACTGAATCAGCTGCTAAAGGCAGTGTCAATGGGGAAGGTATATCAAGCACAGTACTCAAAATTTACTGTAGACTGGTCTCAATTTAATTTCTCACTTCATTCAAAGAAATATGCTTCACAGAATTCAGAGAATTATGTGTCTTCAACCAACACTGCAGCCTGTTGCAAATTAGGTTGTGGCCACCTGTCATTACACTGCCAGCTACTATTAAACCATCAAAGCAGAATTTTAGTTGCTTTGATGTAGACTGGAATTGTATCTACTGCTGAATGATGATTAGATTAAATGTTACAAATGTATCCAAAGGGAATAGAAGCTCTAGTCTACTCTTAAATGTTTTCTTATGTTTCTATTATTGCTGATGCATTGCCTTGTATTTATACATGCTAGTGCAGCAGAAACAGCCTCTTGGAATATCATTAAAAAGCTGCCGTTAACCAAGTCTGTCTTATTAACGTGGTGTTTCGTACATCACAACTTGCTGAAGCAGATCAGTAGAGAAGATTAAATGTGGTTGGTTTTTTTCCTATTTATTTCTTAAAATTCCTGGAAAGACTGGCTAAATCGGAAAGCTCTAGAAAATGGATAGCAGAAATGCCATTTCCTTCTTTTAAATGAAAGCCTGTTTTTTAATAGATACACAAAAATATAGGTTTTAAATGTTCAGGTTTGGTAGAGAAGTCTAGCTCTTACTTGAGACGTGGCTACATTTATTCCATGCATGTTGTGTCAGTTTAGTTTTAGAGTATGGCATTTAGGCTTGACCCCAGGCATCCATTTTCTCCTTTGATAGTCTGAGTGTCCTCTTGACCACAAGTTAGCTTATATCAGACTCTTTTTGAGGATGCTAGGGCATCAACAAGGGTTGTACCCAACCTTAGAGGACATCACTTCATAGTGTACAATGGCTAGATCTAATCTCACTCCAGTGTCTTCATCAGGACACTGATTTCATGCCTTAAAAGTTATTAAATTAACCAGGAAAGTCCTTACTAACTAACCTTCCTGGGTAAGGTTCCCAAAAGGAGGTTTCAGGGCACACTGAAAGAGATGGTCTACTTGCCAAGTGTAAACTATATCTGGTATTTGAGCATGTGTCTGGACCCTGACCATGGTCTAATGGTTCATGTCTTCCTAGAAAATACAATCCAAAACTAGATGCTGCATCTGCTGCTTCTGGGAGTGCTACCTGTAACCAAGTTAATGGAAGGAAGACACCTATTAGTAGCTAATGCTGGACTTGCTTTTAGCAGAAAATCAGTCCAAGATTGCAGCCTGCAAACATCTGCCTTTTTGTTTGTGGAGAAATTAATGCTGTATAATTACAGAAGGGCAAAGATCCAAAGAGAAAGAGAGAAGAAAAATATTACTATAATGAAATGTCTGATGTTGCATGATGCATTTCCTTTTAGATAAGCAAGAACATTTTTAAGCTCAATTTCATCTTTCAATGTTTCTGATTTTCAGCAAATTGCAATAATACAAAAAGGTTAAGTATAGGCTTCAAATGAAGGCTGTTTTTATGATTAGGAGTATAGAAAAGAAAAATGTTTCTCTCTTGTTTGTTTCTGGCTGTTTGCAAAAAAAATTCAGTCATAGAGCTATTTCTATTTAGACATTTTCTTTTTATTTTCTACAGCAAGAGTCAAGTGTATTTCAAATCACCCTTCCAAATAGAACATCTACATGATGTTCAGCAAGTGGCAACATTTTAATTGTAGTAGGTCATGGAAATCTTTCAAAATGATACATGAATAGGGCTATGCCATTCATGCCATTATTTGTCTAAGTGAATTCCTCTCAATTGAAAATGGGTCAATTTAAATTTTGAAAGATTAAGGATTGTCATTAACATAAATGCAGCTTCAGCATAAGTGGTTCAAGTCAATGCAGTCCAAAAAGACCAGGTTGGATGAGGCTTTGAGCAACCTGATCTAGTGGGAGGTGTCCCAGCCCATGGAACTAGAAGGTGTTTAAGGTCCCTTCCAACTCAGACTATTCTATGATAAAACAGTGGGGACATGATATTTGGGGCTAGATGAACTGGATTTGACTAAAACCTATGACAGTCCTGTAACTGACTTTGAAAGGATTTGCAATGGTTTTCGTGTAGTGAAGTTAATGAGCAGTACTAGGAAAACATAAATGGAAAAATATAAATTAGGAAAAATATACTAATGAGGCTAAGTCTCGATACAGACCTATGGAAGACAAGTAAGGATATATGAAGTGTTTCTCATGTATTCTAGTGTAGCAGCCAGGCTTCTGTTCAGAGGAAGCATCTAGTTCAGCTAGTGGTGGCAGGTAGTAAAGATATTTTATATATACATATATATTTTATACCAGCCACAGTGGGGCCAATCTGAACCTAGGAGTTACACTGGTAAATAATAAGCAGAATCTCCTGGACTCGCCCAATGTTTAATATGGCCCTGTTCTGCTAGGTGCTATACTTTAACCACATAGATGTTTCATCTGTGTTTTCAAAATAAGTAAATATGTAAGAAAATGAACAGTTATTTTCAGTAGCCTTAATCCAATGGGATTTTAGTATTTCTGTAATTTGCAGGAGGAAAAAATAGTTCATTATTTTAAACTGGAAAAATGTCTCCTTAAAGAGAATTCAGGTGAGCATTCATTTCCTTCATTATACGTAAGTCTTTATATTATATATGGCATATTGTATACTATACAGTCCCCATTGTGTAAGTCTGATATCTGTGGCTCAACCACTGCCGAAAATACCTACATTTTAAAAGTAAAGTAATACAGAAACTTATTGCTCACTCCTCCTCATTTCCACTTCACAAGAGAAAGTTGGGGTTTTTTTAATTTCTTTTCACAAATGTGATGCCATAACAATGTCTCTTTGGAGACAACTCCAGTCTGTTGTGTACTTCACTTTAACAAACTCAGCCTTGAACAGTTTGTTTCCCATTAGTAAAGCTTATACAAGTGTTGAACTGAAGTGGATGTATTTTCTTTCACTATAGAAATCTTCTGCTGTACTCATCACTATTTAAAAGGTGTAAACACACCTTGGTGTGCTAAGACCTTCACCTTTTCTAAAGCAAGCAGTGGATATACACTATCCTTGAAATAGAGGTATTCAAAGGGTAGAATATTAGTTGCTATAAAGGCAGACAATGAAAGAAGAGCGCCCTGGTTAAATGAGATGTTAGCATAAGAAAGATGGCTCAGAGCAATGGAAATGTTAGGAAATTCATGCTATTCTGCTCGCTTCATGATATAAGGTTTTCTTCTTATGCACCAACAAATCAGTTTTGATTGTCAAATGTGTTGCCCAGTAGCTATGGGACAGTTGTTCATGAGCTCAGCTGTTGTGCTTTCTTACCCTTTCCTGGAATAATGTGGGTTTCTTAATTTGACGTGATCTCTGCTATAAAATATTTTATTTTCTCACTTTGGGTGGGAAAGACGTTTGAAAAGGCCTAAGTAGCTGGACTTTAATAGTGAGTCTGTCATCTTGAGTTCATCAGACTTTAGGGAAGCTAAAAATACTAAGAATAGCCTGTTAAAACTAGGGAATTCCAAGTTATCAATAAAGAGAGGAATAGAAAGCTTATGTCCAAAACCAATAGAAATGTTCATAGCTTATGCATAAAAAATAGGTTTGTGATAGCTGGAGAATAAAAAAAATGGGTTGTCAATTTTAAAGCATGATAATGAACAGAGAAGTAACTAGAAAAATGACAGCTTAGTGTCTTGTATTAATTCCCTGTCAATGGCCTCCATATCAGATCTATAGGACCTAGAAGTCAAGATTTTTGTGAGTTGTACAAACTGTTATACTCCTATAAAGAAAGGTATGTTCTTCCTGCTTTGTATTTGAATTGATGGGACCAAGTGGGAAGTGCTTTGTGTCAGTTTTCAAATTTGCTGTGGTAGAAAAGGCTGGTCTTTTTTTTTCTGTAACCAGGAAGTTATAAAATACTATAAAACCTGAAGGGCTTTGGTAATAACTCAGACTGGAAGGCAGATGTAGAGTCTAACAACCAGATAGAAGGGACCAGAACATGTATTTTAATTGTCTCCCAGGAGCAAAGCAATAACCATATGTCCAGTTGGTATAACCGGTTGTATTTACATCTGTATCTGATTAAATCTAAGGTTCAGGTTTTTTGTTTTGGGAGATTATCTATAAATTTAAAAAAAAAAAAAAATCAGAAGATTAAAGTGTTGTGTCAGGAGATTTGGAGACTCAAGTCCCAGGGATTTTGATGCCTGACTCTCCAGATCTGAAGCCTAGGTCTCCAGCTACATTGTAATCAAATTCAAATCAGTAGTGTTTTTTGCCTCCCTCTTGTTCTAGACATTTTTACCACCTTGCATATTATAAGCTAATAATTTTTGTTCACAGAAACCTTAGATTATAAATAGCAATACTCAGCACTTCCATTTTGGAGTAAATTGTTGGAGGAGAAAGGTTCATAGCAATTTTAATCATAATGTCAAAACCTGAATAAGCTAATGTATCAAGTCGAGAGTTTTTTCCAGTTTTATGACTTAATTACTTGTGTATTAGACCCACAACAAAAAAAATAGCTCTGCAGTAACAATGTTTTTAAAACTTTATTTGTACTGTTTGCCCTAAGATAAAATGAGTAATTACCAGCCCATTAAAAAGTGACAGGTAACCGGTTCCAAGGAAGACGTTGTCAAGTTATTTCAGCTAAGTAAAATCAATCTTTCACTGTTATTCTTAATTAAGGTAATTCCAGCTTGCTTCTTACATGAAGCTCATTTGGAATTCAGAAAAAAAGAAGTCTCGGGAAAGAAACAATACGGTTATAGCATGCAACATTTTACGACTGAATAATTACTAGTTAATTGTTTATGGCCATTCATAATAAGATACAAGGCATCAGATGACAAAGGTTTCTGAAAATCTTCCCATTTTATTTAGGAACTATATATGAGCTAGATTTTTAGAAGATCTGGCAGCATGAGTAGATTCATGACTAAGGACTGCCACATTCTAAAAATTTCAAAAATCTGCTGTTTGAGTGTGGGTGGGTTTCTTTGATTTTAAAATAACTAGACTGGAAACAAGCTACCACCAATGCGTAACACATCAGAGACTTCAGGCCAAAATTGCAAAAGTAGTCACTGATTCCAGCTTTCATACTGCTGGACATCTAATTTTGTGATGAAAATAATGTGACTCCAGAATTCACTGCAAATGCCTGATGCACAATGCTGTAAGGGCTAATTTTCAGCACCTACCACAACTGTAAAGTACTTAAAAATGGAGCTGAATTAATTCATAGCTAATTTATTGTAAGTATGAAGATACAGTCTGTGTCTCTTTGAGTGGAAGCTTATGCTTTAATTCTTGCCCTGAGTTTGTTCCATCTTTGATTATTTTTTTTTATTGTTTATTATTCTAGACGTTATAAAACATATCAATCTCATTTCTTAAATGTTGGAAAACTTAAAAACCTAATCTGGTGATTTTTAAGTAAACAAACTGTTGCCTGCACTTGTGTGGAAGGGTCAGACATGTAATTCGATGGAGGGATGAATTATTTAATGCAATGTTTGGGTAACTGTTTCAACCCTACTCAGCCTGCAGAGTGCAGTCAGAAGAGAGGTCTGCCAGGGAATTGTGGAACAACAGTTGGATCAAATTTGGAGCTGGCTTAAGTTTGCAAATGAATATTGCAGCATCATGGATGCAAAAAAGCATTACCCACTCTGGTGCGCAGAGATTCACAGCTTGTTGAGATAAATAGAAGAGCTGCATATGCAAACTCATGGAAAGAAAGTAGTTATGCAAGTGGACTCTAGGCTGTAGTAGGAGACTTGGTGAATAGGTAGATGTTTGTATAACCAGAGTCACTTTTCGTAGGACAGCAAAGGGATAATGTACATGGAAAAGGTTTATGCTTTAGGGGATTAACTTCATTTTTTAATAGCTCAGTGATCCTATTTCACAATGTATTAGGTGTACAGACAAAAGCATTGAAATATTTTTATTCATGGCAGCCAGTTTAACCCTTAGACTTTTCAAGCAGTATACTATTACATTGCCTGTTAACTAATGTAGTTAGTGTAACGTATAGTCCATGATCCTCACAGCAGCTAGATAACAATTCTGGGATTATATGGAAAAGTATTTGTAACTTATTCTGACTTTCCTTCTCCCCCACCCCTTGTGATGCTGATGTCTTAGCTTGTTGCAACATACTCTTTAGCACTTGTCTGTCTTCTGTTTTGCACAGTACCACCTCCAGTGAATCCACCAGGTCTGTGATTTAGTATGTATCATTGCTCAAAAGCATTCTCTTCAAAATAATTATGTTCATGGATAATTGTTTATTTTCAGAGACTGTTCCATATTGTGTCTGCTCACCCTCAATCTAATTTTATTTTGATGGACTAGAATATCAACTATGCTGTTCTCATGCCTGAAGTTAATGTATTCATTAGTTATAATTGCTTTCAATATGTCCTCACCAATCTTAGTCTTCTGGTTACTTAATGATTCTGATTGGATGTTCAACACTTTTATCTGGGTTAATTTACTATTCATAGTACAATGATGGATTATTCATTTTGTTACCCAGATTACAACTGTAAATGGAGTTATACATCATCAATGAGAGCACCACAGAATCATTTAGCTAGAAAATGCCTTCTAGTTATCTTGAAGCAGCAATGATAGTCACATAAAAACTTTGTGGTTGGCAGTGCTTCCTGCCAAAGATGGCTGAATTCATTAGGCTGCTATGAATTGCCGTAAAATTCTGTAAATGCTACTTAAAACACTGTTTTATGTGCCTAAGTGCATACAGGTGTGTAAAAATTACATTGAGGGAAATTTATTAAGATGTAAAACTAAGTGAATGGTGATAGGGAGTTTATAAACAGCAAGGAATTGAGTTTAGAACCTCTCCAACTCTGTTCAGTAGTTCAGTGGATTTAAGAAGGTGAAAAAAACAATCTTTAAACTGAAACCACGGAAGGAAAGATGCCTCAAGTCTAATATCTTTATTGTCATTAATGTAACAAGCTCCATAACTGTAGTAGTTTTGGCAACTGCTGGCCAGACTCTTTCTGGACTAGTCTGTACTGGGTTTCAGAGTAATGTGTTTTCACTTTTGAGTGATGTAACTAGTGTCTTGCAAGTGTGTTTTGGCATTTCTTGCTATCAGAAAAATTTGAGTTTTGTACTTACTGCAGAAATGATGACATTTGTTTGTCTTCATGAATGAAATATTTTGTTGAGATTGAAGAATTTATAGATTGAAATAAGAAAGAAACTAGTTAACTGCAAGCTCAGGCTCAAATAAATATGGTCTAGGCAGTTTTGAGTCCTGCTTACTTTCTGTGAATTGTACTGATTAAAGTGAGTAGTGGTAGGACAAACCACTGAGACATGACAAGCTAATGGATAAATCCTTGTTTGTGTTGCACTGGGAGGACTGTTGAACTTCAGCTTTCCAAGAACTTTTAATGTTCAAGAGAGACCAAAACATTAATTATAATGTACAAAAAAAAATCAGAAAATTTTAGTAAGTTAGAAGACACTAAAGAAGAGCTCACCTCATGGGGTGTGATTAACATTTCAAAGTATTTTACAGGCCTTCTGCACTTCCAAGATTATGGAGAAAGTGAAGGCTTTACATTTTGAATGTAACTTCCGTTTAACCCAAGCCTTTCCATGTGATATCTGTAGCCTACTTGTGTCACTACTTTCGTTTTTCTGCTATTGTCATTTGAGATGAGATTTGCAACAAGTTTCTATTCATTCATGATTGAAAAAACACAGCAGATGTCATTGAGATGAAAATAATCATCTACTCAAGTGTCCAGTAGACAACTATTGTTTGAAGTGCTATATCAAACAGGAGCCCAGAGATGGGCAATTCTTGGTACTGAAGGTAATGCAAAGTCCTACAGAAGCAGTATCCAAGGCTTCATAAGAATTCATGCTGTTCACAAATGTGCGAAGAGATAAACTTTGAAAGTCTGTGACCACTCCAGTAGTCCTGTGTCAAAGTTAGCTTGATGAGAGAGGGATTAAAACTGCTAAATTAAATTTGGGTGAAACAGCCAAACCAGAATAGTTGTGTGTATACCCTATAAATGAGCTACTCTCCCTTTGGGGAGCAATTATCACAAAAATTAATTTCACTAAATTTTAACTGAAGTAAATGTTCTGTATTTCCTCTGTTTTAATTGAAGAAAAATAACCATCTTCAGGAAAGGATTAATATCAAGAATCAACAGACTAAATATCTAGGCATTATTTCATGTAGTGTACAAAGTGAGTAAGTATTTCATGGCCAACAGGTTACTTGTCATGATTTGTCAAATAATTGCCAACAAAAGTTAGAATTTCTGCTATAGGTTGGATTCATAAATTGATAGTTTCAGTATAATTCTAACCCCCTGAGTCTTTATTAGTAAGATAAATTTTCATTAGGTCCAAATAAAATGAATGTTGTCTGATGACAGGATATTTATATAAGCCAAAAGACATACTTTAAATACACAAGATACAACAACTTTCAATAGGATTTGCAGCTGTAATGTGAGATGCATCTCACGTTTGCTTTTCGTCTTGTGTTCTAAAAACATGGGAAAATCAAGCCTCGTGCCTACAGATAAATAGATTTATGCTATTCTGTTAGCTCAACTTGTCTCTTAATTGTAAACATAAGTGATATTTAAGGAAGACAATAGCTCTACTACATATATTTATGTCGTTCTTAGTTTATTGAGGTGTTTAAAATGAAACATCCATTATGATCCATGTATCAAATAAAACCACTGGACAACCGTTGTAATTAGGAAAATATTTCAAAGAAAAATATTCGATTGTTAAAAACATCTTTGCCTCTTCCTCCATAAAATACATTTTAGTCATTTTGCCTGAAGTATGGGGGAATTTGAATAGCTAGAGTTACAAATACAGAAGCTTAGGGAACTTTTCAAAATCAGAAAATAAGCACAAATAAGGAAAAGATCTCTCTCTGTAAACTTTGTGCCAATCAGTATTTCTTGGCTTCAAACTCTTGTACATGAAGTATTGATTATATGTATTTCCCCTAAGAATAAGGGCTAGAAGAATGAAAAACTAAGCTAGTGTATTTCAATATCCAACTTCAAAAACTGTGGGACAAAGGAGCTCTAAGGGTATCCATCTTTTAATTGGTAATTCTGAATAACTAATTACATTTTACTTCTTGGAGGCTCATTGTATCACCATTCTATTCAAAAATCTGTATTGATTCTTCCAAATAATTCTGAAGTGTTAGCAGGAAAACAGTACTCAGAAAATTAGCATTTTCATTTAATGAATACTGAGCCCTCTCTCAGCTGTTTTGTACATAGGCATCAGCTTTCTTGAATACCGCATTCTGTAAATATCTGAGCATTTGCACTCGCCTTATAGAACAGAAGCATTCCCTCCTACTGATTCAAATCAAACCAGATGATCACTATGGTTCCTTTGCTCCTAGGACCAATGACAGTATGCACCAAGGATTGGTAGAGACATCACTGAGGAACTGAGAATTCTTAAAAGCTTTTCCAAAGATGTATAATTTTAGCATTGAACAGATGTTCTAAAAATGCAAAAATACTCTCATTAATCCCTACTTTTTAATGTCCCCTTTCATGCTTAGAAGAGTTCATGCATTTAATTTATTCTCCAATGTCATCAATTTTCTTCAAAGATGTATTTCTTTAATTAAAACAGTTATTATAGCTGTCATTGATGCAACATCGTCTTTAAGTTCCTCTTGGGTAGCATTTACAGCCAAGCATTCATTGAAAGTATGACTTGTCAGTTTGGCATTTGAAATCTTGTAGCAGTCTGGGAATATTTCAGTGCCTCTGCAAGCAAGCCTATGGGGAAAAAAAATGCATAAAGGAAGTCTTTCATTGCTATGCTTCCTATTAAGTGCTGTAGTTTTATCTGACGGTTGGTGAGTGGAAATAACAATTTGATAAATGTGTGGAGACATGGTAGAAGGCACTGGGGGAAGGTAACAACAGAGTAAGGAGGTCCCAGAATTTATAGATGTCCTACTCTGACCTGGTATCAGGTCCTAGCTATTTAGTGACAAAATTAATTAATGTGGTTTGGTTGAGTTTGGTTTTTTTAATTTAGTTTCAGGCTTGTGGGATCTGATTCTCTTCTTGTGATGTAAATTAGGAATAAATACCATGGCAGCCACAAATAAAGTAAGCTAATGGCTCCATCAGTGGGTCACACTGGCCTTTTGTTCTTTCTGAATTCAGTGGTCCAATGTGTTTGTTACTGAGAACTGTATCATCGCCTGAATCAATATAATTCATAAAAATCTGAAGGACGTAAGAATTGAACCAGCAAGTAAGGGGAATCAAGAGTAGTGTAGAATATCCTTTCCCACATCTGGAGACTATTTTGAAAGAGAGTCGAAAAATTCCCACAAAAGTCTCTAGCAAGCTAGAATTCAATCAAAATCAAGGAGGAGTATAAACATGAGAAAAGGCCAAAAATGGAATGTAAAACAACAGTAGTAAATTCTGAAATGAATCTTGGAAAGCTAGAGGGGTTTGACACCAGTCATTAGTCTGAAAGACAGAACATGGCAAAATAAAGTGAGTGTCATGTGAGAAGAATAACTACAGCATTGAGGATTTTCTTGGATTTTTCAAACCTAAAATGATGGATAAATTTACCTTTAGTTGCTTTTTTTTTTAGTTTGCCAAATACTATTTTAAACAGCTACATTCTGAAATGTTGTATTGAATGGTATTCCTCTCAGTTTCAAAAGATCTGGTAAAAATGAAAGAAATGGGATCAGAATTCTTGCACTACATTGGAAGGAATAGAAGAGCTGCCTTTGTAATTGTGTGCTTCACTTTTAGTGCTCACAAGGAAAGCATTCATGTTGCTTGCAATGCACCCTGCATGGAAAATCACTGGCTTGATAGAATGTAATAGGCAAAGAAACACAGAAGAAGCATGTGCAGAACTTTCATCAAATAATTCCATTGTCCTTTGCACTCAACCTGCTGTGTGTTTGGAAAAGCCATGGGGATAGTGTCTGATCACATAAAGGTTGTGCCTGAGGCATGACTCGGTGTGCTTATCTGTTTCCTATGTTAGGTGCTAGAAGCCAACCTGGCATAGGTTTTTGGTGTTCACTTGTGTTTTTTTTTCTTTAACCTCCAACCTTAGGGATAGTAAGTTTTGGTTTGGAAAGAAGCAGTAAGCACAGGATGATTAGTGACTTAGAGGGGACATAATTTTACAAGGATTAGAAGAATGTCAAGTTTTGGTGGATTTATGGATTTGATCTTTTGAAAACATGACTGAAATGCACAAAAATGCAGCAGTTTATAGTTTTATCGATATATTTCTTTTCATTCTGAGATCAATCCTCTTTTTTGAGAGGCACTGGAGCATTTAGGAGATTCTCTGATTGGTCTCAAAGATGCTTTCCATACAAGTTCATGTCACATTAGTTTGTATTAGTAAGGGTTTGAATTTCTTGCATCAAGCACAATTTTACTCAAATATGTGAATTATATACATGATTATGAATTTTCAAGATGAGAACCCAGTTCTGCTACCATGGTAGCTATTGATTGTGTTTCTTAGTAATTTGTGATCTGAAAAAAACGTTCGTGCTCTTAGTTGGGCTAATAACATTTTTTACAAAAATTCTAAAACTCGATTGCTAGGATTTGGTGTATGGGAGACTGTGGTATTCTTGTTTCTTTTAACGGAAACTCTATTGATGTAATTATTTACCTCATGGAATAAGCAATGTTCTATTCAGTTTTTAATTTGATCCATGAAATGTAAGTGTAAGTGATGCCATTAATGGATATGTCATAGAAGTGCTGCCATCAGACCCAGAGTTGATAATTTTTGTATCACCTCTTCCCTAATTGGATTATCTTATTAATAGCAAAAATAATATTAAGCTACATAGTATTGTTCAGCCATAGTTCATAAATACACACATTCAAAAGAAAGCTGGAGATCACTTTTTATTGCTTGTATTCCAAAGGGTTGGAATGCAGATCTTTTGTATAAGTGTGGTTTATCAGAATTCAAATATGTGATAAGAATTTTCTTTGACCTTTTTTGTTGACTTTCATCTGTGAAGTAAAATGAAACTATTTTCCCCATGAGAAGTAAATTAATCTTCCCATTTTAATTAGATGATCTAAAAGTTTGTATCTAGACAGAAAAAAACAGAGGAAAATAGAAATTCCTTAATGTTTCAACACATCATTAAAAACTTGTAATATCCTTGTAATTTGTAATATAAAAGTCTGTTAAATACTGTAGAATCTGTTTTCTGTAACATTGTTGTAGTTATGAATATACAGTAATGTTTATCTCTTCAATTTACATTCCTTACACTTTCATTATCTTATACTTTTGCTCACTTAACCACTATACACATCCATTACTCTGCTCTTGGTTTGTTTCTCTGAACTGATGCTGACCATCAGCAATATGCTGGAAATCAATACTTTCCCATCAGAACTCAAAGACCAAAAACTTCAGGAATAATTTAAAGGCCTCCAAAGGTGCAGCCACCTGTGTTTCTTTTCCTTCTCTTTGTTCACACAGAAACAGTTGACTCTCAAAAGAACATGACCCAGATCTGAAATGCAGACAGGTCCTTCCCCTAATTCACATCTAAGCCTAAAATATTTGTATAGGAAATTTGATACAATGCAAAGATAAACCCGGAAAAGGTGGTTGCTATCCCACAGATGCTCTTTCTCAAAAATCTTTTTTTTCACATTGGAAAGGGATCCAAGAGCTCCTTATCTCCCTGTATGTTGTTTTCTTCTCCCCCAGAAAAGAAAATCCTTATGTGACTGGTACAAAGAGAATTGTTTATGCTTTTCTGAGTGAATGCCAAGAAAAAAAGAACCAGAAAACAAAGACAAAGCCCTTCTCAAATTTGCTACTTTAATTTTCTGACAGTCTCTTGCACAGAAGCATAAAAATCATAGATATTTCTTTTAAATCTATTTGGAAAACTGAGTGTGCACTATTCTTTGAAGAGACTATAATCTGCATTGAAAGCATAAGTGGGAGGCATGTTAGAAACTTTTTCCTTCCTTTTGTTTTCTCTTAGAAATTGAATGGGACAGATCATCACAATACTCTTCTCTCAAATGCAGTTCAACATCTGTCACAGGATAAGGACTGTCAGGGTTTATGCCTGTGTCTGTAGAACTTTCACACAAAAATTTCTACTTTTTCCTGTCAGGGAACTATGTTACTATTCATAGGAGGATGCTACCTCGGGTTATCCTTTCTTTTGTCCATCTCCTATCATCCAACCTTCCTAGCTTCTTTCCTACTTCTGTCTTTTGCAGATCCTAGGTTTTTCAAGACCTTTTTTTTCACGATTTTGATAACAAAAAAAGTGGAATTTCCCCAGATATTTTTTTTAAGTTTCCTTCAATGTTACCTATATTTATTTCTTTTCTTTTTGCTTTCACAATGAAATTAGGCTTATACTGTCAATGGTGACTGTCCAGTTACCTTTATCTGCCCGGTTTCCTTATCAGAACTTCTGAGCTGTTTACTGGTTACAACCAAAGGAGATGAACAAGTGTTGTAAAAACAAACATAAGTTCATGCTTTCGTTTTGGCCAAGTAAAGCACATATATTCACCAGCCTGTGAGGGTGCCTGTAGCTCAGAACTGTTATATATAGTATACGTATCAAGGTAAATGTATGTTGGTTTGTGTTTTTTGTGACACAGACATGTACCACATTATAGTTATCATACATGAACTATTATAAATGCATAGTCAAGTAATAAGAGTATCTATAGCAAAAGTTATGTGAAGTAGATGTTTTAAGTGTAGTGGGTGCTAATTCAGCCAATCGGCCATTGCTTGATCACATTTTCAGCAGACCAAGGTACAATGGCTAAAAACTTGGCAAAAAAAGAAAACTTGGTGGTATCTGTCACAACACTTCCAAAAAGATTACTACCAGAAATGCTGCTTCCTGGAATAAAATTGCAATAGGGCAGATAATTTAGATATCTAGAACAAGCCTGCTAGAGATACAAGGTACAAATATTAAAGCACTCTGCTGCTTCTGTGTTTAATCAAAACATGTTAATTTAAAATATGTATTTCAATCCCAGTCATTTCATACTGTATATATATGTATTGGTAAAATAAATATAGGTCTAGTGTTGTTTAATAAAAGAATAACAAAATGATTCC
The DNA here is from genome assembly GCA_013398125.1 of Aegotheles bennettii. Lineage (NCBI taxonomy): Eukaryota > Metazoa > Chordata > Aves > Caprimulgiformes > Aegothelidae > Aegotheles > Aegotheles bennettii. The sequence continues at coordinate 832,882 of VZRW01012113.1, forward strand.
TGACATAATCACCTTTAAGCTTACCCCTGACCTCATATATTTTAATTATGCATAAGAGCTAGCAGATCTTCTGTGCAACAAGGAGCCCTTCATTACCTGTAATTCCTATTTTATAACTTTTTTGTTTGATCTGTTCCAGGATTCATTCTGAAGAAATTCAACAGAATAAATTATCATTCTCCCCAACCATTTGACTGTAGCTTTGAATATATAATGTATCCAACCACGTATATTATTTATGAAAGATTGATTATTCTTTCATCTCAATATCTCTTTTATGCCAAGAGAATTTCAGATTTAACACTTTCCTTCCTAGACATAAAGATTAGTTGTCCAAATGTGTCACTGCATCCAACATGGGCATATCAAAGGCAGCTGAAAGCTCATCTGGGTGTGTCAATGTGAGTTGCAGTTTTGCTTTTGACTCATTGTAGGCTACTGAAGATGACACAAGGGATAAGAAGGTGAATGGACTTCTTCCTTCCAGTCTATGCCCTGATTGGTGAAAAGCAGGCTCTTAAAGCTGGTTCAACCCAGAATTTTAAATTAAACCTTTGGCTCTGATTTACTGCTTTGCTGTACCAGTTTTAAACAGTAAGTGAAGTAGTGCTGAGCTAAAACTATCAGGGAAATAAAGGAAAATAGAGATATACATGAACTGAAGGTATATAGTTGGAAGCCATTTGGGTTTCACTGGGTTTGCTGTGTTTCCGTAAATAGAATGAAAATAAATAAAACTGAATGTTTGATTTGGGAAAATTCTGCATTTGCTTTTATCTCAAGATTTCTGTAAACCTGAAATCTGTTTCTCAAAGGCAGATGGCTTCATTACTACTTATGGCAGTGCTGTCACTTGAGAAATTTCATACCAGAGTAAGATGGTGTCTCCTTATCAAACAATGGTGAGAACTTCTTTCTTGTGAATGCATTATCTTTCTTTAGACTGTTCTCAGGATGGTCTCACAGAAAAGAGTAAATCAAATATGCTTTCTATGCATACAGCTTTTCAAACATGTACACACACAGAGTTCTCCGCAGCTCAGATCAGATATAATTCCTATTGGCATTTTGGAAGATGACACGTGAGAACCAAGGCCGTTATTCTGTAAAGATACCACATTCTCCAGTTTATACACAAAACCAGCCACAGTATCTTCCATGGAACTACATTGGAAATAAACTACATTTGGTAGCTGCTTTCCTGCAAGGCATTGTAGTAAAATTCACTCCCATAAAAACTAGTTTATGCTGATTCTAAGAGCCATATTCTTATCAAGAAAAGAGGTAGGAAGACAACATATTTTGGCAATCTATACGCTCACTTGGAGTTCCAAAGAACAGTTTTTCTTTCCAAACCTGCCAAGTATTTGTTGGTTGACCTTAGTGAGTGACTTCAACTCGCTGTGCCTCAGTTTCTTTCTCTTTGAAACTACTCTAAAAGCCTCCTACACAAAACTACAGAAAGCACCATCTGCAGTAAATAGTTCAAGAACATCTGTAATATTAACAGCTACTGTCACAGGGAGCACAACAGTATTACACTGCAAGGGTATGCATTTACCTTTGGTATTTAAATTGCACCAGAAGGTGTGGGTCCTTGGTGAATCTGTTGTCCACAAATAAGATTGGTTTGGATTTAACTTTGTATGGCTCTTGTAGCAAAAACATTTCAATGCTTTTCACTGTAGTTATTTTGTGTCCCTTGGTTTCCTTATTCCATCAGTCGAGAAAAATGTACAATTTCTGTGCCCAGTCACCTAGTTTTCTTTGCTTGCTTTGGTTATGTATTGGGTGAGGGTTGGGGTGAAGAGAGTAAGAAATAGGTTGGGGGTTTTTAAGGTTTCTGCACTGTTGAAATTCTTACAGTTTTTCCAAGAACTTCCCTCTTTCTTTTTGCTCCATGCAGTTCTGCATTCATATGAAAAAAGTGTTCTGTGTGAGATTTACAGTGTAAGCCAAAGGAAGGCTGTCCCTTCATTAGTAATACCTCTGTATGGCTTAATCTGATTCACTGGAGTTAAACTTAGTTGAACTTAGTTGAAGTGGTGTCTCTCTAGAGGCTATTATTCCTCCATCACAGAGAGATTCTCAGTTGCAGTATTTGACATTGCTGACTGGGGAATCTTGTCTTCAACAAACACAATTGATGCTCAGACATAGACTTTTGGCTGTCTGTATTGTTCCCTTCTGTTTCCATGGCATTGTTCCTGCTCACAAGGTGATATGCCAGTTCTAATAGGGCAGAAGTGCCAAGTAAAAATTAGTTTGGATAGGTGGACTCAGTTATGCTATAAAAGCCCTGTATTGTGCAAGAATTACCCCCTCTAGAACATTAATGTCATGCCACGCAATGTGCTTTTTCCATTTGTTCTTGCTAGTTTCTCTCTATACAATACCTTTTCCTCTTAAAGGCTGCTCTCAAACACTCAAGTCAAGGATGCCCACAGGCGTTAGCCTGGCCCCATCAGCACACTCTACTGAACTGGAGACAGTGTCTAATTCTGCTCTAATGAATTATTTAATTTGTTTTGAGCTAACCAAGAACACTGGCTGATTATGATATCACATCCTGTTAGTTCTTAGTATGTCACACTACTTTTCTTGCTACATAATCATTGTCCTATTTCTTAAATAAATACTACACTACCATGCATTTAGTTATTCAAAGAGTAGCTTTGTCAGTAACTCTGTAAGTAAAGGGCTTTTTTTTCACGTTTATAATTAAATCGATGTCATTGTTCTAAGGTCCTCCAGCCATTCTAATTGATCCTGAAGCTCTTAAGGTTAAAAGTTTCCTTCTTTCAGAAGATATCCATTTTAATAATTTATCTGTTACTCTTCTAATATACATTTCTTTTTGAACTTGTCCTATCTTTCAGGGGGAAAGGCAGTTAACAATGAGAAAAAAGTATTTGCAGTTTTATGCTCCTGTCAGTTTTTTCTAAAGTACTTTCTACTCTATCCATCCTCTTGCCAAAGCATGAAGAATTTGTCATTTTGGGTCTACTTTATCTGAAGTTTTTCAGCATGATATTAGATAGCCATGATAAAGATGCATCGCTCAAATTTCTACATGGGTCTGCTCTGAAGCTGCTTAGAAGGTCTCCTGCTGTTGTGGTAGCAGTGGTGCAGCCTTCAGTAGCATTTTAACTATGGTCATGAGATGGAAAAATCAGTGAGGATGGAGTCATTTTATAAAAAGAAAAAAGGTTAGCTAAAGAAATTTTTATAAACAATAACATAATATAGTTTTATCATTTATTGAAGAAGGAAAATGAATAGTAGACCAAGAAGGGAGACTCCTAGGCAGTTGCTCAAGATATATTATTTTGTAGTAGCTCAGTATCCCTGACTCCTACTCTGTTAACTTCTGTCTCTTAATGTTATTCTTCTATAGAGATCTTTTCAATTACCTTTTCTTTATCCTCTCCATTCAAAATTAATGATTGAATAATTATTAATTGTAAATTATTATGCCTGAAGATTAAGAGACCAGCACTAAAATTTGTCTGGAATGAAGTAGACCCAAGGCTTTATAGCTTCTTCACAACACTCCTGGAGATTTCCAGTTGTGCACCACAGCTTTCAGCCAGAAGAAAAGCAGACTGTGCCCTTTAAAAAAAGTTTCTCTGTTAGACTTTTGTGCACACAGAAAAATGAGCATTCTCCCAAAGTACCGCGTGTGCTTCAAGGGTTAATAGAGATGGTAAGACAAGACTAGGAGCAGTCTTCAAGGTTGTTTTCCAGCTTTACTCTGCAAGTAAAGCTAGATCAGCATATTAGTCTCAAGAACATGTTTTTGTTTAGTCCTCATTTATACATAATGGGATTAGCTAAGATTAGTTTCAACTGACTAATATACAAAATTGCAGAGTACATTGTTCTGTTATGGACCTTTATGGATGCAAAAGACAACAGCCATCCAGCCATGACTGTTGGATGAAATTTGAAGCAGGTGTTGGCCGTGAGTTTGGGCAATATTTAGCTTTATAACCTTTCTCAGGAGCATTGAGAAAGTGGGACTCAGCTAAAATAAATGGTCCAAATGAATTTGTTGGTATTCTCAGACATGTAGGCAATAATAGATCTCAGTCCTGTGACTCTTCTGACTTTTATTTTGCACAATATTATCTGTGTACGGTGTACAGTAAACTGAACCAATATTTGATCAGTTCCAAAGAGTGTTGAAGACCAAAAGTAGCCTATTTAAATTCAAAAACCTGAACCTCTAAAACTATCGATTAAAAACATGTAGGAGTAAGTAATGAATTGAGAAGAAATTTTGAGAATCTGTGCTGCACACAGATTTCTTCTGAGGCATGCACTGTGCACAAGCTAGCTGACAGGTATATCCTCTGCTGAGTTTTGTTGTCAGATGTCATGCAGGAAATTACTGATACATGCAGGAATTTACTTATAAATAACTAATATGATTGCTGGGAGGAATTGTGAGTGATCAACAGAACACAGAATGTCAAGTACTGAATTTCTTTAATAAAACTCGTGATACGCCTCGTAGCAGAGTATCAAGTGCCTAAATAAGTCCTATTGCTCTTTCAGCGACAGAAAAAATTGCTCTTATTTGCTGTGAATTTTTATGCAAACTGTGATATTACATTTTTTTATACTAAGTTTTTTTCTTTAATTTATATTATAATGACTTATTATAATTTAATGAATTATTGGATTTGTTAATTATGGTAAGGCATGAATGGCTCCCAGAATACCATCTGAGCACTGCATGCACCGTAGAATGTAATAAATGAGTTTTTAAGTGTGTCCTTCAGATAGTTCCTGTATAAAATGTGTAATTCACATCACCTTACATTTGCATATCATCCTTTAAATAATACCAAATTAAGTTTCAATTAATAGCTCTTGTGATATGCGTCTCTCTGAGTTTGTCATTTGGTCAGCTTAAATACCTGACAAACAGGGATGGCAATAAAGAAACCGTTGACAATCCAACTGATGCAACAGCAACAAACTATTTTACAGTGTCACATCCTGCATTTAAAACTGTACAAAATTCAGATTTGATTATTTTGCTCCAGCCACCAAAATGTGGAGTTCCTAAACCAGCAGGAATACTGAAATAGCCTTTCTTTTCTCCAAGGGATGAAATTGCAAGCTCAATAGTTAAAATAGCATATGGATTATTTTTTTCTGTGACATTTGGGAAAATGTTATTTTTATTTATTTTATCAGAATTTCATCCTGGTGGATAACAATGATGTGACAATGTGGTAACCTTAACAGAAACTTCAGTACATATGTTTAGGATGACTACGTTAATATAGTGAAAAATGCCAACGCAATGTTGTATCAGCCATCATAAATTACTTTATTAAGCAATAATAAATGAAACATGAAATTAATAACTGAAAGTCTTCTGAGTCAGGGTGATGATTGTAATATAGATTTTCGCTGAAATTCTTCTCCCTGCGTAGTAGGATGTCAAAAATGTAGCTGGAGAATATCAGAATTTAGAGCGATGAATATCTGAGGTTGGAATTCTAAAACTAGATCCAAAATCTCTAGCAATTTCAAGCAAAGAGTACAGAATGCATCACACTTTAGCTCCTATGTATATCTTGTGTGATATTTCCCAATGTCCTTTATAGCATGGTTTTAATAGCACTTTTCCACCTTCTAAATAATTTGGAGATCTTTGAAGGAAATAAACTTATTATTTATTTTATTATAGTTTATTAACATTTACAGCCCTAAGTATCTACTTCAAACTGGTATGGGTACTAAACTTTAGATTGCAAATGGCTATCAGAATATTTAGAATATCAGCAAATCTAGGATATCATTTCCTTCTAATGACATTTGTGCTGTATCTGTGAATCAAAAAGTCAAATGATATATTTTATTTTCATCACAACATGATTTTGCTGTCTGACATTAATACAAGGTCAAATAGACATTGCATGGGGAGGAAATAAATCCAAATTTGAAATCTGAAAGGGCAGTCATATTTCTTGAATGTTCTGAATGTCAGCTTTTTGATAGAAAACTAATACAATAACAAGGAGTGTGTACATACGCCAGCTTGAGTTGTCTTTTGTATTCATATCAAAGTTTAATTTCTTTGAATCCTTTGTGTTTCCCATTCAGCAGTATCTTATGGCATTTATAATGTTTCTCTTAAACTGCAGCAAATGAAAGGCTTTGAAAGGTCAGGCATTCTTTACCATTTAAAATAAAATAAAGCTAAGTTAATAGATACTATTTAATAAAATTGAAAATGTTTCACATACATGTGTTGTTAAAGATGAACTTCTCTTAGATTTTTGGCACCATATAGTCTCTCATAGATTTTAAGTTCTTCAGACAAAATATTACACTGAGAGGCAAAATAATAAATGATTTTTTAAAAAAAACCTGGGCTTCTTTGTGCCCTCTGACTATAGTGGTGAAGTTATTCAGAGGCAGCCAGATTAATACAGTCGTCCTGTGACCTACATGTACTGGAAAAATGAAATTCAATGTCAAAAAATAAGAACAGCAAATTAATATGTAATTCAATAGCTGAGATAGGCAATCTTCTCTTACTTCATAATGTTAGGCTTCTGTTTGATTTTATTTAGTATGTATGGTGGTAATAAGTAAACATGAATGTCAGGTTAAGATTTCCACAAAAGATTTCGTTTTAGAATTTTCTTGAGGATGTCAGTTATTTTTGATAAAAAGCTGAGAGTGACACTATTCCTTGCCAAAATGGGTCATAATATTCAGCAAATTTAGCTGATGTTCTTTATAGGGGTACCTAACAATTAATGGTCTGAATTTTCTTCACCTAGTGATGAACTCTGAGATTTTATTTTTTTTTTTACTTGTTACCTTGTTCCTAAACAACTTAGGGCATATTTTTCTGTATACTGAGTAACAATTTTCTTTGAAGTAATCCTCCTAGAATGAACTATTGCGTTCATGATTATAACCATTCTGCTCTTAAGAAATAAAATAAGGGAAAAGTTATCAAGAAGAAAAGTAATGAAAACTGTAAATGGTTTAGAACAGTTTAGCCCCATTCTCCTAACACGGGTGTCTCCAGTCCTCTCGCTACTTATTACAGGTTAGGTGTACAGAATGGGGCTTGGCTATTTCCAGTTCCAGGGTCCCTAATTTAGCACACATTGTTAACTGAGCATTCTAACCTGAAAGCACCTAAATGATTATTGTCTAAATTTACAAACAATCTGTAATTTAGTAGGAAAGAGTAGAAATTCTGCAATGCTGCAACTGATATTATAACATTTGAAGAAAACAATGCATCAAATACATTTTCTGCAAGTTCTTTTAAGTTAGGACAATATTAAGTAGTATTATTATGCCTGCTAAAGAAGTGAATGAGAAAAATGAACATGCTTTCTGAGACAATCTCCTAGGCAAAAATATTCCCAAACCAAGAAAAATGTTAGTCCAAATTCTCAGGTGAACTGAATAAGCTTTGAGAAGACATAGCTGTTGAAGGTGCCCCCAGCCACAGAGCAGGCTCACAGTACACTAGCCAGGGGCATAAACCACTCCTTTTCAAAGGAACAGTGATGTGAATTCCATTGCACAGTGCTGATGCTCATTCTGCCTGCACTTGCAGGTGGGGCCTTACAGTAACAAGAAAGTTGGAGGATGTTAGCTTTAAGGTTTTGTCATAGACCAAAAATTCTTTTAGGACATTTCCTGCCTTAGGAAGTTAGAAGATCACATGTGGAACTATCTATTTCAAATTTGAATTAGTGTGTAAAAAAAAAAAAAAATTAAAAAAAAAAACCCAACAAAAACCAAACCAAACAAAATTCATATAGGAAGAAATTGCCTTTGAGATTCTTGTCCTGACTAGAAATTGAATACTTTCAACAGTTTGCATTGTTCTGAAAGCAGAGAAACAACTATGAGTGGAAAGAATCCCCACAATACCGGGTTATTTCTTTAAATAAAGACCTAGATATAAAGTATTTAATCTCATCCTCTTTCATTATTGCCTGTGAAACGAGGTAAGAATATATAATCCTCATACTTCAAGTGGTTCAGTCAGGACACTGTGCAAGAACCAATAGTTATAGTAATTGAATTTCAGCAAAATTTATTAATAGTCTTCAATAATATCAAGTTTATTGAAATGTAAAAATAAAAAAAGCAGAATACTATTTGGAATTATGACTTAAGAAAGAATTGCAATACGTAAAGCTTGGAGTACCATTACTAATAAGGAAAATATACTGTACTTCACAGGAAATTAGTTTTCTAACTATTTATGCTATTGTGAAATGTTAATGTATGTAATCATTTGTAAGGAATAACTTCCAAAGTTTATCTTCAATGCTCCTCTTGGCATGCATTTGGCAGCCCCAGTGTCCCTGGAGCTCTGGGCTTTGTGGTTCTCTGAATCCTAACCCTAGCTCTAACCCTAACGGTGGCCACAGGCTGAGGCTGAGGTCTCCAGCACCGTGGGTGTCCTCAGGAGACTCAGGGGTGACCTCATCCATGGTTACAAATATGTAAAGGGTGAAGGTCAGGACGATGGAGCAAAGCTTTTTACAGTAATGACCAATGATAGGACAAGGGGCAATGGTTGCAGACTGGAGCACAGGAGGTTCCATGTGAATATCAGGAGAAACTTCTTCACTGTGAGAGTGCCAGAGCACTGGAACAGGCTGCCCAGAGAGGTTGTGGAGCCTCCTTCACTGGAGACATTCAAACCCTGCCTGGATGCCTTCCTGTGTGATGGACTCTAGGTGACCCTGCTCTGGCAGGGGGGTTGGACTGGATGGTCTTTCGAGGTCCCTTCCAACCCCTAGGATTCTGTGATTCTGTAAGCTTGCTTAGGTCTATGGTCCTACTTCTTCTTGGATGGGAAGGTGAATCCACAAACCTGAATTTTAACATAAAAATGTAATCAATTCCTACAAAACAATGATACTGAAAAGTCTGAATCAAATAATGGGGATGGGTAGAAATAAATATAGAGTTTGGGTTTTTGTTTAAGTAAGCAAATATTGGAAAATAAATATTAGAAAAAGTACATTATACCATGGCAATCAATGTATTCCCAGTCATTGCTTTCCTCAGGACTCAACTAAAAACTGGATTGTTATTATTTCATCTGATTGATTACCTATACTGTTATACTGCAACAATTACCTATGAAATAATTGACCTTTTTCAGTAGAATAACCTGAGGTATTCATCATGTTAATTAAATACAGCATGATATCAAATCTGACTTTGTTTGTAGAGTATGATCTTAAATTTAAGAACTAAATATACTAAGTTAGTATAAGATAATGAAGTAGTATAATGAAGATAATTACAAGAACATGACAGAAATGGCCATGACTGTCTTTAAACTATCATATTAAGATAGTTTGCAGCAGTGGGCTTTTCAAAAATGGGCACCACAGAACACATGATGATTTGGTTTATAGAGGACTGTATACAGCTCAGTAAAGAACTACATGTTGATTTGGGGATATTTAGAAGAAATGTCATCAGAAATGTGTCCTTAGATCATTTAACATTACAGTCATCTACTCTCTGCTGTACCAGAGGGATTGACAATTGGGTTATGAAGACACAGAGAAAGGATTTAATTTGTTATAGACATGTTCACCGGGCTGAAGGGATACCTTCTGCTGTAAGATTGAATCACAATGCTGAGCATTTGCTCTTCACTGTTCTGTTTAGCTAGAGGGTCAGATAGAAAGTCCATCAGCCTTCCAGCAGTAGGTCCAGACTGTAAGAGAAAGAAAGCCAAACTGTATTGAAAGATGACTAATGAAGTTTTAAAGTCCACCTCCAGTTAAAATCCTCATATAAAGCCTGATTCATTTATGAACTGCTTAGATTCAGCTTGCTAACACAAAAATCTAAATGCTCTTCTGTGTGCATTGTGCCTGGAAGACAGAGCACATTCTCATTAATATAGCAGTGTCACCTATGATTGGATTGATGGAAATGATTTACAGAGGATTAGGAAATCTTGTTCTGTTTTACCAATAAACAGTGTTACATTATCACATTTCAATAGCTAATTCTATTGCTGTGCCTTTTCTTTTGAAAATTAACATGATTTTCAGAGGGAAAATAATTACATGTCATTCATAATCCATTAACTAGATTAAAAAAATAAAACCGGGTGCTTATTTTCAGAGGGAGAAGTCTGGAGTATCTACACTTCCCTCATGTGGTATGTTAGTGTAAAGGCTTCTAGTCAAAATATAATCCGGTAGCTCACATTCCTCTTCTTTGAATAGAATTATTTAGAAGCATCAGAAACAGACTTTCAGAAAAGGACCTTTATTTTGAAGACTGGTGCCAGCATTAATGGCATAAATTCCTTCCACTGAAGGAGTTTAGATACAGACTTACTGTGATTTGGCAAGAAAAACAAGTTGGGGCACATAAACATGGACTGAGAAACCACTCACGTTTGCCCCTTGCACAGATTTTCATCAGCAAATCTCAGAGGTGATTTTACAGAAAATATCAGTTCCATTTTACAGATCAGGAAGCTGACACACTAGAAAAGAAACATATTTGTTTGTATTAGAGGCAATTGCAACACTGTTCTGAGATCTCAATGCCAGTCTTTGCCTAACTAGTCAACTTTGCTGTCACTGTAATAAAACAGGTTACTTCTACAAAGACTGCTAGTTACTGGGCATTTTATGTAAGGGAAAATTTTGTTCCTTTTTTCATGTTTTTCTTTTTTGTCTCCCAAATACTCTAGGAGAAAATATCTTTTTTACTTTTTCTTTTAACCCCAAAATAGGCGGGCAAATGTAATGATTTTTCAAATGCATTTGTTGTTTTTAAATAGCATTTGTCAAGGAACCATTAGGGCTATGATTAATTCCTTCTGTCACCAGGGGAAAAAAAAAAGAAGCCATCAAAAAGCTGCAAGGCTTTTAAGTATGAATAATTTGCTCATGGTCTAGGAAGGGATTACAGTGCTGAATACACATCTCTATAAATATTAAAACTTTTTTTTAAACAAAACTATACTTCAAGACATGCTTACAACAGCTAAAACAGCTATAGAATTGTGGTTTGTTCCTATCTTCTGTCAACTTTCAAGAAATTGGAATGTTTCAGAACAGCCACCATGCCAAGATACTTAAATCAACCTAACCTTCTTTAAAATTAATCTTCTGAAATCAGCCAGGCTTCATTTGGTTTCTGACTTTGTGCTGGAAGGTTTACATAAATCTAGATTGTTATTCAATGTTTCATTTCAACTGAAGTACTAAATATGTTGGAGATCTGACTACTGCTCCACATGTGCTTCTGTTTCCCCACTGGTTATAGAGGAATACAGTCTTCTAATTTGAGTATGTCACTGAATATTTTGGTATACCTCTGAAGGCCTGATCCACTGAAGTTGTTGCAAGTGTTATCATTAATAGCAGCAGACTTTGACCGTTCCAGGCTTATATCACATAGTAGTATTATATAGTCCTATTGTAAATATAGCAGTATAGAAGCAAAAATGGAAATTTTGCAGAATTTTCTTGTAAAGAGATATAATCTGTGATAGCAGGAATGCAAGAGTTATAGTAGGAGGAAAAAAGTTACTATTGATGCTTAGATGGTAGCATGTGTTAAAAAGCAGAACAAATGTCTGGGTATATAATGTGCAGGTGTTATCTTCCAACACAAAGTTGTGCATGATATTAGTTTGCATAATTTGAGGTCACTTGGACCTTGAATTTAAAAACAAAATTGTTTTAGGCATTTAACATGGTTTAAGGCTGCTTCTGAGATTCCAGATGCTATGAAGAAAGTCAAATGGCTCTCCTTTCCTTTTCAATATTGTTCTTTTCTTGCTTTCCCTGAAAAATGTTTTAGAGGTACCAGCTTTAAGCCCTTAGTTTACAGATGGAAGGTGTAATGATTATTTGTAAGGTGGGAAACGTGCAGTCATTTAATTTCTGAAAACTCTGAAAGGGCGACTTGCTTGGGAGAATTGCACACAATTCTGCTGATTCATCCTAGCAGCCTAGCATCACAGGATAAAAGGAGGTCACTTCTAAGTAAAGATTTATTATTTTTTTTCCCCACCCAATACTTTTTTTTTGATCACACAAAGTATAGTTGTTCTTTCTTCACAGAATTTTTCTAAAAAGGTTTATCTGTAGTTCCAGCTGTCTCTCTTGATGTTCCTATCTTTAAGTGGAAGGAAAGGTTAGAAGTTAAGCCAATAGATCTTTCATGAAAAATTAGAAGCAATCAACCCAGGATATTTAAATATACATTGTAAATTTAAAGTGAAAAAAAAGGAAGCTCTATTTTCAATATTAGCTCAGAAAAGTTGTGCTTTTCAAAGCAGGATCAATTTTTTTATGTGATGTGATAGCTCATGTAACCAGAATGCTGCAATGGTTGTATACAGGCTCTTTAGGAAGGACTGGTCGGGCAAGCAAAGAGAAGGGTAGAAAAGGAGATGGAGCCAGGCTCTTCTCAGGGGTGCCCAAAGGATAAGACATAATGGACAAAACCTGAAATACATAAAAAAAACCCCATTCAAACAGTGTAAAAAAAATACATTTTCAATGAACACTGGAACAGGTTTTCCAGAGGGGTTGTAGAGTCTTTGTGCTGGGATACATTTGAAATCCAACTGGATACAGCCCTGAGCAACTTGCTCAATGTCATCTTTCTTTGGTCAGGGAGGTAGGAATAGACAATCTCCAGATGTTACTTGCAGCCTCAGTGAGTCTGTGACCCTGTGATATGTATCATTCCTTAAAGCAACTAAAAATTATTTGGATGATTTCTGAATTTCAGATACTTTTGAGGTAACATTGCATTTTTGGAATATATTTTGTAATGGATTTTGTTATTTTCTGTATGTGCCTATTGTAGGGGCATTTTTTCGTTGTTGTCTGCTTCCACTATAGAATAGGGTATATTTTTAGAAAGGTTTATTTCATGACTACAAAACTGTGACTTGAGAACATCTCAAAGAGTTTTGAAACATCCCAATTTTGATTCACATTCTAACCTACTACCCACTTTTTTTCATGATCACTTTTTTTTTTGTCTTATTTGAAGAGGCTAGTTGTTTACACATAGAAGCTTTCTGGTAAGAACACAGGCCTTTTAAAAAAAATTTCATCAATATTTTATTGGAGGGTGCTTTTTCAGAAGCCAAGTAGATTTGTTTTATGAGACTTTTATAAAGCAATTACTATTGTGAGGGGCTTTCGTTGTGCAATTAAGACAAATGTTCTGCCACATTCGTTAATTACTGGAACAGTGAAAACACCAAACAAAACAAAGCACTTCGTCTTGAAAATAATTGAAGAATCACTTAAGCTAGAGCACCCTGCATTGGAAAATATAAGGTACTAACAAGCAGGCTGAACATCTGCTATCTATATTACTTCCTTCTTTTATCACAGAACACGTCAAAATTAAGATATTAGAGGTGCTGCCTATCTCTAAATACATCCCGCTTCTGAAAAAGGCTAATTTTCAGTAGAAATTCTTGAGGTTTTTAATCATGATTATCATTAAAATATGTGATTTTTGTGATGAGGAGGCTCAGAGAGAGGCATCAGATATATGGACTTTTCTTCCACATACTTTGAAGTTTTCCCAAAGCTGATGATCCAACGCTCTTACTGAGTCCAGCCTCCATCATCCAATAACAAAAGCCAAAACAGAAAGAGGTGAGTTCCCTCCTTTAGTGGTTATTGTCATGCCATGAAAAGTTTGAATGCCAAATTTAAAGTTCCTGAAGCTGACAGTCATTTCTGACTGTCATATATTCTAGTTTTCACAAAAGGAATTATTATTAAATCTGTGATAACCATCAAATCTGCTTGCCTCATGGGATTGCTGTGAAGGTTTTCAATCTTTTATGCCATCTTTTGTCCATGCAGTTCATGATAATGCCTGTGTACCACTTAATGTATTTACTATCACAAATCCTTAGTGAGATAGGGAAGCAGTGTTAAACCCAGTACAGAGGAGGTAACTGAGATATACAGCATCTGCAGTGGAACAATGACTGAATTCTGGTGTCTGAAGGCTGTCACTCCAACCACTGTATCAACCATAATCTGCAGATTCTGAGGCTCCGACGGGGCTGTATAACTGTTATGTGAGATTTTAATCATAAAAACTATTTTTGTTAATAGGAAGCTGGGTTTCTTTCTCAGGTTTCATACAGAAGAAATAGAATAGAAAGGTATTTCTGTGAGCAGTAATCCCTTGCAAGCTTTTCTCCCTATCGTTTTGCTTTTCTCCTTGCTCCTCATTAGCTGCATTAGTCATCATAATCCCATTATGGAAATGAGTTGATGAGCTAGGAGACATCCTCCCCAAACAACTTCTTCTCTAGAGAGTTAAAGAAGAGGGGAAGACATCATCTTAAACCTATTTCCAGCCAATCAGAATAGGAATGTGAGCAATCAGTGACCAAAGCCACATTATAATAAGGGAATTGGAACTGAAACTTTAGTGTTCAGAAAATCCATTTTCAGACTTCAGGAATAATTCTTCCCTGATGACTCCCAGTTTTCAAGGCTTGTTTGCCTGATAACAATGAGAAAATTCACTCCTGTGCTGCATAATGGAGTGCCAAAGTATACAGCACATCCAAAAAATTCATTTCAGTACTGAAATCATCTGTCAGATGCCATAATATCTATCTTACACAGCTGAACAAATTTGCCAGTCTTTTAGTAGAATATGATAATAGTGATGAATGCATTGACAAGATGACATGCGCTCCAGCAGCAAGCAATATTTCAGAGAGGGATTTTCTTTCTAAAACAAAGAAATAAAAATCAACCCTGTGGATAAATTGCTGAGTAGAAACTGAAGAAGACTCTTGATGATCCTCCATCAAATATCTCTCACTATGTAATGGTTAATCCTGTGGCAAACATCCTGTCTGAGAAGCTGTGTATCTCTGTCTATTATGGACCAAGACTGCTCTAGTGAAGTTTTTGTTGTAGAAAAGATTACTGTGATTCTTAAAATCAGGGATTGTCCATTGCTACCAGACTGAAATAAAAAATGTGCAGATAGGAGACTCACCTGTTGGAAAGTGCTAAAGTTTTATTTAAAAACAAAAAACCTAGAATGCTTCCATCTTCCCCAATTTCCAATTGAAAGAAATGGCCATTGTGGCTTGCCCTATCTGGTCTACATGTGTTACAGTTGTGCACACATTTGCTTTTTCAGGCACCAGCCCCTCATCTGTATGCGTGAGGAATTGGTAGAGCACTTGTCCCATTGCAGAACATAATGACCTCCAGTGACAAGATGGAAACTAAGAAAATAGAAAGTTACTTGATGCTAAAACAGTTACTAAGTAATTGTTTAACCCTTAAAGGAGATTTCTTCCCTCTGAAATAGAAATATAGGTTTTACAGCCCTAGGTCTCCGCCTCCATCTCAAAAATAGGGCATAGACTTTGATATATCAGAATAAACTGGAATGGGATTTTGAAGTATATTGATAGAATTGGTTCTCCAGTGCCTTACATTGGGGATCACCAAGTGGATGAATTTGTTTCCAACCAAGAAGGTGTGGGATCTGTGTATTGTAAGCAGCTAGACCTCTCATTACCATTTTATTATAATAAAATATGTACTAAAAAGAGGAAATCAAATCAACAGCTTTATTACAGGTGACACCACCTAGACATCTTAGAGTAGGTTGTTTTAAGTTTTTCTGTCAATCCTTAATTTTGTATACTGGGAACTACTCATTTGTGCATCATTGAAATGAGTGACTGTTAGATGAGAGCCAACTTGAGACCCACTTTCATTTGCATTTAGCAAGTGAAGCTGTTGCTTTTCACATAATTTATTTAATGAGTTTCAGAAATATACACACACTTCAGTATCCCAGGAAAATAGTTGTGATTTGTCTCCTGTGTCTGTTCTCACAGATTCCATAGGAAAAATCATAGCATCATAGAATGGTTTGGGTTGGAAGGGACTTTTAAGTTTATCTAGTCCAACCCCCTGTGGTGACCAGGGAGGTCTTCAACTAGATCAGGTTGCCCCATCCCTGTTCAACCTAACCTTGAATGTTTCCAGGGATGGGGCTTCTACCAACTCTCTGGGCAACCTGTGTCAGCGTGTCATCACCCTCATTGTGAAATTTCTTTCCTTATATCTAACCCAAATCTACCCTCTTTTAGTTTAAAACCATCACCCCTTGTCCTATCTCGAGGACCTGCTAAAACAGTTTGTCCCCATCTTTCTTATAAGCCCCCTTTAAGGGGGGAGAGGCTTATGAAATCCTATATGTTGTGTTTATAAAAATCTATCAATAGAGACTGGGAGGAGAGTCATTTAAAATTTTTGTACTTTCTCTGTGGGCTGAATAATGTGAAAGTAGCCCTCATTCAGGTTTTATTACACGCTTGAAATTAATTGCAAAATATTAATCAAAAGGCTTGTTAAAGAAAATGCATTTTAAAACAGACATTTGATACTTTTGGTTTGAATAAATCAAAGGTTGAAAGATGATTTCAGTTGCTGACCTGAACAGAACAGTAGACAGTACTAGGCAGTGGAGGTGCTGAAAATAAATCTCCCCATGAAACACACTCCCTGTCTTTTCCCCTTGCTATAGAGAAGAAGGTAGAACTTTCCTACAGTCTTCCCTCTGCAGCAGCTGAGCTCCATTTGCAGCTCTATCCCCAAAATTCAACTCCCCTATAGATGATAGTACTTATTTATTCTGGCCAATTTAGAGCTCGAAATTATTTGTTTGCAGTGAGTACCTCAGTGTAGAAAGCACCACTATGAATATGTAACAGAGCACTAGATGACCGTGCAGCCTATTTACAAGCTCCTAGCAGACCCTGGATAACAAACCATGCAGTGAGCACACAAGGCACAGATGAGGTGGTTCTGGTTGTGATGTTGTATAGCAGTCACAGGTAAACTATATGTAAGGATTGAGATGTCACAGTTCAAGTTACATGGACCCACACAAAGTTAATTTAGCCCCAGCAAACGAAAGAACCTTTCAGTGCAGTTCTGCAGTGGCTGCCTCCCTCACTGCTGCACAGCATCAGCCAGATTTACCCACGGTTTTACAGAATGAGAGAGACAGCTTAAAACAGACAAGCTGTAAATTGACATGTTCAGAGACTATTTTTTACATCATATTCATAATAGCACAGATATTTATAGAATAAATAGCATGGGAAGGTTATTAATAACGGTAGGAAAGACACAGTTTCCCCAGAATAGGCACTATGTGTAGAAGTCTGTTAGCAAAAGGGAGGATATGGATAAATGTGGTGTGCGAGGTAAAAATCCTGACACTGTAGGCACTAATGATTTCTGTTCTATCTATTCAGCAACAGAAGTGATATGCAAAGGAGTGAAGGACAAAAGGTGGATAAACAAAGCTATTTTGTTAAATATGGTTTAGGAATAACCTCCACATAAAAAACAGGAATTTGCCAGGGAAAGCTCAGCTTCTGGTGATTTAGAAATAAATTTTTCCAATTTGTAACTAGTCTTTTAGAAAATTAAAAAAACCTCCAAAACTATTTGGCTAGTTTTGTCTGTTCTGTGAAACAGAGGAATTAGTAATGAAGCATTTTATTCTTGCTCTGTGATGACACAGATCCTCGGGGAATTAAAAAAAAAAGAAAGAAGTCTTAATGACAAACCTATTGAGCAATCTAATTGTAGAAACCAATTCTGAAGTCTTATCCTTTTTAGCTTAAACAGTTAATTCACGTCCATCAAAAACTTTTCATGAGATGGATTTCATCTCTGAACACCATTTCATGCTTCATTATACTACATTGATGGCGATTTTAGGGTACTCATTACTCTTTTTTCTTTTTTCTTTTTTTTTTTTTCAAGAAATAAAAACATGTTGATAAATCCAGAGGGTGAGGTTTTTTTCTTTCTTGTTCAAGAAATATACTTCCAGGGAGCTGAAGACACCAAATACTTAAACAGTGTACAATAGCTGGTTTGTGCTGTGTTTTGTGAACATTGTTCTTGCCTAGTTAGTGATATCTATTGTGAAACACTGATTTATGGGTGAGGCTTCAGGCTGGATTGTACAGTCTCTCATATTCCAGCTGGCATTTAGGTGCACCAGCACAGAGAGGAAATCAGAAAAGTGGTTTATGAGTATGTATACCTCTGCCCTCCTCTGGATGGAATTAGAATTGTTCAGTTATGTACCTCTTTTTTTAGACAGCCTTATGAATTTGTGTTTCTGGAATAAAAGGGTTCAAAATTTTTGCTTTGGTGATACTGTAAGGCTAGATTGTCCAGCTGCTTCCTAAATGGTACCCAGTCCCATGAGCAATCCCACAGAAACATACAGAACTCCTGCGTAAACCGTTGCTTTTATAGAGTTTGTATAACTCAGACTACAGGAAGTTTTGATCATTGTTACTATGAGCATAAAGCAGGGATGACCAAGTGGTAATTAACTTGTTATTGATTTCTTAATAGAGTTGTCTGTTTGTTAAAAATAGGATAATGTAAGGGAGATAGCTTATTCTAGCTGACAGACTGCGGGAGAGGTATACCCAGCCTGCTCACCCTGAGGCACCTTTCCATGCAGCCTTGCTGGAAAATGATTTCCGATTTTTATCTATTTCTCGAGACCTCTCCAAGAGCACACTGACCTCCTAAATGCCTTTTCACCTCTGAACCACTCTCCAAAGTTTACATCTATACAAGTCAGCATAAATCTGCCAAAATTGTTTATATCAGAAGTAGCCCAGTCTGTACTTACAGAACTCGGGGTAATTCTATTTGTAAAGCATGAAGTTGAAATATGTGCACTGAGGCAGTAAGAAGTGTATCCTCAGTGTAGATCACTTTTTTATAGTGAATACCTCTGAGTCACTTGCTAATTCTTCTGGTTAACTGAGAGTGACTTGTGTGGACTTTCTCCTTCTACAAGAGTACTTACTGAGTTTTAACTAGTGTCTGTAGTCTTCTGAAGATATTGTGTCCAGGGTTTTAAAAATTCCCTGGGCATAAAGCAAGAAAGAGTTTGTTTTCTCTGTGAACAGTTGTAGTGTTGGACACCAGAGTTTATGAGCAACGTGGAGGTGGACATCAGAGATGAGTCATAAGAGAGGTGTTTTATTCTTTTGCTTCTTCTCATTAGAACCCAGAGGCAGGATAACATAACCCTGAAGGAAAATGCTTTCCTTCACAGTCACTGTGATTGTGGCTGCTGGAGCATGTAATTACATGGAGGGGAAAAGAGCATGCAATGAAAGCTTGTTGAAAGCCTCAGGACTCCTAATATCTCTGCCTGTTGTTGGGAAGTAAAGCCCTCTGTGACAGAACACGTTTGGGTAATTTGAAATGGGACACCTACTGCTTTCATTAGCCTGATTGTACCTATGTTAAATACATGTATATTGACAGTATTTTCCTAATGCCCAGAAAGTTCTTCTCTCCAGAGAAAGGGAAAACAGAGGCAATATTTTATGATGTGTACAACGTTCTTAAAACTACCGATTTAATAATGGTGCAACTGAGAATGAAAGCAGTGAAAAAAAATTCTCGGTTTTCAGTGAGTTTGGCTGTCATTCACAAAGTCACAGTGCCCTTGCACTGTCATGCCTAAAACTATGTACCCTTGTGGCAAGGAATGCTGATGGTATCCTGGGCTGCATTAGACAAAATATTGCCAGCAGGTGGAGGGAGGTGGTCTTTCCCCTCTACTCAGCACTAGTAAGGTCAGACCTAGAATACTACATCCAATTCTGGGCTCCTCAGTACAAGAGAAAGGCTGTGGAGATGAATAAGGGACTGGAGGTTCTCTCATATAAGGAAAGACTGAGAGACCCGTTTGACTCTAAAGAAGAGTCAGCTCAGGGTTGAGATCTTATTAACATATATGAATACCTGAAAGCATGGTGCAAAGAGGATAGAGCCAGGCTCTTTCCAGTGGTGCCCAGTAGAAGGACCAGAGACAATGAGCACAAACTGGAACCGGGAGCCATTTGAACATCCTGAAACACTTTTTTACTGTGAGGGTGACTGAGCACTGAAATAGGTTGCCCAGGGAGGTTGTGGAGTCTCCCTCCTTGGAGATATTCAAAAGCTGTCTGGACATAGTTATGGGAAACTGGCTGTAGGTGACACTGCTTGAACAGGAGGGTTGGACCAGGTGACTTCCAGAGGTCCCTTCCAACCTCAACTGTTGTGTGATTCTGTGATTCCATTCCTGCTTGCTGTAGCAGGAGAAATAAGCTTTCAGTAACCCATTTAGTGATGCTTACTACTCCATCTGAGGTGGCTATCATTCTGGGGAGGATGGCTTCTAAAACTCTACAGTCTGCTCCCTTCCTTAAACATCAACTCATCATGAAAAATCTAAATCAAAGGCAGGAAGAAAACTTCTTGCTAACCAATACAGCAGTACAGGGTTCAGGATCTAGCTTCACAGCAGTGAAAAGATGAAAACTAGATCTTCCCTGCTTCTCCTTCAGTGATGAGAAATGATGCGATTTGACACCAAGGCTTATTTTTTGATACACTCCGAAAAGGGGTATAAGAGGCATAGTTTAGATCTGCCAAAATCTTCCTTAAAAATAAAACTGTAAGATGTGGTTCAGCCCACGTACTATGCAGGAGTATAAATGGACACAAAACATGTTCTACACACTCCTACAAAATACCTTTTTATAAATACTAGATCAATGTTTTCTCAAATACTCAATCACAGCCTTCCCGAGTCTCTAAAATGGGTCATCAAACGTTACTCAGCAGAGTCAGCAGCAGCTTTGCTCCTACAGGGCAGAGAAGTGTGAACAGGCTGTAATTACTGGCTTCACATGTTCTCAGTACTCGGGGGCCTATTAGCTATCAGTAATTTGTGGAAACAGTTCAGTTGCATGAAGACATATGAGCTAAAAGGGCATTGCAGGTTCTAAAAGTTGAAAAATCACAGCATCAGGCTGGTCAGCATCCGACCTCAGGTCTCATAGTGACAGAAAAAATCTCTTCCAGAACAAATGTTAGCCAAGATTTTAACACTGAACTTTATAGGCACCATAGAGCATGGATTTTCTAAACTGTGTAACTTCTTAAACCGTCTTTCAGATTATCCTTCAGATCCGTCCTTCATGCAGACCTGTGATTCAGAAAGGCTACCTCATGCTCTCTTTTCTTGTTGCAGATATCTTTTGAAGTGTTCTGGCTTCAAATAATTCTTATTTTGCCTTTAGAAAAAAAATAGAGGATTTTCTCTTTCTAAAACACTGTATCATGCTTTGGCTTTTATGTGTCTGACTGGGCATGAAGTCGTGAGAGCTCTGTCATTTACTTCAGTTGGGAGAAGAATTGAGGTACTTGAGTGATCTCTTTGGAGGAAGGACTACATTAATCTAGGTCTTGTATAGATCTTTATATTTTTATGAGGCTGTTTAATGGATTATTAATGAAGTCTATTCAGATCTTACATGCTGTCTTCATATTCTCCGTCTGTTTCACCGACGATGTCAGCTTTAAGAGATTTTTAGTAGAATTTCCCACAAGCA
Organism: Aegotheles bennettii; assembly: GCA_013398125.1. NCBI lineage: Eukaryota > Metazoa > Chordata > Aves > Caprimulgiformes > Aegothelidae > Aegotheles > Aegotheles bennettii. Next base: position 854,402 of record VZRW01012113.1, read on the forward strand.
TCTTGTTTATTTACACGCCTGGAGTGTGATCCCTGTGAAAGTATATGAAGTTTCTACTGTGCCCTCTTCTAACTCTTCATTGTAACTTGCATCTACTGTGATTGCGTAAAGAGCTTGACAATGTTGTCATTCCTATTACTCTTACTAGAACCATCACTCTTCTACTTTGTACAAAGACCATTGTTCCATCATATAAATGCACAGTACTTGAGGGACTGTGTGGTTTCAGTCTGAAAAGAAAGCCATTGTATATTACTAAAACTGTGATCAGTGCTGATTTTAGTCACCAAATTAGTAGTATGCCATAGCAATGGAAATGCTTTTTTTCTGTTACTCTCCCTAGCACTTGCAACAAGTATTTCCTTGGGACGCTGGGAAAGAAGAAAATACAGTATAAGGAAATGGATGTTTCATTTTCAAGTAGGTCCACATAAAGAAATTATATAGTCCTGTCATCTTTGGGAAAGAGGCAGGTCATGTCCTCACCCTCATTAACAGTAGGAAATCTACAAGTTTTTAAATTGGCTAAATAAGCCAAGATCATAAATGGTCTTTATATACGGCGCAATTAGAGGACAGCAAGTCCCCTCACTCAGGCTTGTTCAGTTACTGAAGGTTTAGGCCTAATAAAAATGATAGTCCTCTATTGATTAACCCATAGGTCATTGCTCAGGTAAAATTGCTGTAAAATGCCTTTCTTAGCTGCTTGCTACAAGTAAAGGCCATGATTTGTCTTAGCCCCATGTCCCATTGAGAACAGAGAAACATGTCACAAATATCTGTGAATTTCTGAAACTCTCATCTGATTTTTATCTGACCTTTTCCTGAAACATTATCACACAAATCTATTTTTTCAGTCAGACTTTGGTTCTAAATGGATAAAAGGACCAGAGAGGAAATGGGATGTTTCATTTTGTTACTCATTTGGGATTTTATATATATAAACCTCCAGTAAATAAATCTCTGAATGAAAAATTGATGCAGGTTTTCTTTTTTTACCTTTCTCCCCTTATCAAAAATGCACTGAGCCTTATCTCACTGAATATATTCACTGATCTTGGCTATTCATTAAAAGTAATAGAACAGCTAAATAACTTTGGTACATAGCAGCTCCAACATCTTTTGTTTAGTTTCTTCAATAAATCATATTGTCAGAGGTTACTTTATTTTACTATTGTGTCACTGTAAAAGAATGAACTATATTTTGAAAATTTTCATGCCTGTTGCTTAAGCTCTGCTCTGCTAAGTTTAATACCCTGACAATCCCAGCCATAATTTACTCCTTGGAACAGGTCATTAAGTACGCATTGCTGCTTCAGACTTCTTCTTTGATCCATTGTCTTTTATAAAATATAGAAACAGTCTAAATAGTCTCCATAGAAAGAATTTTCTTTTAGGTTGGTATTTAAGTATGAATCATAATATATAATTCACCCACCCATCCAGAAAAATTTCTTGCACCACAGAGACATGTTGCTTTCATTCTCAGAAAACCATATGGTGCTTCATCATTTGCCACAGTGGACCGATTCAGAACTAATAAGGTTAATCATATTACCATAGCTAAGTGAGTAGATATGCTGGTAAAGCAGGTAGTATCTCCTGTGTTACCTAGAGATAATACAATTGCTCTGTGGCAATCTGCCAGGGATTGTCAGAGTCACTTACAGGAATGTGATGTGATTTGGTGTGTAAAACTATCAGGGTAGCTTGGTTGGGGATGGATGATAGTGTTATAAGTTTCTCCCATGGGCAGATCAAAGCAGTTAATAACACATCAGGGAATGGTCACTGTGATGATACAGCTAATCTCTAGGGAGGAAATTTCATCTGATTTCTCCAGAGAATTGTACTCAATTGCCATGAAGCAAGAAAGTTTATGAATGAAATAATCACGTTGCTATTACAGGATCACTTCTGTCACTCCCCAGAACCTTAGCCTTCAGAACATCCCATTTAGGTCTAAGTTAGGTTAAATATTTGCAAGACCCTGCACAGAGAAAGCATCTATTTCTACAATGTTAATGGGTCGAATTACGTTATCCTTATTACATTGCTGATGTCTCTGTCTAGAACTGGTCTGTTTCAAATAATGGCCTTTAAATTGCCTTTAGGGTCAGAGAGTTTTGAAGTTTAGAGTTTTTTTAGAAAGACCAGTGTTGTCTATAAATACATATGTGATGTCTGCATAGGTAATTTTGTCCTCCTAATGTATAAATAACTTTTGCTATCCATCATCTGAATAGTCCATGGATCTTCACACAACACTTCTAGTTCATCTTTTTTTCATGTTTATTTTTCCATAGATATTAATCATTTAAATCTATTTATAAAGGTAATGTATTTACATGTCTAGACATCTGAATATTCAAGCTCCATTTCTCATTTCATGCAGCAAAAATTGATTAGCCGTATCTAGAGAAAATTTGTCAGAGAGTAACTGCCAATATTAACGTCTGCCAGCCAATCTTCTTTATAATCAGCAGCAAAAAGAAGTGGTTTTGCCTCCTGGGAGAGCTTTCAAAGTTTCCTGTCTCAATTTGAGGTTTTTATCTCTAAGGGATGTGAATATGAATAATATTACAATTCTCCACAGCTTCATCTATCAAATGTGTAAACTGATGACATGATCCTAGGAACAAAACACTGGGACAATGACATCCCCTAGGCTGCTCTATTAAGAGAAAAAACAGAGTCAGCTTAAAATACTTGTGATCTGAATTGAACTCTTGGGATAGGACTGACCCAAGGTGTGCACTGTGATAAAGAAGAAAAGATCAGTGCAAATACAGAAATAGTTATCATGTCTCAGTGAAAACAATGTTAGATCTTATCAGCAATGTGCAGCTCAGGGTACGTGCACTTCAAACAAGCCAAGAAACAAACAAACAGGATGTTAGAGCTGAGACATCAAAACCACAGAGACTTGGTGGATGCCAATTCTTATTAATTTTAATGTGCATCTAGCATCCAGATTCCTTGGGATTGTTTGAAATTCAACACAAAGCATTAATAAATGCTTATATTCCCCCCTGTCCTCCTCATTCACATCAGCAGTGACTCAATGTGGAAACTACAATCAGAATCTAGCCAAAGGGAAGGTAGTCAGGGTGTAGTAGAGGTATGTTGATGCCTTGCCAGGCCATGGGCAACTTGGGTAGTTTAGTGATAGCACTGTTCCTTTCCCTGTGCTCAGAATAGGAATTGCTCCCTTTTTCTGGAGCACTACAGTAGTCCTTGGTATGCTAAAGAGTGGCTAGCGGAGGTCAGAGAGCACACATAACCACATTTGGGAAGGTTACAGTGACTAGGACATCTATTGTTAAACCATCTTCCCCTTCTATGAGCCTGAATGTTATGACTACTGGACTATTCATCAGGGAATTTGAACTGTAAACTAAATGGTTGTTTCACAAATCCTATTGATGTCTCAATTGGCACTTCACAAAACTGTTGGAATATTCGGGTCTTTAATGATGACCTGTCTAAGGACTGCATCTGCAGTGCTTAAAGCAACTAGCCTTAAAATCTTTGCAAAAGGATTAGAATTATTTAATTTCTTGTAAAAATTTTCTGCTGTACCATTCAACAGAAGAGCTTGAAGCACACTGGTAGTTTTTGGTCATATACAGTATTTATTAACAAAATCTGTCAGGAGATAAATTTGTGTTCCTTAGCTATTTTGAGTTGCCTGGAAAGAATTCTTCATCCTACTTAAATTCAGATTATAAGAACTAATCAGTGAATCACAAGTGATGAGAACATCCTCCTTGGCTGTAAGGTATGTTTGCTACCACTGTAATGCACACTAATAAGAAAGGTAGAAAACAAAAAATGACTGAACCCACTATAAAAGAGGATTGCTTGAAGACTTGCCATCACAATCAGAAAGTAACAAAACATATCCTCACAAATAGTTGTGAATTAACATAGCCTCATTGATCTCTGTGCAGCCAGAGTGATTTACAGCAGCATCTGTCCCCTTCTACTTATAGACTAAGCAACTATTTTATTCATAAGTGTTTTTCTCTCAGAAATAGACTCTCTTTCCACTTGTCCTCCCTTTATTTCTTTAAAGAGGCTATTGGCATATTATTTGAAAAGCCAACCACCGACTGAGCTGTGCTCAATATAATGTTATCATTTATACTTTGACTTGGAAACATGTGCACCGAGATTGAAGTTATTTTACTCCCACAGGGGTAACACTATTTTAAGTGCCCATTAACCAATCCTAAACAGCAGTGGAAAATCAGTGGAAATACATGTGACTTCTACATGAATACCAAGTGAATTCATGAAGATTACTGCTGAATACAAAATTATTCCGCTATAGAAGCAATTCTTGAAAGAAAAAGTTTCTGAAATAGGGAGCTAGTCATAAAAAAATACATCCTTCAGTAGTTCTTTTATATTATATGGCTCTATTCATGGCAGTTTTAGTCTGCATTTCTGCTATAGATCCTAGCTTTCAGGGGCTTAAAATTTGCCTATTAAAAAAAGTCCATGATTTGGTAGTACTACATATGTGTCTGTGGTTAAATTTTGTTTTAATAAAAAATACAACAGCCACTTGTTAAAGTTGAGTGAAATGTTAAGGGATTCAAGTGCTGTTTAGCATTGTTAATATCTTGCTTTTAAAATAAAATTATATAGATATTTTTATATATGCTTGCTACTGATTGGTCCCCACTAAAACTGTTTGAGGAGAATTTCAGTAAATATCTGATTCTGTTCACATGTCAATGGCTGCTTGAATTTCTCTTGTTGCTAATGGAAGGACATGAACTACAGAGTCTTAGTATCAAGCCGAGACGCAGAAACCTAGCTATTTATTTAGCTCTCAGTATCTAGGTGATTGTTAATAGACCTAAGTTTCTAATGGGTTGGGACTACTTTGTTACCAATATTTAGATGTTTAATATAATGATTGGCTTGGATTTTAGAAGTGCTGAGTTCTCCCGGCACCCATTGAGGTCAAACTAGGCCAACAAAGCCCAGTGGATAACAGCATAGGTGCCTAATTTTATGTTCCAAGATTTTCATATACAGTTCCAGTTAATGGGGATAGTTGATGCTTTGCCTTGCTAGATCTGATTCTATCTGAATATTTATACAATTCCCTTATAAACCATATGGAAGGCAGATCTTTAATCCGCAGCATTCGCACTGTCAGCGATAAGCAGGAAGAGAAGAAAGAACAGATTTGCACACCAGCTCCCTTGGACAGAGTTCACAGGACAATTAAATTCTGAATGCAGAATCCAGAATACAATACACAACATGGAAAAATGCAGATTTATAATTATAGTGAAATCAGAGTTGCTGTAATCTAGACATGTTCAGAATGATGAAACATTTAAAATCTGCATTGTTATTATCTGCTAACTCAATTTACTACACGAGTTGATTTTCCAGTCAATTTCTCTTTGTTAAATTTACTAGAATGGAGTACATAAGATATTCACTTGTATTTATTCCAATATTTGTATACAAAGACAAACAGCTCTCATCTCTAAAATTTAAAGATAGCTCTCTCACAGTCATTCTTTTATATCCTCCATCCTAGCATAGCCTCTCTATGCAAACATTCTCCCAAAACATTAACTGATATATTGATATCATTTCTGCATTCTAGACACCCTGAGATGATCGTTCTTCAGAGAGTAAGCAATGTTGAAGCTCATAAAATTACAGGAAAAAGGCTTTTATGGAAAGTTAATTTATACTGATGTAATTTGGGATAAAGACAATCTTTTTTGAAGTGTCTGCACACTAAGCGGCAAATGGAGGCCCCAATTCAAGACCAGGAAACAACATACTGTATGATACAAATGATCTTGAAAGTCATATTAACAACTAAACAGAAAACAGCTGAAGTGCTTGCCCTCCTGAATATTTCTGCAAAAAAACCCAAAACAAAATAAGATCTAAAAGTGAGAGCCATTACTGAGTCGTCTGCTTTTTAATTCCTGTTTAACATGGAACCGATAATTTTTGTCAAGGACTTCAACCTCCATTTCAGCTGTGTTCTGCTTTATATGACGGTATTTGATGTGGCACCACCAGTTACTGGGTGGGATGCTTCTGTCACTAGTAAACATGAGATCACTTCTGTTCAGTAATCTGAATCAGAGCCTCTTGGTTTCGGTGGTGCATCATGCATATGGTTGGTGCATGATTAACTATGGAAACAAGAAAGGTCCATGTTTGTCCTTACTCACCGATGCTGGTGACATAGGCTTCAGCATAGTTCACTCTGGTTATGTGTTTATTTACTTAACAAATATTTGAACTGCTATTCTCTTACTGTCCTCAGTTAAGGCTAGATCTACTGTATTTCATCAGCAATCTACACTATGATCTTAGTGTAGCTATGACCTTTGCAATATGGGATGAGGTTAAGCCCCAGGTAGCAGAGCATCACATAACACACAGAATGTCAAACACAGCTTTTGAAAATCCAGATCCTCTTCAATAAAATTCAGAGCATATTGTGGCTTTCCATTGGCTATCGTATTTAGCTAGCATTCCAAGCAGCCTTTAGGAGAACAATATGTAAGATTTACATATGTAGGCATTCTCATCTTATCTATTAATGAACTCTTTTTATTTTGATTTTTCTTCAACGTTTATCTTTAAATCCTGTGGTGGGTTTTTGGTTTGCTTGGGTTTTTTGCATTGCATGTTTTTTTCCCTAAAAGACTATATTTCACTTGGTATTCTACATGGTTTATTTTTCTTTGGGTGGATTTCACCTCTTACTCATCTTCCAATGCAGTAGTACCCATGAGCTTATAACCCTGGGGCTCTACTTTCTGCAATGTCTCTTCACTGAATACAGTATCAAGGTTACTGCAGTGGCATGTAAAGATTTCCATGGCACAGACTCCAGTTACCTGGAAGGCTGGCTTCATCATTGTTCTGTATTAATAAGAAACTAAAACAGTCAAGAATTCAAAGTCCGTGGTTGGAAAAAGCTATTCTCAGAGACAACTTTCATTTGCAGAAGTGTAATAATTTGCTCGCCTCATGTACTCAGCACTTCATATTTATGTTCAGTATGTCACTGGGAAACATGTGGTAGTACAGTTTTTTCTGGACAGATTGGATCAACTCAAGTATCATTTTTCCTGCAGTGGTGAAATCTGCCCTGAAAATTCTGTTCTCAAAATGTATTTCCTAGTGAAGTGAGGAATGATGTGTATGCAGGGGGTGCATGTGTGCTCTGATAAAGAGATTAAAATAAAGAACTGAAGGCCCAGCCATGCATTAGTATCATAATTGCTTCTTCTGGAAGACAGTGAAAGTATTTGAATGTCTAATTTGCCATGAGTTGGCCTGTATTCCTCATCTTATTTTCAAACGACCAGGCTTGGATACAGCTGCTGTGTCACAAGAGGACTGCCATTATGCTCTTTCCTACTATATAAACCCCGAGAACGGGCTTGACAATGGGCAATGTTAACTAGCATTCATTTTAGCTTTTTCCATGTCTGTTTTTTGTAGCTTTATTCTAGCTTAATGCCTTTATAACTCTATCTATGACAAAGATGGTTATCAATAAATGTTTTTCTCAATGAAAAATAACAAAAAAAATACAAAAGGTGTGGACAAATGAAAATATTTTTGCAGACTTCCTCACTATGGTTAATACTTTACTCATAAAAAGTTCCACTTTCATATTCCAACAGGGATTTTTTTCCTAGTATGTCTTGACATAACATTTGCCATTTCATGGTCACAGTCATATTGATGGTTCATAGTCATTTTGTGATCAAGTAACATAGCCAGATCTTTCTCTACCTGTCATTTTCAAGCTAATGAGCTCCCCAGTTGTACCAGAATTTCTTGTTATTCATCCCTAAGTGAACAGTTGTGCATTTTGTGTTATTACATTTCATCCTATTTCCATTACTCCAGTTCTAAATGTCACCTAAATTGTCTTGTGTCTTCCTTCACTTTGATGATGTCTCCCAACTACATTTCAGCACCAGATGTCACAAGCATTGTCCCAAGCTTTTGTGTCAATTTAGTAATTAAAATGTTAAATAAAATGAGCCCTAACAGTAATCCATAAAAAAACCTCCACCACCAATCTTCCTCCCTAACTAGGCATTAACCTGAGCAGATGAATAACAGTGCTGGTGTCAGCAGAATAAATTTTTCTTATGGGTAGTGTTTGTTCTGTTGTAGTCAAGGTAAGTGACCAGTGTTCTGAGAAGGGAGAGCTAAAATCAATGACAACTACTTAGATACTTAAAGTTAAGTGTGTGCTCAAATTTTACCTATAAATATCAGAGGTAAAATTTCCCTCTTAAACTTTTTGCCTTGAGTGAAAGTTGTTGCCTGTGCATCCTGTTGCCAGAGCAACATGTACTGGCATTGGTACAGTGGCAAAGATCAGCTGCTGGTTTCAGAACAGACATAATGACTTAAATATGTGCATTAGGTCTGATTTTTTTTAAAAAAAACCACTCATACCAACACTATCTAATTCTATTTTCTTTATTTCATAAAACTATGGATTATTTTTTTTTCACATCTGAAATTAGTACAGAACAGTGAACAGAGTTCCTTAGTAAGTAACATTCAATATGACAGCTTTTGCTAGTTCTTTAATAATGAACATTATTATCTAAAATATGCAAGGAAGAGACAATTTAATGGTATCAATCTGATGTCCACAGTGATAGTAGATGCAAAATTGTAACAGATATAGCTTGTGGTGGTGGAAGACTTGAAGAAAAATTTGCCGAAAGCTTTTTTTGATTCAGCCTTTGATCCTCAGCTATACTCAGATCACAGGTCCTACATGCCTAAAACTTCCTAGGTTTAACTACCCCTGAAAAGATGAAGGAAGCTCAAAGCATACAAGATAAGTAATACCCATCTGAACAGAAATCAGGCAGTACATTTCTACCTTTTGCAGCTGAATCTCCTCACACATACACACTCCAGTGCCTAGTCAATTAGATGCTTGGTTAGAATTTTACTTTTCGTGGTTTCATCTGCTGTTGTAGAAAAAAGAAATAACAAAATTACACCTAACTGAATGTCTAGCTCTGCTTGTTTTTGTTCAGTACTTTTGTAATAAAATAACAAATACAAAAATTGTCAGTCTTAAACAATTACTGTACCGCAGAGAAAGAAAAATCCCACACCTAAACAAATATTGAAGGATTATCTCCTCTTAAAATACAATGCAGATTATAGTATAACAAATACAAGATTTTAATGTTCAATCAATTAAGCCTTCTGCTGTGCTGTAAAATTTACTGAATTCGATGGTGAAAAATAATACAAAAACTAGTCAAGTATTCCCAGCAGACTTTGAGTGTTTTTTCTGGGTGTAGCTGCATAAATTAGAATGAATTTAGTTTCATTGCAGACAGCGAAAAGAAGAATTAACATGGAAATATTTTCAGTGAAAATTTCTATCAAAAATATAGAAAACAGTGCAATATTAACCAGATAATCTGAAGAACCTCTTGACTTTTGAGATTATTAGAACCACTATGATCTTGTTTTTCAGGATCTCTGACACAATTTTTGTATATTATTTACAGTATTTTCCAAACATCCTTTTATTTGATCCAGAGCAATCCATGAAAACAATGATCACTGCTGGAGACAGCAGTTCGTATTGTTACTTTTTTGATGTAAGTTGTGTATATTTTTACTCATGGACAGGTTCATCAGAATAGCTTTTCAGTCTAAGAATGTATCTGTTTCCTCTCCCTAGGGTTAATCTTGTTTCACAGCAGATGATGAGGCAAAAGATCTGTAAAACAGAAAAGGTCCCTTACATAAGCTGTCCAGAATTGGTTGCCTTTGAAGTCAGGTTCATGTCTGATCTGGAGCTGTCATTACTGCAGTATTGCAGTTAGACCAGATGTTCTTAACTAGCCACAAAACAGCTCAGCAAGTACCTGAACATCTTGCCTGAGCATGTTAGGGTTTAAACACATTTCTGAGCCCGATCTGTGAGTAACATTCACATGCAATGTTATTAATTTTAATTCATGAGCGTGTGCCATCTTGATCTAATGTCAGATATTTAGAAACAAAAACAAGCACTCATCAATAGTACCATTCCTTCCTCCTGAATCAAAACCATTTGTCTACTTTGCTCAATTTTCCAGCTGCACATTTTGCCCTTAAATGATAAGAAATATTCTTTCACTAGTCTGCCGAGAAATTTACAATCACATGGTCTCTTACAGTCTGCTTTGTTCAATATTTAATGTCTGTCAGTGTATTGGCTCTGAGATATGTGTTCTTCCCTACAGAATGGTACCAGGCAGCAGTATCCAGAGGCCACTGTTTATGCTGATAAGTAAAAAATATAAATATTCTTCCATGTCATCATTACAGGGCAATCAATTATGATGAAAGCAGAAAATAAAAGGAATGTTTTTCCACTGTACGTTCTGCAATGCAAGAAAATTTAGTATTTATCCAAATTGGTCAAAATTTTCATAGTTAAACCAGAAAATTTACTTTGTATCTACCTAACCGGAAAAAAAGTAAATATTTCCAGATTATTAGTTTCCAGTCTTCTACAGTTAATTGCTTCTTCTCTCTTCATTCATTCAGTAAATACAAAAACCAGAAACTGTCTCACTTCACTGGAGCTTACTGACCGCTCTCAGATGTATCACACACTGCTTTTAGCAGGGCTTACAGCATTGGCCCACAAATGTAACAGAATTATCCCTGGAAATAAGCCCAGTTCAGACTAAGGCCTGCAGTGTAAACTCCTAAATGTGTCTGCTAAGAACTAAAATTAATACTAGCCTGGTTTCTGTATTCTCAGCTTCTTACATCACGCTTTCTTCCACGGATATTTTGAAAATTACGTTAAAGGTCAGTTGGCAAACCAGCTGCAAAGGTACCTCTAAGTCTGAATGGTTCTATAGATTCCTGTAAGAACTTGACTAATATTATTCACCATTTTAAGCACAGTTGCTGAGGTTAATTAGATTTCTGACCCCTAAAAATTTTAAGTGTCTCTGATGACTTACTTTCCAACAGATAATTTTGTGTGAGAAACAGAAAAAGAATAACAAATAGACCATGAATAAATAAACTCTTCATATTCATTCATATGAGGACAGAGAATGTTTCTGACATTTAATTAAATATCCAAACGTCCACAAGATCTATAATAAACCACTTTGCAAGACGTCTAAATGTCAGAGAAAAACACATTTTACATGAAATGTTTTTCTACCACTGAAGCTGTGAAGAAGATACAGCAGTTTTTTAAAAGACACAGAAACAACAAGCACATATTTTATCTTGAAAGTACTTTCTCAAAGGCTTCTGAACAGCTAGCTGTTTGCAGTATGCCGAGTAGAATTATTTTAATTTATCACACAGGATTTTGAAACATTAGTTTTACAGATATGCCGGGCTCTTCTAATATAATTCAAGTCCTGAGACTTACACTATTCTATGCGTGGCAAAACACTGGAAACATTAAATTGATTCTCTTACTTAAGTTCACCTGGCACGTTTCGCTGGGATCTGAAGATTTTTTCCTATATTTAAATACTGTAGAAAAATGGTTCTAACCTATTCCCCACAACACATTAGTTCCTTCCTTTTTTGTCAAAATCTTGACAACATCCAAGATCGATTGAACAGCAACTATAGAAGAAAAAGAAAATGTGTCATCATTTTCAGAATGAACTGCAAGGGAAGAGCCCATGAAGAAAATCATACAGGCATTATATAGAAAAGGCTCAGACTGTCAGTTTGTTTCTCTGAAGTAGTTGTTTCTGTGCAAGCATACATGAGGTATTAAACATGGAATTAAACTACTCAAAGATTATGTTTGTTCCACTTGACTCCCATATACATAACCAATATTTCCCATCAGTTTAGAAGTTACATTCTGGCCACTTGTTTGGAGACGCTGGCTGCAACAGTTGACCTATTGGTAAATTCCTCCAAAATATAGTACTAGCACATACAGCATGACAGCATTGCATGGAGTTAGCTCATCTCCAGGAGTGTCATCCCACCCAACCTGTCAGAACATCATGCATATTGACATCATGCAATGCCTTTGTCACTTTGTATCACCAGCCTGGCTGGTCAGATGCTGCTGCTTTCCAAGGGCAGCTGTTGTAAATGTCATTGCATTTACTCACCATGCCAAAGCAAATCAAATTGCTTTCACATGTCAGTCACCACTGTGGGTCTGCTGTTACCTGTGTGTGTAAATGGATAGTTAATTAAATTGCTTTCATGGAGCTCTGTAAAAAATCTATTAAACAAAGAATCACTGCTATAAACAAACAACCCTGTGTCACAGTTTCAGCTCTTTAACCTCTTTAGTAGCTTTTCTGTTTTTATCAAAAGAGCTTCCTTACATTTTTTCCTAATTTGCCACCATTATTTTAAAACAGTTTAAAAAAAAAAAGAAAAAGAAAAAAGGGTAAGATTTGGCACTGATTATTGTTAGTCTGTTCAGAATACAGGAGGGAGGTAGGAAGGTTAATTAGCTTTTCTGACCTGAAGAGTCTAGGAAGGTGTCCCTGGTGGCTCACTAATTGCTGCTCAGTGCATAATAGTGAAGCAAAGTGCACAAAGCTAGACACTGATAATAATGTTACTTTGATTTAAAATTCCATACCTGCAAGGACATAATGCTGTTTCAGTGCAACATGCACTCCACTGACAGATCTGAATATTCCCCAACTATTCATTTATTTTATTGGCAATGCTGCTCACTAATCTTAATTTGAGTTTATACCAAGAACAACTGCGTTTTTCAGATTTAAAGTAAAATGCTATTCAGGGTATCATTAAAGCATATTCTGAAAGTATTTGCTCATGCATAATAAACATGTTTTCCATTAAGACTGGTATACATGCTAGAGTTAACTTATTTATTTAGCTATGCTGATATGTCACACAAAGAATACATAATTTTTAATAAATAAAAATAAAGAATTAGTGCTTGTTAGGAAAAATGTCTATATAATGAAGGACAGAGACACTGTGTTATCTTTAATAATGGTGTGAGACAAATATAACATAAGGAATTTTAGGAAACATATGGAATGATCCTCATAGGATATTAGAGAATTGTTCAGTGCATATGTCCTTCCTTTGATATCTAGCAATTGACATTTAATGATGAGGATTTTATTAGGCAGTATAACTATGTACTATTAGTTCAGTTAATCAGTAGCTGTCAGTTCTGTTTTTTGAAAGTCCATAAGAGAACACAATGCAAATTCACTCTTAGAAGGTCCTGTAATATAATTCCCTTGAATAGCTTTTTGTTTAGAACTATTTCTTTTGTTTAGTGCCTATAAACACATTTTTCATGTAAGATTTCTCTCTGGTGCTAGTGGTGCAGCTTTCTTTAAGTAGGCATTCTACAGACACTCATCAGATTAGTTATAAAACATTTCTTCAGCACTCTGTCCTCCCATAATAGATTCCTACATGAACATCCAAGTCTCATTTGCATTATGTATGTTAGTTGCAGTTTCCTGGTCAGTGTTGGAAGAGTGGAAGATCAAGTGTATCATTCATAGTTTTGACTATATATAACTTGCTAAATCAACAAGCTTTCATTCAGTGACAAACCACAGGCTTAACTGACAAATTTCTAATATGTAATCCCGGAGTTTTCAATTAACAACAAAAAAAATAGTTTATGTTGTATTTTCCCTCTGAGCAGTTTATAGTACAGTTTAACATTTTTTTTGTAGTTACCCTGATCCATCTGCCAGTTTATTCTCCACACTTCAACCTTGTATCTATTCTGCCCTGAGCCAGATGATGAAATTGAGCCAGACCTATACATTAGGAGAATGCTGATCCAACAGGAAACCTCATGTACCCTTGCCAACACCTCTCTATATAGGCAGCTGGCAGTGGTTACAAAGCCTGGAGATGAAGTAAAAGAAAGGAGAGAATTTAAATGTTCAGACATTTCTTCTGGCCCATTGTTTATTACTGTTCTAATTCTGAGCTATAAATGAAAATACATAGCTTGAATGACATATCTGCCCTGCCCACCCTTTCTTTGTTAGAAAAGCCTGCCAGTATTTCAGGCAGTGAGAGGACTACGGACAAACAGTTTCCCTAGAAGGTCTATCTCAGTCACAGAACAAAATATCAGTTCTGGGAAGGTTTCTGTTTTCTCTGGGCAGACTGTGGGCCTCCTGCTGTATCAACATACGAGGACATCCCACCCCTAATACTGCTGCTCTTCAAGGAGCGTCATCCAGTGCTGCATGAGGGAATGGGATATCAGAGTAGCGTGGAGAGTATACTTTGGTTTGAGACACAGTCCCTGATGCTGTCTGTTGGCTATGGACAGCAGCATGCACAACACAGGCTTTCTACTGTGTTTTGGCAGACTTGACCTATAGTTTGTAGGGACACTAGTGACTTTGCCTGAGCAATCTGCACGATGATATTTACTAAATCAACATCATGGAAACTGCATCTTTGTTCTATATTGGTCTTTTCCCTGTCATTTCTATTTCAGCTCAGATACCCAGTAGCTTGACAGATAAGACATTGCTAAATCACAAAAGACCTTACTTATATCTTGAATTTCCTGACTTACCTTATTAAGCTACAATCTGTTGCACCTAATCATACAATAGATGTGTTACAGTGTAACCTGACATAATAAGTTACTCCCACAATAAAAATCAGAAGACATGCAAAAAGGGGCTGTTTTTCTTATCACCTAAGCAGTTCTCAAAGCAAACAGGAGATCAAGTCAGCCGAATCCAGCAAGTATTTAATTTAACAAAAATTAAAGCAGGTGTCTAGTAATGTACGGGATATTATTTTTTAGGCTATTTCTGAAAAGTATTCCATCTGTAATATAACCCTTTATCCATTACATTATCTTACTGCTCATTGAATCAGAACTATTTTCATCACCTAAATTGAAATCCTGAGCTCTTGCTCAGGGCCAAGTTTTCTTATCCCTATCCACCTCTTAATTTTTGTGCATGATTTGGCCACAGCATGGCACTCGTCCCTTCATGTGGGAGCTTTAGGTCACTTGCATAAAATCTCTGGGTTTGGTGTTTCAGAGTAGGAAACTGGTAGCCTATCTCACTGTTTATTTTGTTTATTACTGGGATAGTGAAGATTTGCTCAGTTTCAGGGCCTCTGTGGTGTAGGGTTATAAATTTCTGCCAAGTCCAGCAAGATTATTTATTGTCACATTGAAGTTTGCTCCATGCATGGATTTTGTATTTTGCTCTGCAAACACAAAGTTATTGCTCCGTGCGGTTACAACATGTCTGAAATGAGCTAATAATCCCAGCCAAATTTCTTTAAATCCTGGGGTTTACTTTAAATTGAGATATATGTTCTCTTTTGTCTGCATTCTGTTAATTTGCTTTATGATTATTTTGTTTTCACTATCATATTTTTAAGCCTTTCTTAACAACAAGAACTAGAAATGTCATTTAACTGAAGCTTAGATTTCCATAGCATCCATGGTTTTGTTTTAAAAACAAAATCAAGTTACTTGCAATAAAATTACATGATTTGGTACCATTGCGAGACAGTTTCTCTTTTGAACTCTCACCATTACTAAAGCTTATTTGCCCTTCTTACTGACACACCCTTCCTTCAGCATTTTGTAATATAGTTGTAAAAGCATGCATAGTGAGGTATGTTAGATGCTTTTAATATTAATTCAGAGGATGTAGGTTTTCAGTTCCCTGAACCCTGGGGGCAGTTATAACATTCATCAGTACTTTGAGATTTATACTTTCAGAGTCATTGTTTGGATATTCAAGATTTACACATAAGACTATCAACTAGCAACAGGCAAAATCCACTTTACAAACCTAAACATGGAAAGTTTAGTGCGGTTTATTCAGCATCTTCTGAGATGTAAGGATAGGACACCAGTAAGAGCTAAAAAGGAAGAAAACATCTTACAGATGGGGCGCTCTGGGCAGGAACAGTCCCACTTCTCTGTATAATATTGGACACATATGCTCTATCTATACACTGTATTTCATTAAAGTTTAAACAGTTCACTAACTACAACAACCAAATCAAGACTCAAACCACTAGGGAAAAAGCTGGTGCTTTCTGTGAGATTTATTCCTGTAGGCTTTTCAAGTGAGAAACATTTTGCTACTGAGGCTTCCTTTGCTGCTGCCAATTTGCCCAGTGCCACTACGGAAATGCACAGTAAAAGGGTACCTCTTGAAGAACAAAATAATATCATCCTGGGACAGTCAGCATTCTCTGTGTTCAAAGGACTTACTTGCCAGTTCTACTATGCAAAAGTGCTGCCTTGATTCTTTGAGATGGAAAAAAAAGATTGAAGGATGAGGAAGAAACATTCTGCACAGAGGCAGACAGTGTTCCAGCTTAGACTCTTATCAGTTCTGCATGACCCACATTGGTGTGTGGTACAGCAGAGACAGCAAAAATAACAGGTCAGATGGAGGAAGAATAGGGAAAACATCTCTTTCTCAATCATTTTCTATATTAGGGTTTTGAGACAAACACCAAGTCTTTTCTCCCACTCCTGTTCTGAATATCCTTATGTGTTTACCTTATTCTTGGAGCTTCTATCTCTTTAGGGGAGAGATTATGAGTCTTATTCTACACACCTGAAATTGTTGAAGCCTTTGCTGTGAGCTTTAATGTAAGTCGAATCAAGCACTAAACTCCACAGCTGGAAGCAGTCACCGACCAAAGCTTCCTCCTCCCTCACAGGCAGCCTGTGCCTTAGAGGTGAGACATGGGCTTGCCTGTATTTCAGGCCAGGCTTAGAGAGCTGGCCTAGACCCACAGGAGCACTCAGGCAACACAGACTTCCATCAATGCAGGTAACTTCTAGCTGAGACATGTTGTCATCTGATGAGTTCAGGCAGTACTGGAGGACAAACTTCATGAAAAGTTGTGACATGAGAGTAACTACCTTTATAGGCTTTACTTCATTAACTACTCTGGGGAGATGGAGAGGAGGTTAAAATTTCTGGCAGGATACTCTAGGGAACCAGGGTCTTACCTAGTGGAAATTGCTAATTTTTATCTGTAGTTTATCTGAAATTTCTTTTCTCAATACAACATGCTTTGTTTTAAATCAGTAAAGCCAGAGCTTTCGGAAATATTACTTGTCAAGGGCAGCTAGGGGAGGTAATCTAGTTCTCTCAGGTTTACTGGGTGTCGACTCAAGCCAGAGTTGTTTAATTTTTCCAGCTAGAGCCTCCAGGTAATTGAACCTGACAGCACCTGGCAGAAGGGTTCCACCGAGTATCTTGTTCATTCTGCAGAGGCACTTTTATGTCACCCCTCATCACAATATCTGAGTAATGAGGGCGCATATCTTCTTTGGGGTTTCTTCTTTGTCTCCTATCTTCCCAAAACACTGCCATAATCCTGAGGTAACAACAGAGCAGAGGCAAAAGATACGCACTAAAATGGGGTTCTTATCTGCAGTTTTATTATCCCATGCAATATCCGTGCAGAAAATTACTTTCTGAAATGTGCTAAGCTGCTCTTTGACTCTCCAGGGCTCTGTTCATAATATTCTGTAAGTGATTTTTGTTTAATTTGTAACAACACAGGGATAGATACCTTCCACCCTGACTGCCATCAACTTAATTGTAGCTACAGGAAATGTAAAGGCTATCTGACTTTTTATTACTGAGAGTAAAATAATGGGGCATTGTTTACTTTGCTGTTTCTGTATGGCACAGTGTCTAAACTGGTTCCTAAATTCACATAACTTCATCCCAAATAAGTGCTTCATTTTAGTATGAATTAGTTTTTAGCTAGAGGAAGACCATGTTGCCTGTAGTCCTTCCTCCTAATTGCTAACTTGCTACGTGTAACTCTGTCATTAGTAACCATTAGCACTAAGTCAATGACAGATGCACGTGTAGGAAGGCTGCCTTTTGCTGTCTCTTTAAGGAAACACCAGAGAGACAGAAGGTGCTCTAGCAAATAAAAGAATCAGAGTGTCTTACCTTTCACCCTTCCTTCATTTTGTGCACATCTTCACACTCAAGAGAAGCAAGGACACTAGAACAGGAAAATGAACTCTTGTGTCCAAGGGAGCAAAAGGCTGGGAAGGGTGAAATACAATATGTAGACTGCAAGGAGATCTGTGTAAGCAGAAGCTGCTAATTTTGATGGGCCACACTCTACCTTTGTGCTTCTAATGTAGAGGGCTTCTATCTCATTGTGGAGAAATGTGGTTTTCACCCTTGTTTACTGCATCCTCAGCCTCTGTTATCGGAAGAGAGAAAACTAAGTGTGTATGCTCCTATATGCATTTTGAGGGAAAGCTCAGCTGTTTTTAATATATTGATACTTGCAGCACTTCAATAGAGTTTACGTTAATAAAGCCTCACCTCAGTCAACGTGTCTACCTTGGCCACATCACTTCAAAATATAGGCAGGCCAGAGAGAAACAAGAATGACCAAAAATGTACAGAAAAGGCTGGAAAGTTTGGGATTATTTAGTCTAGAAAGTGAAATTTTTACCCTTTACATGCTGCAAAAAGGAGAGAAATAAAGTGGTTTCCACAGGTATGGTGGAAATGGCAGGAACTAATGGGCTTAAATTGTAGCAAGCAACATTTCTCTGTCACTGGATGTTCTTTTTAAAAACACAGTGTACAAATGTCACTTGGAAATGCTGTGTGTATTTCCTCTCATCTGTAAGAAAGGACA
This sequence comes from Aegotheles bennettii, assembly GCA_013398125.1. NCBI lineage: Eukaryota > Metazoa > Chordata > Aves > Caprimulgiformes > Aegothelidae > Aegotheles > Aegotheles bennettii. The sequence goes on from VZRW01012113.1 coordinate 873,104, forward strand.
ATGCCTGTTAATGTTTTCCAGTTACTTCAGGTCTCGTTTTCTTGTCACTCTTCTTCCTTTTATAGATGGGGAAAGTAGGTATAAACTATTTCCCTGGCTGCCACGCTAGTATCTCTCCTTAAGAAATCTCTTGTCTTAGACCTGTTCTGAACAGAGGTACCTTCCAGATTTGGACTTCAGTGAGGAATATCCCAGAAGAAAACCTACTCGAGCATAATCTGCCTGATGAGAGTCTCCATTTCTTCTTTTAGAGACTTTTATTTTGGCAATATGTGTAGGATCTATCAGTTTCATGAAAATATGTACTGTGAATTTTAATGTTACAGGATGGTTCTGCAGAGGGAAGGGAAGATGCCTCACCTTTGCCATCTGTCTTATATCTCCAGTATTTTTAGGTAGCATCTAGCAATGTGTTTTAACTTCATCTACAGTATAGGAAGTTGCTCCCCTCACCCATATTGCATCTTCAAGGGTAGATCTTTTGTCATATATTATAGAGACGTACAATCATCCTGGCTTTGGGAAATTCTGTGCAACATTTCAAACTAAAATGCTTTCATGCAAAAATGTTGGCATGTCTCTTATTGCGTCACCCCAAAAAAAGTACCTAGAGATATTTTTTGGGTGGATTTTAAACCTTGCTTGTAGCTTTGAAAACATTCTTGTACATGCAATGAAAAGCTAAAAATACATATGAATAAGTTAACACCTGAAAAATGTAGGTTTCTGTACATGGCTTAGATAAACCTTAAAAGGAAATTTTTCACCATGTTTGAATTTCACTCATAAATCTCCTTGGGAAAAAGGTACTTTCTAGTGACAGCATGTTTTAGGCTAAAGTGAACGTTTTTCTCTCTGCAAATGGCATATAAAATCCCTAATTCAAGATTTCTAGACCAATATCTGCAGTTTTTTTCTTTTTTACCCACAGTTAATTGTTCAGTTCTCAAGTAGACTGCTGCCAGAAGCTTTCCCAGCAAACAAATTATGCTTTTCTTCGTTTACTTTCATTACAATTACTGACTCAATTGCTTTGAACAAACCAGCCTGATGGTGGTTGACATTTTTTTCCCCACAGCTTTCTTAGTTAATATCTAATTGATAACATCCAGGGTAAAAAAGTGTACAAAATTATAGGTTTTTAATAATTTATTAAAAAAAAATAAAACAAATAGAATCCCAAACTTCGAGACCCCAGGTTTTCTTCATTATAAGTAAATAGGTGATTTTCTTGATCCTTGTAGAATTATTTTATCAAAATGTAACATAAACCAGACCATGTTTAGATATTCTCTGCTTTTCCACCACAGTAATTCATCATAATGTATTCATATATATCACCTTTTTATACTATTAAGACTCCATACTGTGACTAATCTTAATCATTTTTAAACTCCCTGAAGAGGCCATTACATTGTACTCTGCAAAAGAGCCTTTTATAAATGTCTTCACAGGGCAGATTGACACAATATACCCTAATGGCTACTTGGAAGGTTTGCAGTGTGTCCTGGGGATGATCTATTTAATAGCTTATTTATGCCATGGAATGAACTCACAGAATGTATTGTGCCAAGAATCTGTGAAGTGGCATTTCAAGGCCATTGCTCTGATATCAGAGCAAGCTGAGCCATAATGTCTTTTGATGCAGTAAAGCACCTATTTGGAAATTTCAGTGAAGTAGCTGTCCTGGCAATTGACAGAAATGTGCTTGGAGATAAAATGTAAAAAGAAGAACTTCTGCATTCTTGATTTATCTTACTTGGACAATAATAAGCATGAGAGATATGAAACAGCATGGGCTTCTCTCAGTCCCCTGAGACTGGTGATCCAGCCCATCTGAGTACTTTTCTTAGTTCTCTGCATATGAACAGCCTAAATGGAGAGTCTGCTGACAGAGCAATTTGGGTGGAATATCTCCTTGCTATAGACCTTCTGTGGCTTTCTACAACTGAACTTTTTTAGCATAGTTATGAGACTGCTTTAATTTGTACCAACCTACATGTTGGCACAAAAATTATGTGGCACTAATAAAAGCTATTAAGCACCAAGAAATCATAAAACTGTTTCCCATTTTCCTATGTCTTGATAATTACTCTAGCCAACTTAATGAATTACACTTTTCTTCAAAGTTTTACCCTCAATTCAGAAAAACAATAAGATTAGCACCTGAGAAATGTTCTGTATTATTGCAGATCTGGTATCCTTGCTGGCTTATTAGAAAGCCTGAGCATTCTGTTTACACAAGGTCTTAGCGTGTTCTTCTCCAGCCTGAATCATTAAAAAAATATATACTCGGGGCTCAAACAGCAAAAGGAATTTTAAAAACCCTTACAAAGTTCACTAGTATGATAACTGTGCTTCATCTGAACGATTTCATTTCATTAATTCCTCAACTTGTTTTTATAGGTTTATTAAAATATCCAAGACTCATTTAAGCAAATGTGACTAGGTGTCTAAGCCACTCCAAAAACACATCTTAATTTGACTCTGTTGATATAAAATCTGACCTTGCTAAAGCAGGTGGCGGAACGTGTCACTTCTGGCATGCTGAAAATAGAATTATTTCTCTGTTAACCTAGTGGCAAAAAAAAGACAATGTATAAGATAATGATGTCTTAGAAAAGATACCAGGTGACCTTGGAAACTACCATATCTTGCATGATATTTTTGGGAACAAATCATCAAAATCTTCAAAGCTTAATGACGTTTTTCTGAATACTCATATCTCACAGCATTCTTATGGTCATTCACTGGAGTAAATGCCCTGCACACACACATCACACTGATTGCAGAATGGATCTCTGAGTAGTCATTGGAAGCGTCTGTCTATGTTTCCTGCTCTGTTGAATAATATCCTCAGTCTAATACTTCTGGCTAAAGAGAATTCTATACAGATAACTTCTTATCACTGAACTTTATGGAAACTCTGCAATCCTAACATAAGTTCACTACATAAAGCTATCCCTGTTACATTATAAGCAGTTTTGTGAATTCTTTCCAGCTCTATATAGTGTGTTAAAACACAGCTTTGCACTGATCATGGTTGCTTCCAGAAAGAAAATGATGCATAAATCTTGAGAAAAAGAAAAATGGCTTTGAAATGTATTCCTTGATCTAATCCTCCATCGTTAAATTAAACGTCAGTGACTTGCTAGGAAAATGTGTTCTTTTTATGTGTACCCATAAATTGTGCATTTCAATGCTGTATGTATCTTTTTTATTTTAGGGGAAGTAAAAAAACTGTAAATAATCAACATAGGCAATATTTTGGCTCCTAGAAACTAAGTCTTGCAGACACTTAGGCTGCATCAGATCTGAAAGTGGAATATTATGGTGACTCCAAAAGATAAAACTCAAATCTTGCTAAAATTATTCCTTTAACAATAGGTATGAGCATGTACTAAGACTACTGATTAAACTATCTTACATCATCTTGAAGAAACAAAGTACTACAAGGCAAGTAAATGTGTCTGCCTTGAGTAGTTCTTCCTCCTAATTACTTACCATGATTTTGAATAATCTACTGGTTTGTAATATGTGGCTTTGTTATAGTGTTTTTGTTACAAATTTCATATTAAGGAGCACAAGATATGCCATTCCATTGAAGTTACTCATTAACAGTCTCAGTGGGTCAAAATTAGATAATTAACTCATTTTGTATAACTCATCATTTTATAACTGGTTTACATCCTAATTTTTTTCTTTGCAGGAGCTGAGAATTTGAATACAAATCAAGTGTAAATCGTTCCTCACAACTATACCCCACAAGTGCTTTTAGCTCAACTAGCAGGATGCTTGCTTTGAACTTTGGGTGACTGACTTCTTCCTTCATTGTTCTGCTGCAATACAAATATATTCAGCACCAGGTAAGTCTGTCTTCAAACTACCTCTCTCTTTTACTAAGATAATGGTTAAAGGGCCATATCAGCAGGTCAGTGATGAGGGTGTCAGTATCTAGAGGCAGATATGTGAAGTAGCTTTGATTATTTCAGATGCTTCAAAGTACGTAAGGCAGGAATTCACACAACATCCCAAAATTTTTATCTAATATCTTCATATGCAGAAATACCATGAGAATTAGGACATGATAGTTTCAAAATGGTAGGTGAAAGAATTTGAACGGTGTATTTGCGAAATGAAATGACTTGGTAACTGCACTACTATTATAGTTTGAATGTAGGTTGCAATCTTGTTACTTATTAAGGTTTTAAAGCTTTGTTGGACAGTTTTTCTGATGGATTCCTATAAACTCTTCCCATGGGAATTTAGCAGAGGAATATAACCAATAACAAATTCTGAGCTCTTCAGATCTGAATGTCAAGGAAATACAATTTACTAGAAGTCTAATCATTATGTAGGTGGTGTATTTCAGCAGTTCAGTTCTGCAAGTCCTGAATGCACTAGCCTTGTGTTGACGTCACTGGCGCTACCCTTTACTAAGGACTCCCAAAAATAAGAATTGCGTTTATAAAACCACAATCTTTAATATTTTCCAACCTCACAATGTTGTTGTCTGTAGCAGAACTGTATGAAGTGAAGTGTATATCAAATATTGTTCAAGTAAAATGCGTTTTTGGTACTTATAACACTTTGCATCTGTAGCTGCGTTGTTAAAATTGTTAATGATGATATACCTAGAAGTGGTGTTTTGGGAATCAAACATGTAAGTAACAGGGATGAAGTATTGATACCTCAACAGGTACATGACGTTTTCTTTAAGTTTGCTATTCAATGGTCGTCAGCACCTTCTGCTGCCATTTATAATCATTTCATAAGCTGCAAGTGCTCTGTCCCCTATAAAGCTAGCTCTTACTGAAGGCTGCTTCATCTCAACTGTTGCTGTGGAAAATCTGGAATATGAAGTATTGATGTATGTTGCAGAAAGTGTCTCCTAACCAAAGATGGCATACATTTTTAATCAAAATTATTTGCCCGGGGGAAAAAAAAAATTATAGTCTTCTCTGCCAAAACTTTGGGGGGGTTTTTCAACACATGATAAAAGTTTGTTCTAGGTAGGCTTTTCATTTTCTCACAAAACTTTCAGTTATTTAAAGTGAAAAATACCTTTCTCTTGACCAGCTCTGTCTTCACAATAGTAATTAAAAGCATGACTTTGACTTCTGTGAATAACAGCAAATTCATGGTTTCTGGCTGCTGTAAACATTTCTGTGGATGCATGTTCTACTTCTGAAAACAGAGCTTTTAATGAGCGGATATAACTCTTCTTAATTATGGCAAACTATTGGAAAGAAAAAGATAAGAACTCTCACTTGCACAGACTCTTTGTTCTTGGCAAAGGTGGCAGTCTTAAGTTTCATTGGAACTGACACTTTATTCAGAACATTAACTAGGCTGACTAATGTTCATTCTCTCTCTGGCTCCAATATATAAATGCAAGTTAGACGTGAGGCATAAAAGATCTTTTTGACAACTTGACTCTAAACAGTTTAGTGCAGCTGCCATGGTGCTCAAGAAATGGGACCCAAAAACTTATATGGGAAGGAAAATAAGAAGTTAAATTTATTTTATTTGGAGGAGTGAAAGCTGGTACATTTTTCTTTTAATATTTCATATATATATTGTACAACTTGTATTTTATAATTCCCAAATCTCCCTGATCTGTGAGGTTTATGTATTTTCTGATCACCTGCTAGAATCCCACCTTTCAGTCTAAGGTAAGTCTTGTTAAACTCGGAGGCCACATCTGCTTCACACCCAGGGCATGATAACACTTGTGATTATTTAGGAACACAGACTACTGTCTGCCACTTAACCACTGCAGTCTGATTTAATTCAGTAAATGTCACATTATCAGCCTTTACCCTAATTAGTATTGTCTTGTGATTTATTTCCCTTACTCCCACATACTATCAGAATTGCAACAAAGAACAGTACAGAATTTTCTGCATGCAGTGATTTGTTCTAGAAGACTACTTTCCCATGACAAGTTGTATCAGCTGAATACTTGCCAAAGCTCATTACCTTTTGGAGGCAAAACTATTAAACTTTGTTTTTTCCTTGTTGTTCTGTGGTTCTACAAATTATAATTAAACTATTAATTATGGTAGCTACTTAAGTGTGACAAATTAAGTTGACTATATGGCAAAGTCACTCAGTACCCTTGAGAAGTACAGCCTTGGTTTAAGGATGTTGTGCTGAAAATTGAATGTTTAACAACAAGCTCCATCCCCTAGTGAAAATGTGACTAAAAAATACTTGCTTCACACAGCACAAAGCCTACACACAACCTCTTCCTCCTCTTTACTCTTCTTGCCTACCCTGCATCTCTATCAAGATTTTGTAAGCCTTTCACACTAATGTCTTCTTACAGTTATTTTAAAGGCACAACAAAGAATCCTAAATTCAAAGGTTAGTGTACTGAGAAGGTGATAGCTATATGAAAATCAGCATTACTGCACAGAAACCAGTTAGAACAAAATATTCATTTTCACACATGGACAGCTGTGGGTTTTCTATTTGTTTTCTTTACCAACATTTAAAAAGCCTAATAAACAAACTTCACAGAACTTTAAAAGTAAGGAGAATTGTTTAAAATGCTGTTTGCTAGGACCCAACACTCTACTTCTGCTGCCAATTAGTATTTATCAATTTGGTTTGACTGCATTCTTTGCACTAGATTCAACCTTGACTCTCAGGTCACTTCTGAAAAGGCACTGGACCAAGATTCAATTCCAAAAATGCAGTTCTATATTTTAGTTCTATTTTCTGTTGAGGTTCCAAGTGTGGCTTTGAATCTCTCTGGCTCAGTTCTCCATCAATAAAATTGGTTGGTTTTGTTTTTTTAAAAAAGTCACTTAGATTTATCATATTTTTTTAGGAGGATTTTTTGGTTTGAGGAAATGTTCTCATTTTATTTCTGTTCTCTAAGTGTTTTCAATAGGAGTTTAACCTGAATGAGGAATGAAGAAATTGCTCAGTTTTAGAGAACAATTTTTAAAATGGTTCTGTTATTTCTGCCCCATTTAAAGTTCAATAAAGCTGTTGAAATAATTTGATTTTTCAGTTAAAGACAAGCAGAAGGCTCATACTTGGACAACAGTATATCATTCAGTGATTGTTACTTTATTGAAAACGCTGATATTATGGAACTATGTTACATGTTAAAGTTGGAGAGGAAAATGTCATTTTTTTACTTTATAAGTATGTAGCAGAAGACATGAATAAAGAAGTCTAACAGAGAGCTACAAAGTATGTCACATTTCAAATCTTATCTCTCTCTATAAAGCATCCAGTCCAACCACCCTGCTCAGAGCAAGGTCAACTAAAAGAGGTTGCTTAGGGCTGTGTCCATCCAGGGGTTGGATATCTCCAAGGATGGAAACTCCACAATCTCTCCAAGCAAATTACTCCAGTGTTTGACTGGTGATTTCTTGTGTTTAAGTGGAACTCCCTGCCTTTCAGTTTGTGCTCTTGTCTTTGTCAAGGTGAGGCTGACTGGCCTGCAGTTCCTCAGACCCCCTTCTTTGCCCTTTTTGCTTTTTTCCAGTTCTCAGAAATCTCCCCTATCTCCACAGCCCCCTGTGTTTTCTCTTTAGAATCAGTAGTCAACTTCTGTTTGGGATAATTTCTCCTAAGAGATTAAAAGCCCTTCTGGTACTCTGGGTATTCATCCACTGTAATCATGATGTCTCTTGATCTTCACTTTGAAATCATGTTTTTGGATTTCAAGAAAATGTACGTCTTTGGGGGCAAAAAGGGGTGAAGGAATCGGTCCCAAAATGTTACTCTTCTGGTTTCATGCTGCCATGTCAGGAAAAGCTCCCACTGACTTCAGTGAAATGAAATTTATTTCTTTATGGTTCCATTATCTCCCTGAACAAGTTTCTGTCATAGTGTTAGTCTAAATTTGGATTTCCATGAGCAAAATCTGTTTTTTTTTCCCCCTCTTACTTTTGGGTGACATTTTCTGACTGTAGAACTCATGAAACTTTAAGGCTGGCTGCCTTAAGCCAGTCATTGTCATTATAAGTGTAATAATGATTCATCATCCACCAGAAACCTCTAATATAAATATCTGTCTGTTAATGAATTGTTTGGCTAAGTCACAAACTTATCAGACCAAGATGTGAATCCTTTTATGGTTAGTGGGGTAATTAATTTCTTTGTTCACTGCACAACCCCCACTTAGCTTTTCCTACCAGATTCCTAAGCAAAGCCTTCGAGCAAATGACCTCTCCAAGAACGAATAGCCTGGCATGATATGGCAGTGGGATGGAGTATTCGTTGAACCATGCTGAATGATGATGTAAAAAGAAAACAAATAATTACAGAAAATATTTACATAAAAAGAAAGCCAGAAGGATACTGTTAGTATGAATCAGTTGACCAGTACACACTTGGGGCAGAGCATATGAAGGGAATAACCTGTTCTCTTTTTTCCACTGTTTAAATCACTGTGTGATGCACATTACAGCCATCCTTAGGCAATGCGAAGTTATGACATAATCTTTTTGAAATAGAGCATTGAAGACCCTTTCTTCAATCAACTGTAAGAGTAGGGGGTTTGTTTTGGTAACAATGAGGGTAGAATACTTTTGTCTTGGTTTTAACAGAAGGATACACAGAAATGGGCTTAACAGGGTAAAAGTTCATCATGCTGACAGTGAAAACAGTGACCAAGCAGCCTTGGAAAACAATCAAAACACTAAGTATGTGTTCCTACATTACTGAATGTCAAGGGGGTACATTCACGGGTAGGAGGCTGTTTGTCTGCTTCTGTGTCTGGCAGTGGAATCACAATACAGGAGCTGACTGGGTCTAACAGTATAATATCTTCTCCTGATGTAGGTTGGGAGGGAAAGCTTTAAAGCTACAGTGTGGGTGGAGCTCTGCTTGCCCACACCAGTATCATAGTGACTGGTGTTTTACTCGTGTTGATATCATTCACAATAATGGCACGTAGAGTTACACGTTGCTTTTTGCTGGTACATTAACTGAGTCATCGCATGGCCAGGTTTGTTGTTTATCTATGTGCAGTTCTTACAGTTCACATTTTAGAAAATTGCCCTCTTTAGATATGAACACAGTGTGACATCCATAATTGTAATCTTATTCAAACTTCTATATTGATTTAGTTCCATTGGATAAACTGATGTTAAACTGAATTTACTTAAATTTATGAAATAAGTTACTTACTCATCCGTATACTTCCATTGAAGAATGCAGTGGATCAAATTCTCTTCTCACAGAAGCAGTAGTAAATTAGAGTAACTCTGTTTAAAGTTTTGGAATAAGTAAATTTAGCATAAAAAAATCCCCAGGACAGAAATACATTTCTGAAGCCTGAGGTCATTGTTTCTTTTCCTTGTTTAAAATAAAATTAAACAAATGTTTGAATACCTTCCTAAATCAGAACAGAAGATTGAAGTTCAATCCACTTAAGCTACTTGCTTAAGCTAAGTTAGAGGTGGAATACCTAGCTTCTTTTCAAAGTGTTTAGTCTACCATGAAAAAGGAGCGCAATTTTTAATTTGTTTTTTTCTTCTTAGTTCACTGTAGACATTTCCATATAACATATTCTTAGCATACATATATTTACAGAAGTGAATGTTTCTACCTGTGTTATCCTACATAGTAAGAACAGGCTTTTATTCCTAACAGTGAATTATTCTTGAGGGAATCTGACACTAGGTTTCTAGGAAACCTAACTGGCAAAAGTAATAAGCAGTAATAAAACAGAAGGAATCTTTGTAATCTCAAGATTAATGGATAAAATGTTTATGCTGAGGGTTCTCTTCATCATCAAACTGCTGTTTCCACCTATTTGCATTTTAATGGTTACCCTAGTTCTGAAGTTAAAATTACAGACTTTTCCCAGCTGCTCTTTAAACGCTACTTTATAATTTTGAGGAAGCATCATACGTAATTATATTTAATAGACACAGAATTGATTGAAACACTTAACAAAAACAAAAAGCCCAGACCTAATTTTGCAAACATGTTATTGTACAGTAACCTTCAATGAATTTGTTCTTAAATCTCCTAATTAATTTTTAATTAAAAAGCTCAAAGATGCTATTATACTTCTTATTGTAAATGGCAGCCTTATGTAAGCATAAACGACTTAGCTGCTCAGACAAATATCTTCCATTAAAATCCATGTTAATGAGAACTCCTGAACACAGTATTTCATAGATTTAAACAGTAGCAGCACTTAGATATTCTAAATATCACATGGGGATTTGTTCTTTTTAATTCCTCCTTTCTTTTTTTGTCCAAGAGATTGGTTCGTACAGAACATGATAGGTTTGCAAATGACATGCTGTCCAAATTTCCACTTAGGTGCATCAGTCCTCTCCCCATTGCTACTACCAGACTATATATAACATTAACTAGCAAATGAGAGGGCTGATCCAACTAATCTCTACTTATGTGAGGGTAAATGGACACCATATCAGTAAACTTTTATGCAGATTTGTTTCATTAAACAGATGAACACTCCTCTTATTAATGAAACATTAACCCGCTGAAGAAAAACACAGACTAGCCAAATTCCCAACCTCACTTATAAAAGGGATCCAGCTTTCCATGATTTTAGTCAATCTTCTCATTAAAACCAGCCAGAGGATCTAAACCAGTAGCTGAAACAGTGTGTTGCTGTGGGGATGGGCTGATGTCACAAATAGAGGATTATTAATAGCATAAAACCAGCAAGTGTTCCTTTCAGAGAAGCATCTTTAATAGCAGGGGGAAAACACTTGAGACAAAATCTCATTTGCTATGTTTTTCTTACATTTTTATCCAAGAAGGGATGGGAGGTGGAAATGCAGTGATTTCTATGGTTTAATTATCTGTCTTCTATATGATTATTAACACTGCACACAGAAGAAGCAGAATTTAGAAGGCTGGAAGTTGTAAGCTCAGTTTTGCAAAGCTGCAGTTTTCATTTTAAAACATGCAAAGTTTTGTTGTTAGGACAAGGGATTAAAAATAGTGATGTTTACTCTTAAAAGATATTCACGGTAACCTCCCCCTCATAGCTTTTCTTATCAGGTTCTTGATATTTTAGAAATGGAAGCTGATGCAAAAATCACTAAGGCTATTTAGAACTAGATTTTTTTTAGCCATGGCAGGAATAAATGACAATGAATACCTTCAAAAGTAGGAATACTGTCCCACTTAATTTAATAACAAATATCAGATGTATGCTCTCCTTTGGGCACAAGGCAATAGATATTCCCTATTTTTAAACAATACTAATTTATTTATTTTTAATTATTATTATTTCCCTTGTATTTCTGTTTTGGACTGTCTAACTTGGGGGTGGGGGGGTGTGGCAGAATTTAGACCTGCATTCTGAAAATGAAATATCACGTATAGTCAGTTTTCATGCAAGATCTAGCATTACAGGTTTTGTTGTTTGGAAATAGGCTGTTGGATCATCTTGTGCAAAGTAACAGGAGGAGGTGAAAACAAGGCGACAATCGAATTTGTTTGGATTTTTGGTTTTCATTAAAATCTGTAATAGTTACAGATCATAAGTCTGAGATGTAAACACTATTCAAATTACCTGTTCTTAAATTGCCCACCAGAGATGCTTGCCTTGAAGAGAGCTTGATTATAAGAGTGTATATCTCATTGCATTCCAAAATAAAATTTGTCCTCTCTATTTCAGAAGTTGCTGCAGTAAATACAAGTAAACCAGTACTAGCAAACTCTGTGCTGTAGTTTGATTATATTTTAGATCTTTATGAAATACAATCCGGTTACACACATAAAATGAAATATTTTTATCACTTCTATTACCTGGGCTGCAACAGTTCTGGAGATTTGTAATTCTCTTCCTTAACAGACCTTGACAAAACTTTTTTCTGTCTACAGAGAATGAAAAAGAGAGGTGGAACAGGAGTGTTTCAGATGCCACACTTTGTAATTTCCAAAGGCAATGAAAATCCTGTTTCCATCAACATGTCAGGACTTCCTTAGAGTCAGTTTCTTTTAGTTCTGCTCTTTCCAGTCCATAGATAACTCTAAAGAAAAACAAGAGCAGTATGGGTGCTGTGTTTTGTTTAGTTTTGACTGCTTCTTTAACTTTTCTTCCATTTCTCCCAAAAGACAGACACTTTTGTCGTCATGAATCTGAAAGGTCCTATTTATGAAAGGCTATACAGCCTTTCAGAAAATCCTGAGCTTGCATGACAAGCCAACTAAGGCTTGTGTACTATAGTGTTCTAGATGATGGCAACTACTAGTTTGCAGAAAAGTGTCTAATGGAAGGCCTTTTGCTAATCTGTGTAAGAAAAAAGTTCACCTCCCCTCTTTCCATCACAGAGGCCAGAACATGTGGTGAAAAACACAGTAGAGTAGCAGCCAAAATACTTGAAGTACCATATATTCACTTGAGTATCTCTTCTTTGCTAGTACTTAGAATCCCCCATAAGAACACCAGCTGTGAGACTTGACCTCCCAGCTGATGGTACTTCAAATCTGCTTAGCTTCAGAAATTACTTGCCTGTGTAATCTAATTTTACCCAATGTTCTGTTTAGAAATAAGTCCATTTACCACTCACAGATTGTTAGTTTCCTGATTTAATAGTGAAATGTTGAAGAAAAAGAAGTGTTTCTCCCTCATAACTCATGCTTTCATCCCACTTGTTCATAGTCCAGTAATTGAAATTACAGCCTTATAATTGTGCAGACATTGGTGATTTTGCAAATGGAGGATTATTAATAGCAGAAAAACAAGAAGGCCCTCTTCTCAAAATGTTATTCCAGCAAAAAAGGACCAGAAAAACATACTTGATTATTTCTTCAGTTTTTTATGCATTCTTCACATTTTAATTAGGCAGAAAAAGTAGATAAGATTTTCTTTCATCAGCATTAATATTGGTGAATCATAGTGGAAAATAATCTTATGTAACATATTACAAATCATGAGCTTAAATTTTTGTAAACTCTATTAACTTTAAGATTTTTTAAAAAAAAACAGCAAAAACTTTTTGAGAAAAGAAATACAAACTGGAACCAAATCTTCATTGATGTTTCAATATAAATTGATTTTTTTTTTGTACAAATAAATAAAAATTATCTACTTTATTTAATTTTATGGACAAGAGAAAATTTTGCATGTATTTCTGTATACAGGTGCTTTTATTGTCAGTTTACTAAACCTGACACTACTATATAATTTGCAACTGACAGGATCTTCTGGTAGGATCTTTTGATCTTTTAGCAGATTATAGGTGTATAATCTATGTATTTCCTAAATATTTGAATATATACTTTGAAGTGAAGAGCTGGTCAGGACAATTTTGCATCTTACTTTGCTGAGAAGTCTAGGGTCCAGATCACAGCTTTGGAATTCCCATTTGCCAGTTGCTGTCATGCAGCTGGAGGTCTCAGCCAAGCATCTGCACTGGAGATGTTCCTGCATACCTCCTTCCTCTCTGCACACCCAGCAGCGTGGTGAGTCCCAAACCCTGAGCACAAAGTGGTTCACAGGAGATATTTTGTTAGATTACATGCCTGAACTACTAGTTAGGAGAAAGGGAATGAGGAACAATGGAAGAGCCATGGGACAATGAGATCTTCAGGTTATAGTTTTAAAACAAACAAGGGAAGTGTTTTTAACACCTTGCATAAGTGGACTGTGACTTAACGGAGAATACTTCCATGAACATAGTGATATGGATGCACTTTGTGGCTCAACAAGTCCTGAAATTGCTGACACAATTAAGGGAGGATACCATGGAAATTATCACATCTCATACTTGTCACAATTCTTATACACTTTTTTCTTGTGTATTTGCTTTGGATACCAGATGCAGAGAGAAATGGAATTTGGGCCTAACCAAGTAATTCCATTCTTAGGAATGCAATTTTACTTTCCCACTGTACTTGAGGTGGTTTTATCTTTGTTTTATATGTGTATATTTAGCAAAAGCTTTTAAAAATCAACCATGTTACGAGCATCCCATTGCTAAGCAACAATGTATTCTTCCTTCCCACATGCCTTCTTGCTGTTCTGTAAAAAATAAGTATAACAAATGTGTAAAGAGTAGAGTGCTCTACTCTTGATCAAATAATCCATAGAGAGGCTTAGCTCTGAGCAATTCTGGTCACATATTTCTGAGATGTAACTATTGTTGCCATCTGCTTACTAGGTAAAGCAGTAATGGTCTGTATCCAACTGCTGCATTCCTGAAAACTTTTCTGGAGATCTCTGCTTGAGCATAAATTCTTCCACACAGAACATTTTTGTAGTTCATAGGTACTGGTGGCTGTGTACCATTTGGGGTGCTTTGAGATGACCTAATTCTGTATGATCTGTAGTACAGGAAGGTGGACGCTACTTCACTTGCAGAGGAAGAAGCTTGTGGCAGCATTCTTATTAGTAAACACACCTTATAAACACACTGGCATGCAGTATATTGTTTAGGAGCTCTCCTTCTGGAGTATTACTATTAGCTCTTTGTTTTCGTGTCGATCAGAAGACAGTTAAAATGTGGTGGGCAGAGGAGGGGGAAGAAATGTGCTTTGTCAGCTAACTGAGCTTCTGGAAAAATTTTCTCAAACCATCTGTTGTTTCAGTATCGTTCTGGAATTAAAGCAATTTTAAAGCTCTACAGTTCAACAGCCTTAAAAGGGTTTTTAATTTTCTATGGTGCTGCTCTACTGTTTCAGTGCTCTTGTGAATGCCTTCAAAAGCTCCCAGTGTATTCCATGAATTGTAATTTTACTTTGTGATATTAGTGTTGTGTGAACATCACTGAAACTGCTGTGGCAAGGTCACTTTGCAGAACTAAATGCTGGCTAATTGTTAAATATGACCATGCAGTTGTAGAACAGACTGAACTAGAAATGCTCCCTGCTTTACAGTTTGTGCCTGCTATACATCAGTTTAGGAAAGCTGTAGTAGTTGTAGTCAAGGGTCCCATAGCAAACAACAAATAAATAAAGAAAAATAGTTGCCATGTGCTGACCATTTCCTTCAGAGTGCTTGGGTGCAAATTGGCCTAATTTTTTGCCTAGAGTATTATATGCAAAGATACATAGAGTTACTTGAATTTTCAGTGGTATCATTTTAAAGACATCCTTAACTTCTGCTTTACCACAAAGGTACATAAAGGCTGCTTGTTCCTATATATTTGAACTCTATTAGGGGATTGCCTGAATTACTTTGTGAATTCTGCTTATCTGTGTGAGAAAGCAGTTGTGAAATGAGCTCAAGTATGAACTTGAACAAAATATTGCACACTAAGACTTGGTGTGGATGTCATTCTTTCTTCAAGGAAGAGAGCCTTCAGGCTGTTGATTAGTGTAGTGTGGAATGGCAATTCCAAACCTGTGTTCCTTTTGTGATTAGTCATTATAACCTTAGTGTGCAATGCAACAAACTATTTAAAAGACATTGGTCCTCTCGAAGATGGCAGCAGAATTATCCTGCAGTTGAAATTACACACTTTGTAACTATGTGGTTTGCTAGCTAGATGTTGCAGTGGTAATACTAGAATTGGAATAGTAATCTTCCATAATGCAATATAGAAGTCAATAGCAAAACACAGTGATCTTTTCATGTACTGGCTTTAAGTAGATCGATAATCTACCAAACACTTGCATATGTGGAAGAAGATTGCAAAGAGCATGCTGTACTCCTGTGTGTACCTTTTTCATGGATAGGTAAAGAACAGGCAGGCAGTTAAGCAGTAGAGAGCCATAGCTCCACCAGATGTGCCAGGTAACAACTGAGTTAGCACAGACTGGAAGTAGATTGCAGAACAAAAGATATATAATTCCATTCTCCCTGGAGCAAAGGAGAAGCAGCAGCCCTAGTATCGATCTCCCCTTCAGAATTTATTCCTCTGTTGTTTGTCCAGTCCAACAACATGATCCACTTTAATCAGAGCAAATAGTTAATATTCTGTTTAATCCACAGCAAAGCAAAAAAAAACCTAAAACACGTGTCAATGAGAATGCAGTCAATTTACCCATAATTCTTCTATCCGCACATTTCTCATTCATTTTTAATGATTATTTTATGTTTTCTCCTTATTTCTTCTTTCTATATTATTATATAGACAAGGGGAAAGAACGAACAGTTAAATTGTTTCTTGGGTTTTGCTGAGCTGCCTGGTGTGTAGATAAAAATAGCAAGTGCCAGTGGCAAAATATCCCAAAAAGTGCTAACACATTGTGAAAGTGCTAACACATTGTGGTATTGAATCAGCACTGAGAAATCAGATTTTCCTCACAACATTTTCCTTAAACTTAAGGTTACCTTTAGGAATGCATTTGCATCAGTGTAGAGAACCTTATTACTTCATCGTACCAAAGAGTAAGTGTTGTCATCCTGAAAAGGGTTCAGCTATGGGTCCTGAAAATTCCTTTCTTTTTCTCCTGGGCTTGACAGGACATTATTGACTCTGGTACCAGATTAAACAAGCCACAAACACACAGTAATGAGAGATATTGTCTTTGGGAAGATATTATTATACAGTAATTTATAGTTCAGTATTGCAGAAAGGTCCTATTTATGAAAGGCTATAACAGCCTCTCCTGAAAACCATTTCTATATGCTTGATAATTCCACCTGCTTTCCTGATATTCCACAGAGCCTGAGGTTATCTACAGCACAGACAGTGATAGGATTTTTAAACAGGGTCTGGGGCAGCAAAGCTATCTTGAATATTGCTGTTGTGTTGCATATTGATTAGGTAGAAAAAGTTTTAACTTATGGGGTCAAATTTTTAAGCTCTTACAGGTAGATAAAATTAACAGAGATTGAGAGCTGCTGTGTCACTTATTGATTTTGAAGCAGAACTACTTATAATCAGGCCTAAATTGATCAAAGTTCTTACGGGCTGAAACTTATGAATTGTTAACTGACTCAAATTATTTTACAAAATAACCCTATCTTATGATTCCATGGACTTTGAATGGAGCTTTACATTACAAGTTAGACTCAGAACAGGTCATGACCACTAGAACTGGACACTCGGATGCTAAAAATCAGACTCTCTAGTCAGACACAATACTAAAGAACGAAATATTCACAACAAGATAAAGGAGGCTCTAGATGGCTGGTGACTTTGAAAACAGTAAGACTTAAGTGGATGCTTAAATGTGGAATTTAAAGAAGCCAAGAGAAAGCTGAAAAAGTGCATTTTTTAAATGCATTGTGACTGCCTTGTATGTGTTATCTGTAGACCAAGGGCAGAAAGAATGTGCTGAAAACATGTTTTCAGCACAGCAGGTAGTGGTTCAATTCCTGTTGTTACTCAAGATCTCCATTGCAATGTACACGTGCTTACAGTATGCAGTAAGAGGCACAATAGCATCAACGATTAGCATAGAAACAGCTACATTGAGCTGGAATAAAATTGCCTCTAACTTTTATGAAACTCCCCATGTAATATTCATTTACTCGGGTTTTTTATTGGTATATTTTGGTCTAATACGCGTAGCAAAACTGGCCGTGAGAATTCACTGTGGAGACTGTATGTGTAGCAGTTACTGATCCTATCTCAGTCTAATGTATTGGTTTAAATAACTGAATAACAGCTACAGAAGTCTAAAGCAAATGGCATTAGAATTTCATCTAATTTGTGACTAAGACCCACTGCATTTTGTATTCGTATTTAGAATGCAATAATACCATTACTGACTTATAAGAAATATTGATGTCAAAAGATCACTGTTTTTCCTTGTCAAGACATCTACCTTTACACTGATCAGGACCTCTTGGTTTCTTGTTTAGTGATATTCTCTATTTTTTTTCTTTCTTGCAGTTTAATTCAAACATTAAAAAATTAATATATTGCAAATATATTAGTAAGTATTATTTTTCAGTCTTCAGTTTACTCTGGAATTGCAGAGGTATTTAACAATTATTTAGCATTTATTTTTACAAAGCAAAGGGATGATTATAAATAACAGTGAAAAGGCTTATTGAAGGCAAAGGAGGTATGAATACTGAATTATGTGATGATCGGAGTAATTGATGAATAATTCATTGCTGCTGCCTTTTCCAGGAGCCAAACTTATGAGCAGTGGCCACTGTAATTGTGGACACCAGCTGTCATGTTATTAAGCTATTAATTTGCTTATGCAGTGTCATGCCACATTATATCATGTCAGCTCGCCGTGTGGCCCAGCATAATAGGGATTTTTAAGTGTTGTAATGTGGCACAGCGCAACAGGGACACAGATCAAAACCAGCAGCACTTCAATAGATCAGCTGCTCTGTAAAGTGTATACAGGCTATCACTGTGGACATCCATCTGTAATGAAAACATTAAACCAGAAGTGGAATGGAGAGAGAGCTTTCTACTAGGCATCTCTGTTAAACTCAGGTACTTTGGCACATCTCTAATTAAAGACACTAAGTCTTGAGTTCCAATTGACAAATGGCTAGATCTAGACAACATATTCTCAAGAGTCCTTGAAGGAAGAATAGAGAGATTTGAGGTGCTAGTCCGGATAATTTAATGGGTGATTTCTAATTAGCTCATACTTGAGAGGTTAACTTGCAAGTCTGATGGGAAACTAGCCAAAGAATAAGAGTCCCCAGCACTGCAAGTGTTGCTTGTATGCCCTTACACGGATTTTAAGCTCCTGAAGAAGTGCTGCCTGCCATTTAAAGAAGGATGTCTTTGCCTGCTCTCCTGGATCGATCAGGAACCGTCCCTCCCACCACAGCAGCCAGGCAGTCCTGTTATGCCACTAGATGCTGTGAAACAGGCATAAGTCAAAATGAAGTCCTGGCTCATTATTTAGTAGGGGAAGTAGAAAACAACTCGGGATGTTATTTTATTCTATTCTATCACAAGCTAAATGAAGCCCTTGTCAATTAACACAAATATTAGTCTGTGACAAGGACTCTGCAACAAACATACATAAGCAACAGATAACTCAAGAGCTGGCTTTTGCTTATACGAGTGTATATGATCTGTAAGAAATAGAATCATGTTGTCACAGATGTAGTTGCCTCTAATCTAGTACAGGCATTTCAGTAACAGATCAGATATCGTGTGGAGATCCTAGAACACAGTATGCTGAAGATAGGAATTTCACACAGAATTCATACTTTTGGTGTAGATTTTTTAAATTTCTTTTGTGCCCTAAAGAAATAATGCATTTTATGTAGAAATCTTTCAGATCAGAGTGAGAAAATAATAGGTTTGGAAAATTGCAAAAGTTGTGAGAAAAGTTTATTCATGTCACATTTATTGTCATGAGGGAAAGAAGACTTTATTAAAGATTTAAATTTAATAAAGTAATAATTCAAGGAAGAAATAAAAATCTTGATAGTTGATCCAAAAGAGCCTGACAATAAGAGGGCTTAATCTGAAGGCTTATGAAATCAGGAGTCAAATACAAACTATATAGAGCAGGTTCATGTAACAAGTAATGAGTGTGCACCCCTGCATAACAATGTCAGAGAATATATTCAAGAAGCATCAGGGTGTAGATGAAAGAATTAGATTAGATTCTTGACACCAGGGATTAAGGGTTGTGGCATGAAAATAAGAAAAGGATCTGAATCGGTGAACATGTGTTGTATCTTGAGCTGATGGCTTTCTCATTCTTAAGATTTTATTTGTTTTTTAGTACTTTCTTTCTTGGAGGTAAAGCACCACTGTGGTTTGTGACCAGGCATAACAGCCTCTCTTGCTATCTGGCAGTCCACCTTCCTGACTGTCTGAGGCTGAGTTCACTACTCTGCATCATAAGATTTCTCACTCTTTCAAAGTTACCGTTTAGGGAAGTTACCTCCAAGTCTGAGCACACTGGACCCTATTTTCAGAGGTACTCACTGCATCCAGATCCTGTAGGAGTCGGGCTTCAGAGTTTCATCTGTAAACAAAGGCACTGACAATCGGAGAGATCCAGTTTGAAATTGTTCATGCTGAAATTGGCTGTTATGCTACATAATGATTGAGCACCCCAGATCCCACAGCCTTTCCATTTCCCTCCTTGTATTTTTCATTGCACTCTTGCATTTACCACGGGAGAGCTAAAGTGGCAAGGATAAGCCTGCATCTTTTTCTCTGTGTGAGTCTGGAAAAGTTTGCAGAAAATACTTGACCTTGAAGTGTAAAGATGTAAAGGGAGTGGATGAACATTATTTCCTTTGATTTAGATTACAGTAAAAATTTCAAAGCTTCCTGACTCTTCTGATTCTTCCTTGTGGCTCTCCCAGCTGGGAGGCAGTGGTCTGCAGGAGCCACCTAAGACATGCATACTGCTAAATTAAACCACTTTGCAAGCGTGAGAGAGCACATTTGGAGCAGTTTGAATCAGGCACGGTTTTTCCTGTGTCGAGTGAGGGTGAGAGTTAATTACAGCTAGTCTTTCAATGGAAATTCTTTTAGTGCATTTCTGGTATCTGTGGAGAGGGTGATTGATGAAGACATAAATAGGCTGATTTTACTGCAAGTTATTAACATTCCAGTCCTTGCTGCATCACCACTGCTCCTGCTCAGCAGAGACCACTCTCAAGTGATGTCACTGCATATTTCTCTGCACAGTCAAATCGGGAGTATGATCATTGCAATTACTACTCTGGTTAACCCATACTGCTACTCAATGTAGTAAAAAATAGATGTTTCTTTCACCTAGTGGCAAATCCTCATTGCCAGTCTGTCAGTAGCAAGGAAGCAATATTTCTAGTTGTCTTTAGGGAGCTCTATCCCACTGTGCAGTTAATGATGATAAACTGTTTTATTTGTACAAAAGCTTAAAACTGCTTCGTACCGTGGCTATGTGGGGCTATAAAGGAGCTGCTTAATTAGGATGGTCAAACCAGCAAACGTCTACTGCAATATGACAGGGAAAACATCAAGATGTGCCTACTCTGAAAAATAAAGGTGTGATTGTAGCATACTCTGATAGTACATTCGTGTAATGGTAGCTGAAGACGAAGGCAGTTTTCAGTGTATCAGCACTGCTAACTGCACAGAGCAGGCTCAGGTTCTCACAACAGCACAGGCAAAATTGGACTATGACTCCCCAGAGTCCAAACACACCTATCACATGGCAGGTTGAGATGTGGGCTTTCACCTGACAGGAGTAACACAGAGAGTGAGGAAGAGACCCCATGGAAAGCTGAATTGGTTTTTTGTATGGAAATGGAAAAATTGCTGGGGGCATTCACTGATCATGCTCAGCGCCCTCCCAGTGACAGTGGTTGCCCTCACAGCACAGCCCATACAGTCTATGCCCAAAGCTGTTTGGGTTTGCCTTGCTTTCGGGGGCTCTAATGCAGACAAAATAGGTATCAGTTTCATGGGAATTTTGCTGCCTCCTGACATCTGACTCCTGCCCTAAACCTAGCAATGGCCTTGCAAGTGTGTTAGCTAGATGGGGTGTGCACAGTCCAAACTGAACTCGCATCTCCATTTCATCATTCATCCATGTCATTGCTTAGGCTCTGCACAAGTAAGCTGCTGATCTTGTGTAGAGTTCATGGACCTTAATGCAGATCCAATTTACAAACATGGATACATGGCTTGATCCGGGCATTAAGGACAGCTACAGCACCCTTGGAAATCAGTGCAAGTCCCGATGTTGACTTCAGAAGATCCCAAAATGTTCTGAGATTCAGCACGAGCAAACAAACGGATAATTTATGTATGGCATAATGGAGGGTCTAGATGAGGGAGTTTGCTGGGACCTTTTACTGGAGGAGATTCATTAGCATTTATACAGCAATAGTTGAAAAGCCCCAGTACTGCCTCTGCTGGCCCACATCAGTGTCTTTCATCCTGGCACTGCAGAAAGGAGGACTTGACAGGCCATCTAAATTAAGGCTGCGTGAGCAAAAAATATTCTTTATCTTGGGGAAAGAAAGAAACTATATTAATATATAATGCCCTACATTTAACATTCCTTCAGTACCCTCCCACTTCTGAGTTACTGTACTTGGAGATGTGATCATATATTAAACACTGTGAATTCAAGATCTTTTTATTTCTGGCAGTTTGTCTAGAGCTGTTCTATGTAATGCGTTCAGCTTTTATATTAATCTCAAAACTGAAACTGATTGGAATTATATACTGGTTAGTATGTCTGGGAATATATGAAAATATTGTACTTTTTTCTTTTTGTGTTTCATATGCCTGTCAGAGACAGGCACATGCACAGACACATGCATTTTTTGCAGTCAATAATGAAATAATTAGAGCATAATTAGAGCAACCATAGCTGCTCATTGCATAAAATCATAATGCCTCAAACATAAGTCACAGGCTGTCTAGTGTAAGATGTGCAGGTAGCTTGGGCTGTGCTTACTGGTAGTTTTCCTGATGCTTTAATTAGGGCTTCTTGCTGGCTCAGGATTTCAGAAATTGGAAATCAGAGTTGTGGACAAAGGAAATCATTTCCCTGCTCAGCTGCTAAATCAGGGACAGAGCCACAAACAGGACTGTGAACTCAAGGAGTACAGTCTACAGCCCAGTTTCTTGGCTCTTTTGTTATAGACAATCACAAAATTAAGAAACTTCATAATGCTGCAAAGGAGCACTTTTTAACATGAATATTTTAGTTGTATTTTCCAAATACTGTTTACTTTAAAATACTGGTATGAGTTGATACGAACTCAAAAACATTGTGTAAAATATAGGAATTATAAAGAGTTTCCTTTTTATGAAGAAAGATGAGATAGATAATGAAAAGTTAGGGCTCTTTATAAAACTGTCCAAGTTTATGAGGCTGGCTGTCTGAGCTAGGTAGGTTTTAAGAGTATGTTACCCAGCTCTCTGTACAGGGTAGTATTTAAAAAAAAAACAACAGCAAGAACACATTTAGAGGACATGTCTCTTCAGGTTAAGGTGTCAGTCTAGCTCACAATACAGAAGAAGTTTAGCAAACTCAGGTCATATTAATCTAGGGCAATTTTTCACAAGGCAATCACTTGCATGGCTGCAGCGATACAGAAAAAAAATAAAATGACAAGACAGTCCAATTAAAAATTGTCTTCTTTTAGGAAAAGAAAAAGTATAAATCCCAGACAAAAAAGGAAGGATAAAGAGAAATTAATTTTTCTTAGCTGCATGGTGCTTGAATGTGCTTTGAAGGGCTCTGTGTGCACCAGCAAAGGAAAGACATTAATCTTGCATAGCAATGAGTATTTACAGTATTGGAAATTCCATGTAGGGCCCAGCTTTTGTTTCCTGTTGAGACTGAAGCATAGTTTGCTATAACAAAATAAACAGTTAAGTTGTTCTGAATATGTATTTTCTTTCAGTACAAATAAAAATTGTATCAGGGAGAACATAAAGGTGTAGTTTGGGATGAGTGGGAAAAACCCCAATTCACCAATCCAGCACTGTGAACTGTCTGCTATTAAAATTATATCATGTGTGAGAATGTTTCCATTCTTTGCTCAGTACAGATAGAAGGAAGAATTTGCTTAAATAAGTAGATGAATATACAGGGTCTAATCACTTGGAATCATCCTTTCCTGCAGAAAAGGTGTTTTTTAAACACTCATCTAACGGTGGCTGAGGTAAAAATCAGTTTGCTCACTAGTCTTTCCATGTTAAATATTAACCTTTGGAAAATGGGTTTAACTTTAAAAAAGGCTAAAACAGTTCCCTTTTATTAAACAGAGTACTAATGCATTTATCCAGTTGATACATGCAGGATGAAAACTTTTGGGATGAGTTTTTGAACAAAAATTAGTATGGCACTGAATTTTAAGAAATTCTGGTTTAATACTCAACTAAAGAGCTGAGCCAACTATATATCTTAACCAAACATAGGCATTTCTCTCTCTTTTGATATATCATGTGAATTTGGGACAATGAAAATGCAGTTGTAAATCTGTCTTTTTAATAAAAATATAAATTAATTGCACCAATTAATAGCCAATATGAACATTTTACCTTGTTAAAAGCAGTATTTGTCATTCCTACATCTTCTTTCTGGGCATGCTTAAATAACTTGATACCATTTCTATGAGTTGGATTTTATTATAGCTGATTTATGTAGGCTTGCACACAACTTGACATGCACAGAAAAATGACAGGCAAGGAAAAAGCTAGAAATAAATTTTTTTCTTTGGTACTAAGCACTAAATGATATTACCTTCTTCAAATCAGAAATTCTCTCCTTCTCTACCCTCTGGCTTCAAAATACCCTCTCACACCAAACATATATTCCCTAATTACATGCAGAATCTGTGTTGTTTTTCATTAACTACTCTGAATCAGCGTGTTGGACCTTCACACTGGAAAAAAGATGTTCTGATTTCTGAACATCTCAAATATCTTCTCATTGAAGCTGAGAGATCCCTCTGTAAGGATTTAATACAATTTTTAGATTTATTTCCAAGACATCACTATTAGAAATGCAATTATACTTTTGTATTAGTATGTAGATCCTTACAAATACCTGTGTGAGATAAAATACAAGATTAATTAACATTTTTGCCATATTGCCGCCATTAAGAGCAATACACTGAGCAAAGGCTAGTAGACAAAGTTGTCAGCTGGAAGTTTCTGATTTGTGAAACTATAATCATGTGCAGCGTGGCAAGTTATCTTTTTTAAAACATACAGTTATGATTTCTTCTTTAATTGTACTCACATTTTACATGCTTACCAGATCCTGAGTTGCCCAGGATATTTACCATGTTCTGGTAAATCTGGTTCCTTACGTATTTTAGGTTTTCTACTGCTGTCCTGTATGTGAGCAGCTGTGTGGTTCATGGAGCCTTTAGGTTCTTTTTATGAGCTATGAAAAGTTCTGTTACAGTCACTTAACCTATGTGGTATATGCTTCCTTCTCAGCTTGCTGTGATGAAGCTTCCCAAAAATTAGCATTATTGTAATACTTTCAGACTATAGAGAATAAGAATGCAAAGAGCTCAGTTGTTTGCATCATATGGGATTCTCTATGTCCTGTTTTTAATTCATTTTCACACATTTGTTGAAGATGCTTTTGTTTAAAAGCATGAGTCATAGTCTGCTCAGCTTCGACTGGGGAAGTAGCTGGAGCAAAGGGCGAGCCTTTGGAGATCTGCATCATGCTGAAACCTCCTTTGTAAATCCCTAATTCCCTTTACTCGTAGCAGTAGTGAAATCCAGTTGGAGATTATGGTATTCGAATGTGACTGTCCTTTTCCTTTCTGTCGTCTTCCAGAGGGATGGATCACATGCTGGGAACCTTTATAAAAATGAAATAAGGCTGCTTTGGAATTAGTGATGCAAAGGTGTTTTATGGGAGCATACTGCAGTCAGCTTATGCCTCATTGTTTTCTCACTGCAAACTGTGCATATTTCTCTCATGACTTGTTCACTTCAAGTTTGTTGCATGTGATTTGTCAAAGTCTTATGAAAAGACAGTTCAGAAGTTTAAATTGTTAGAAACTAAAGTTGGCACAGGCCAAAGTCAAACTCCACGTGCATCCGATTGCACACTTGGCTATGTAGTGCCAGGACAGGACTGATTTACACGTAAAGTTATGACTGCCAGTGGTTACATTCAGAATGCAACTTAAAGCCCAACTGTGAAATTTTGGAACATCAGGACTCTAATTACATACATGAACATGAAATTAATTTGGCAAGCTAAATTGTACATGTGATGTGCCTGTAAAACAAGTTTCCATTACAGTGACAGAAACTGAAAGCGTGCTCTGGGTTTTACAGAATTAGAAGCTGTATACGTATATACATATATAAATATTTGCCTTCATGAATAAGTATGTTTTTCTTATGAACATTTGCATTGCTAACTATGAAATCTGTGGAGAGCCAGGGCATTTATATATGTGTATAATTTCTTCTCACACTCAAAAGAATCCTTTCTCTTCTTTAAAATCAGTTAATCTTCACATATTTCTCCCTTAAAATAACATATTATTATTATTGTTCAGAGTAATACTGGAACAGTTTAGTGATACTGAATGGATATGTGTGTGCATGTATGCATAAACATATATATACATACTTATAAAAAAATTCCATTTCAGTCATTAGGAGAATAAACACCAACTTGGACCACATGGTAATCTCTTTTGGTATGCAGTGACTAGTTCCACCTTCATAATCCTCAGTTTCAAGTGTAAGTTACTTTATCTGTTGCAGACAACAATAAGCACAAAAGGATTCAGAAAGTAGCAACAAAGATAAATAACTTCACAATAACATTTCAGCTCCAGTAATTTTCCATTTATATTTTCTCACTGAATCATGTAGTCCCAAGCAATGCACTTTTTTGCATCTGGGCTGCATCATACAAAGTAATTTTATATCTAATACTTCCCAGTGTGTACAAAATATAACCTCACATGCACAATGCATGACAGGGTGGTCGATGAATTATACAGAGACTTCAAATAATATTACAGTGATTGTGATTTCATAGGCTTTCTAAGGCAATCAGTCTTACTGTATGAGGAATGAATTGTCAGTCAGGGTTTTTTTTATTCTACCAGGACGGTTTCAGAAACTGTTACTTAATGCTGCTTATTGTTGAAGGCTGCCTGCTAAATATGTTTTCCCTGTGTGAAATTACTGATGTGTTCCATGTGTCTTCAAGTTGATACCTCAGTTAGCATAGCATTTTGCCAGAGCGCATTACTGGAGTCTGTAGGAAATCCTAACAAGTGAAAGGAAGTGGAAACTTCAGAGAGAAAGAGGTGGAACTAGTAGGAGCAACACTTATTTAAAATCTGATTTGAAATGGCAGCTTCACCATGTCTTCTGAGAGTAAACAGATGAAGCTGGATTACCCTCTTTTTTCCATGCTAGTGACTAGGATGTTTCTCCTTGAAACAACTGCACCAAACAGAAATACCATGCTGGCAGAGGAGATGTTAGTCTTCAATGTCTCACTGATGTTGCTTATAGTGTGGTCCCAATCGGCTGAATAACTGGTATGAGATACTTGTGTATTCCTGACACAGTCATAAAGCCTTTGGGGGTTACAACTGTCTCATTTTCTTTAGTAGAAGTTTTATGTAGATATTTTGATCCGTTATAGCTGGGCTCAAGATGACTGATTCATTTCCTATAGACAGCTGCACAGATGGCTCTCTTCCCTTATTTATTAATGTTATCTAGAGATCAAATCATGTTGCATCAATGAGCCAAACATCATAAGACACACATATCAGTCTTCAAATTTGGTTCTTACTTCTGGGCATTGATCATTTAAGTCAATTCTCCTTCTGTATCAGTTATTCACCTGTAAAGAAGTGAAGATTTGATCGACTTGTGAAAACCTGATGGTTTCACAGGGAACTCGCCACCAGTAGAATTCAAAATAAGAAATGACAGAGGATGAACTAGGCAGTTCTCTACCTCATGCCATCCCCTGAAAGTTGAGGTCGGGGGTCTGATCTTCTTTTAGATTATTTTTGAGTTGAAAATTGATCAATTGAAAGGAAAAAAACAAACAAACACAAAAAACAACAAAGGATAATGCAAACTGTCAGAAAATTCTAATAAAGATGATTTTTTCCCAGTGGGGCAACTATAAACTTCAGTTGGTTACAGCAAGCTTACAAATTACTGAGATGGAAGAATCCTGTAAGTGTGAAATTCTGCTTAGTATTTACCTAGATGCTGTCATCTTATTCTTTCTCTAGAGACAAATGTAAATGTGTGCCACAGATTTTAAATATGCCATTAATTACTGAACACTGCCTCCCTTGCACAGTCAGTGAATTCCATAAGTTGTCTTCAGCGTAAGGAATACAGAGAAATTGTGCCAACATTCTTCGGTTTGCAACTTACTGTCACTTCTGGAATCAGCTTGTGACAGCAGATGTTAATTCTCTGCTCAGTAGAAAGCCTCAACACTGGTAAGCAACAAAGTTAGCAAGAACACTTGTCATAGTTCAGTGCAATCCTAGGGTTTCCAGAGAGTTTTATATTCCTGCTTTATTATACAGAGGGAAATTAAACCTTGTAAATGGAAAACCTGTTGCATCAGCACCAAAGACACAAAGCTAACTCTAATACTGGCAGATGTGTGGAATGCAAATGGGAATTATTTTAAAATACCAATCTGAAAAAGCCATTCACAGATTTAATTTTTTACATAAAAGCAGTACATCTTTCAGATGAGTGTTATTCTGCAATATATCTATGCAACATCTTTCAAAAATGCTTTCCCAGCTTTTTTGTTATTATATTTTAAAGAGTTCCTCCTCACCTGCTTCCAAATGTTTGTCTCAAGCTCACAGCATAATACTGTTCCATCACCAGCTATCTCCTATTTGTTGCCAGAGGAATGTTCATTTTAACATGAAGACATTACTTTCATCTTGCATATTCTTTGTTGTCACTTTCCGAAACTGGAATATACCCCAGCGGTTTCAATTCTTGCATCATGCAAGTTGCTTCATTGAACCAGCTGCTGCTGACAATATAACATGTAATTTCAGATATGTCCTGCTTTTTCCCAGCTTCCCCAAAAATGATCTGTTTCACACTAATGACCACATCTCTGTTGGCCTCTCTGTTCAGAGCAGCAGTTCAGTTCGTAAATGATTTTTCCCATTGTCCCCACTTGCCACGTGTTGGTTCAGTTGCAGAATGGTTTTGGTTAGTCCACACTAGATTCTTTTCTGAGAAAAATAAATCAGCTCTGCTACTGAAGTGGACCACATGCCATCCAACAGTCAGGGGGGATGCTGAGACTGAACCAGCACTTGCTCCTTTAGGCAGCTTCAGTCTGTGTGCGTGATGAGAGGGATCCAATGATCAGAGTAAATTCAGTCCAAANCGAACCAGCACTTGTTCCTTTAGGCAGTGATCAGAGTAAATTCAGTCCAAAGTTAGAATTCTGAGCTCCATACGGTTTCAACAAATGAACCTTAACACTGATGGCTTCGTTCTGCTGATGCTTTCCTTTTGCACCCGATCTTATGGTGTATAGACAAAGCCCTGGTAAGCAAATAGTTTTTAGTGGTGGTAGAGGGGAGGGAATGGGAATTACTGCAGAAAACAGCTTGTTCTGCACAGTCTTGCAAGTGAAAATAGAAGTCAATCTGCGTTCTATGCAATGCACTCTTAAACACTGAGTGATCTCTCTGATTCCAGAGGGGGAAATGGGAAGCAAGTGACTTTTTTCTTTTTTTTTTTCCCCAGTTGAGATGCAAATGTTAGTCCTTACAGTGCCTTTTCAGGCATATGTTGTAATATAAAAAGCTATGTAATAATATAAAATCAGACTATAAAATTGGACTGTATTGTTTATTTCTTTGTATATTTCCTTTAGTCTGATTTATGGAGTTTACTGATGAGTGTAGATTTTCTTTTAAATGCTTAATCTTCTGTGAGGATACATATGTTTCCAGGGGTTTTGTAAGAGTGGTTCTGATGTTTGAATTTCCTTGATCTTTCCTTAAACATTTTGTATTGATCTAACATATATTTAATTAATTTACAGTAATCACAGGAATAAATGCAGTCATGCTCCAATATATTCCAACAGCCTGACTCTTTCATCCTCTTACTAATGGAACTATATTTTCACATAAATGAGCACATGCAACCTTTATTACAGAACGTATTTCAAGACATTTTAATATGCATTATTTTCCTTGGTGTTAGACCCTGGACATAGACTTAAAATAAGATAGTTTTGAAAATTGCTAATTTGAATATTAGCTCATTTCTCTAATATTGGAATGGACTTCTGAGATCAATCAAACTAGTTAATTTAAACTCATTAATTAGAGTCACTATTTAAATGTTATTTATTTATAGTATGGTATCATTAATCCAAGATTATTGCCTTGCTGTGTTAAGGTCAAGGTATAATGAGAAACACATCAGACTCATAGCACCATATGATCTCAATAGTCTAAGGTATAAGAGAGCAGCTGCCTTCACCCATGGGCGAAGGCCAGTAATAGCTGAGCCCAAAGCAAATTTAAGCTCTCCTGAATTTAAGGCTAGTGCTTTCTTTAATGTTTCATGCTGCCTCTCAATAATTATTTATTTTTGTTTTAATTTCTGTGTTGTCACTCTTAACCAGAAATGAAAGCATAGAAGTCAACATTCCTATCCTTTCTGCTCAGCTGTAATCAAAAGTACTGGAAATGTCACGAGCAAACAGTTTCACAGGGCATTGCCAGCCTAGGTTTGTGAACCAGAGTAGTTCAGACAACACTGATGATTTCTGAAATGCTGCTTAACATTTTGTTACTCATGTGAACAGGGCAGTAGCTCCAAATCTGCAGAGATTTCCTCCTTGTGCCTGCAAAATAAGGAACAGTAGCAAGACAGGAAAGGAAATAATTATTATGGAGTTGTCTTGGTTTTGCTGGGACAGAATTCTAAAATAATTCTTCTGTTCAGAAAAACTAGTTTTGAAAGACTGCAGAGCCCAATGGTGTGAGAACAGAAGCGCTAAGATGCTCTGGTGTGCAGGTTTCTGTAGTGACCAAGGTTGAGGGTAGTTTTGAGCCGTGCAGGTGCAGTGGGTGAGGAGGGGTGAAGCCCAGGGCAGCTGACCCAAGCTGGCCAAATGCAGTATTCCCTACCATAAACCTCACCCTCACTATAAATCAGGAAGTAGCAAGGATGTCTGGGGGACTTCTACCGTGGCTGCGTTCCTGAGAAGGTCATGTCTGTCTCGTTCATTGTCCCACACCTGAGGTCTGCTCCTACACTTGCTGTGACCACCGCATTCTCACTGGAGCTGCCAACAGTGTGGGCACTCAGCTCTCACTACTGGAAGTACACAGCTCATGACTAGTATCTGCAGCTGAGTATAACTTTTTATCTTATACTAGTATTGAGGTTAATATTAGTTCATTATTATTATTTTATTAAATCTGTTTCAATTTCAACCCACGGGTCTCCTTCCCTTTTCCCAATTTCCCCTCCCAGGTGGGGTCGGGTGATAGAGCAACTGTTCAAACTACCATATGAGTCTAAAAAGCATCTTTAATATTATACTTTAAAGTTGATGTGTTATCCTTAATTGGGCTTGGGATCTTGTTTAATATCTCAAGATAAGTGAAGGCTCCTGGGGTATACAGGAAGGTTATTTCAGAAGAAGGCGAGGTGTGATTTTACAGCTGTTATATTAAAATGATTGGACACTTCAGAGTGGATACACTTAATCCAGTATAGGGATATCTTTTTCAGTTTGGCATATGTCAAGAAACCAATCATCCAGAAGTCATTTTTTCATTGGAAAAAGGGAGAGAAGACAGTTCTCATACACATAAAACCACACATGTAATAGTGGTTAATCTTTCCAAAACAGAGAATATCCAAGAGTCAGAGATCATTTATCACTTTAATAAGTATTTTAAGTACATTTTCAAATTACCATTCCTGGGAAGTTATTACAAATAAAACACTAGTTATCACTTTGTATAATTAAGTGGGGATTTTGTATCTCTAGAGCATTCTCTAAAATAAAGTTCAGGATACACAGACTAACACTCAGACCCATCAGATTTGTTCTTAAACCTTAAACCTCAGTATTATTAAGATTCACTGATCATGCTGTGTGACCAGGCAGTTAAGAATATACTGAGTACTTGAGGGTGTTTTAGAACAGTTTACCTCAGTGCTGACTGTATCAGCCAGCTTACTCTTTCGCAAAAATTGTTCTTTCTTTCTTTTCAGCCATAAAAGACCATAGATTACTGAGCAAGCTGACATTCCATCAGATGCAATCCATTTTGCTGTGGCTATTTGCTTGTCAGATTTATTTGTAGCAGTATCTCATACCAGACAACTCATACAACTGCAGTTTCTTACAGGGATGTTTCAAGAGAACATGATGAATCTTCACAGCCATTTATATGGATCCAGATGCTGAATATTTACACAGTATAAGAGTCAAAGTAGTTCTTCATGGGAACACCTTGTAAGAACACAACTTGTGTATTGTTTCACTGAAGGATATGGGTTATTTCCTGTCTATTGGCTATTTGTAATGTGGTTTCTTATAAAGTTAGGCAATCCTGAACTTGTTCTCAGTTAGATTGGAATTATTTCATGTTTCTAGATCTCAAACACAATATTTTAGTGAAGGAGATCTCATATGCTAAAATTGGTACAAATATCAATTTTAACAAAACATACTATCACTGGATTTTTGAAGTGTTCAGCACTGTTGAGAATCTGGGCCAAAGTGTTTGCTGCTGAAACACTTGCTGACAACGCTTGAAAAATAGCCCACTTATAAACTATTTCCAGTGTAATGTCCAACATTCCATCCTTCACCTTAGCGAATCTAGAATGCTTTATATACCTTTGTCCAGGTGGAGAATTTTATCTTTATCACTGGTTTTATATATGAATAAAGTTGAGTACATGAAGTACATTGGATTTTGATTCCCTTTCTACAGTTAGTTACCTCAGAAATTATAGGCTTTGCCTTTCCTAGTCTGTGTTATACCTGCACTCACTGAGAGGTCAGTATGACCCCAGGGAAGCTGTGTCACTGCAGGGTATGGCTGTGCACTGGATTGCTGAACAAATTCATGACAGTGGTTAACATGAAATCTGAAGCAAACACTTGTGTTCTCTGGATTCCTATTTCCAAAATTACATGGAACTATGAAGAGTAGGATTTGTCTATACTGTACAAAGTGTTTCTGCCTTACAGTTTTTCAAATTAGCTCAAATACCAGAAACACGGTTCTTGATGAAAACTTTGAATAAGATAAATTAGTCTGCTAGTGATACCATGCTGGCTTGGCTGTCCTGCTTCTGTAGCTACACCGTAACATTCTGCAAGGCATGGGTGTCTTCCTAGTGCCATTGAAATTAGGGGAGACTTCATGGGGTCTTGCACAAGCTTGTGTTTTTAGCTGCATGCAGCATGTTATAGCAGCCTACCATTAGTTCAGCAATGAATCTACTTTCAGTTCAAATATACAGCACTGGTCCTGACCTCTGCCTCCATATTCCAAGATCACTGGGACTGAACAACACAAGCCGTGCCCAAATCTGCAAGGGTCAGTCAATTCTGATGAGTGCTGCCCAGCTAATTTATCAGCAGTCCTCTGCCAGATTGTGACAATGCAGACACTGTTGTCCTATTTTTTTTCCCTAACAAATATAATTTTAACCTCAATCCTGAATACAAAAAGTGCTGAACATTATTTACATCCATTATATGCCATACCTTCTAAATAAGTAGTCTCTAGACAGACACAATGTGATTTTAACTCTGCTCAGCAGTTCTCCTAAGTGGTATGGTGCAAGAAAGAAACCAGATTAATTAAAACTACTTCCAAGAGAAACAGGAGTGGGAAATAGATAAGGCATAATTATGAATAATAGAATTGCTGTCTCCTACCCTACAATGAGAAGCAATACAGATCATTAGCATGAACTGACAGGACCTGTGCTTTGTGTTTATATACTTTGCAAATTTTTTCCTGGATACAGATGAGGCAAGGAAATACTGAGTAACCTGTTGTAGCACCATGACCTTCTTCTGGACCTGTACCAATTCTGAAGTCAACTTGAAAACCTTCCCTATTACTTTTCATTTGCACTGCTTCTACGAAACATCCCTCATATTCTTGATGTACTTGAGTATGCACTGTGTTAAATTCCATGGAAACCATATTGATAACAGCTGAAGTGTTGGAGCTTATAATTAATAACTTGTGCTATGAACTAGAATGGTTTATACTGTGTCCAAACAAGGCAGTCAGGGTTTTGGCCATGAGGAGTTCTCAGAGGGTTACTTCCTAAAATTTTACGTTCACAGATGACCTTATCACATTTTAATGAAGGTTCTGGTTTTACCACTTTCAAGAATCTCTGAAACATTGAGAGGAAAAAAAGCACATGGTCATTACAGTCCATCAGATTTTATTCTAATATTATTCTTTATAAGACTGAAAAATTTTGCTCCTCAAGTAGCAGCCTGAGGGTGGTATAAAAAAAATGCAGTTTGAGCACTTCAGTGAATTGCTGAAGTGGCCAAAGTGCTGAGAACCCAGGAGCAATTCTGACCTTTCTATCCAGAGTTGGGCATTTCTTCAGCAATGGATTTTTCCCCCTACTGTTCTGTTTGGTTTTTTTATAACAAAGGGAATTCTTTGGTCACACTGACAAACATTAGTTGCTATAGAAATACATAACTGTTTACAGGTGCAATATTGAATTGTGCTTGCTTCCTGGGACTAACAAGTTAGTTGTATTTATCTGTTATGGACAAAATAGCCTACAGCATTAAGAGGAATAGAAGGCGTAAAGGTTAGAGGGGACAGAATGCCTTGAAGCTGTACATTTGCCTTGGTTTTTAAAGATAATGTCTTTTCAGCTGTAGTGTCTTACACAATTTGTTATGAAACTTCAGATGTAAGCTGTCCTAAAATGCAAGTTTTACATGTGTTGGTCTGTATATATGAAGGAAAGAGCACAAAGCTTTCTATTGTATGTGTTTGCACATGTTCCCTGTTCCACCCATAGGCAGAGTGTGGTGGCTCCGTTCTTCATGGCACACAGGATTGCTGTTTGTACAGGGACAAGTTCTTCTATGTACTCATGAGTGGACACACTGTTCAGAAAGATCTTGCAAACACATCATTCCAAACATTGTTATAATGGAAGCATACCTTCTCCTTGGTATTCAAAACATATTTAATAATGTTAGGGTTACATTTTAGAGCCCAACAGTCTGTTTCAGAGGCTTCAGGAGTCCACAATTAATGCTGCAATGCAGTTGCTTTCCAGCATGAGCTCAAGATAAGGGGCACAGAAGAATCACTTCTTACTTCTGTCTGCCAAAAACTACAGATTGCTTTCCTATACCTGCCTACTCCATGATACATTTCAGCTTTAATGACAGTAGCCTACTGTCATATAAGAATGTGTACTTTTTTATACAATCATTTTTCTAAGTTCTTTGGGCAAAAAAATGATTGCTTGTTTGACAAAGCCCTCACTTTTAAAACACTATTGTGTGTTTATTATGTTAGAAATATCCTAAAAATTATACAAACCAACCA
This sequence comes from Aegotheles bennettii, assembly GCA_013398125.1. NCBI lineage: Eukaryota > Metazoa > Chordata > Aves > Caprimulgiformes > Aegothelidae > Aegotheles > Aegotheles bennettii. Next base: position 908,016 of record VZRW01012113.1, read on the forward strand.
TGTATAATTCTAGCATATTGATTTTATAAACAAATTTTTAATAATGGTAATTTGATAAAACTTGGAATTAATCTATTCACAAGAGCTATTTCTTTTAAATAACAGGAAACTGAGGATCTGGTCCTGCAGAGTGGTTAACCATGTATTTAATTTTTGTATGCTGAGTTGTAACAAAGAACTGCTATTAGTTTGCAAATGCCCCATTCAATCATATTTAGGAAAAAAGTAAATATATATGAGCAAGAAAAAGTGAGTCCTCTAAGGATTTCAATACTCTTAGCTTATTTATACGCTTGACTTGGCTGAACAAGGTCACCTCATCACTGAATTCCTTTTTAAATATAAACCTACAATGGTACATTTTATTTAAAGAAAGTTGTTGAAATAACTGTGCCTGTGCAGACAGCTTGGTTGAGTTGAGACTGTGGAGCTGATCAATTCATGCCCGCAATACATCTCTTCTACTTGGCAAATGAACTCAGTTTTATCACAGTAACTAACAGACAAGCCACAAGGTCAGATTTTGCTTTCCAAGACAAGCAGGCAAAAGCAAGATCTCACATGATCTGCTCTGATTGTTTGCTAGGTCACTCTTATTTATGCAAGACAAGAGGCAGAGGTCTGATTTTGATCCTTCGTCTTTCTGAGAAATCAGCTCTGTTTGGCAACTTCCACAACCATTTCTATTATCTATTAGTTTCGAACTTTGGCATGTTCCCTCAACTTCATTTATCAGTCAGCCTGTTCCTGCCTTTGAAGGACTTCTAAGTATGAGCTGGGTGTAAGAGCACCATACTCCATCAGAATACCTCAATATCACCTCAACTACAGTGAGGATTTTGCTTTGTAACCACCTAAGTAGATGCCTGCATTTGAAAGGAGAGTTTCCTACTTTGGAAAACTGGGCAGCTCACAGAACAAGAATCCAAGCTGTTAGATTTGGCATTCATGGGTTTTAAGAGTTGAAGTTACAAGTTTTGGTTCTGCATTGCTTTATATCTTGCTCTGTCAGCCACTAAATGACACCACCAAGGGGGGAAGCTTAAGCTTCTGGTGTTCCTCAGTGTCTCAGATTTACTGTGCTCGGTCCATATTTCTCCCAGAATGTAACATTTATATGTCCACTGCCACGCATGCATAAAATAAATATGTAATGTCTAAAGCAGTAGAGCAAATGTAACTAGATTCTTAGTATTTAAACTCATCTTTCTAAGTTAGTTTTTCATATAAAATTTAAACTTAAGATAATTATTTGAAGACTTTACTTTTTCAAAGAGCAAAATGCTGTAATTTGTTATACAGTTAAATATAATCTTTTCATTTTTTCTTAGTTTAGGTAGACCAGCAAAGTTATCTGAGTTGAAAAAAGGTGAGGGCATTTAAGTCTTTAGGGGCAACTTAACATTAAAAATACTGCAACATGATGCATAGTTTAATTTCCTTCCCCTCCCTACTTAGGACTTTTCTATTACCAGACTACCAGTAATCACAGAAATGCAACACTGCCATCTCTAGGACAGTCTCAGCATCCCCTTCATTGCCGGATATATCGAGGAAGTTCAGTAAAAGATGATAGAGGATGCGTTTGAATTCACCCTTAAACTTTTACAGAAAAGTAAGATGATTGCAAAAAAAAAAAAAAAAGCTCAAGTGATTATTTTTTCCCACTTGTTCTGAAGTCTAATGGAAGTGTTCAAAGTTTCATCTGAGCTGAGCTTCCCAGAACTCTTAGTCTTTGTGAGCCCTTTGCATTCCCTGGGTGTTTTCAATCAGTAAGAACAGACCTGCAGTTCTCAGAGCAAATCCTTCCAAGTGTTTCCAAATGCAGCCATGGATGATAGTAAAAGGGAAGCCCAGGTTTATTTTTCACATTCAGATACAGCTGAATCACCACAAATATTGTTGGACTGACATGATTACACATCCTTCCAATCCCCACTCTGTTCTTTAGTGATTTAATTAGATTTTCCATGCCAGCATTTTTGTTTGTTTGATGAGAAAAGTAAAACATCTGCATTACAACACCCAAGTATTTGATCAATTCTGTTTGAAATCTCTTGGTTAATTTTCTTCTCGTACATCTTTAATTTCCTTTGCTATTTGATAAACTGTGTCATCAAAAATAAATCTAGTATTTAAACATAAAATTCAGTTATGTTATGATAATCTTTAGTGAGTGTATGTTTGCAAAGAACTATAATTTGAAAACTGATATATGAAACAAAATTTATTACAGAAAAATATACTAACTAAATAACTCTAAATTTATTTATCATTTGGTGAATGGAAATATCTGCACTAATTCTCTATTAGGTTCAAATTTTCTGTTTTCTACACATTATTTCAGAACTTCTGACAGAGATTTATTAAAATTCTGATATAATTATCTCTGTAAGTCCTCAGGTATACTCTTGAAATGCCCCGACATGTGTGCTTCTTTTCAGAATGCTCTATCTAGAATTCTGATTGTAGTCAGCCACTCTCTTGAAATTCGATTGTCATGGAACTAAAGAGCACATTACTGTGGAAGCTACAAGAGTGTAGGATGGTTACAGTGTCACCTGCACTGCACGTTAAAAAGGCTCACTTGTTTGAAAATACAAATGCTTATATACAGGCCAAAAAGAGAAGAATCTTTATGTAGAACACTTTGCCCAAAGAGAAGGTAAATGTTAAAATTAACCTCTCACTTGATATATTTGGGAAGAAACAAACTTTGAGGGAATTATATTTGTGAAAGATAATTTCTTACTTGCCTCCGCGTCTAAAGAAGTTGCTCCTGGCAGCTTCACAGACAGAATATTGTGTTAAATGAACTCCTCTTCTGGAATTCCTCTTTATTTACCTGCTCTAATCTACATACAAAAATAATATGTATTCTTTACAGTGATTCTATTGTTTTTATTTCAAGCCAAGGGCATGAGAGAAAGATTAATGAAAGGAGTTTTGTCTCAGTGGCAGTATATAAAGAGTATATAGTAAGACAATAGAGTAAAAGTCAAAAGATGACACTAAACAACTATTTCATAGGTTCTCTTAAGGTGCCAAATGTCTTAAAAAACAGTAAACTGTAAGTGTTGCATGAGACATCTTGCTATACTCTTAATATATATAAAAATATGCTTCTGGATCACTACCATTTTCCTTTAAAATCTTGCCAAAGCAACATTTGCTGCTTCTCCTGTTTACAGAAAACTCTGCTAATTTGTTTGAGGAATAAATATTTCAAAAAATGAAATAAATTTCCTATATAATACATGGTGGTTTAAGCTTTTCTAAAAAACTTGGAAAATTTGAGAGCCAAAAGTCTTCCTATTTAAAAGCGAATACTGCCATAGTCTGCCTGCCCTCATTTTAAACACTTTCTATTTTTAAAAAGAAAGTATCTTGATCATCTCAGCTCATTAGTCCATCACAACTGTACCCCAGTTAAACAGGGCACTCTGCTATGGAATATTCTATGGAATATTCTTGTAGTCTTTCTTTCCTTGGAAATGAAGCAGGAACAAATCCTTCTTTTCTTATCTAACTTTCTTGTACCCTAAAAAAATGAAAGCATATTGTTTTCTCCTCAAAAGCTTCAATTTCTCCTCCTTCCTCTAATCATCATTCTCTTCAGTGAAAAGCCTTATTTTCTCCCATCAGGTGGACCAAAGAAGACTACTTCAGTCTTCATTTATTATCTTTTATGATGACCCTTGGAGTCACAATCCCTCTCTTTTCTTTTTTTCCCTTTGTTGCTTTTTTTGTCATACAATTCAAAGCGAATACAATTTGTTCCTGATCGATACCAGTAACAGGTTATTGGATCAGAGAGTTAATTCATCTCTATGACACCACTCATATTCCATCTAGTTCTGCCCCTGTCTCACCATGAAGAGATGCCCCTCATTGACTCACCTCTTGTTTAAAAACACAATAAATGAAAGAAAAGGCAGAAAAATACAGTATTTAATCTTTTCTACTTGATCTTAAGTAGGTGGGGAAAGATCTTATACTGCTCTCTTCCCTTTCTGAATAACACTAGCAGAATCCAATCAAGGTTCTCATCTTTTCTTTCCTTCCCCTTGCCCCCAGTTAACTTAGTATTATTTTGTTGTAGAGAGTCCTGGTTTCTGGTGTGCAGACTTACAACCACAGCTGTGTGTGACAGCTTGGTACTACCCAGACACATTCTGGGTTTATGCCTTTAGCCAAACCTTAATACAGGTCCTGTAGTTTGTCAGGGATATAGAGAACTTAGAGGACTTAAGGGCTTTAGAAAAGGACAATGCTGACTTCCTCTTTCTGAAGGATTGCATTAATATTTTCTGCCAGTAACATATTAAAGTGTTGGGAACACAGAAGTGCAGTAATGAGCTCAATAAAACAGAATTATTCTAAGCTGCCTTAATATATTAGAATCACTGCTAACTACCATTTTAATGTTATTCGGGCTATGTGCTGACAAGACTTCTCCACAAAATGGATGAGTTAATTGTTCCTTCTAATTGTTTTATTTCTGAACTAGAATTCCTTACAGATTTCATGATCCTTTTATGACTTTCTGTATGTTTCCAGTGATGCTGATCCATGTGATGCTGACCGATATGTGTCTTGGTAGTCTCACAGTATATCTCTGTTTATAATCTAGTACCTTTCTAAATTGACAATTCTGTTTCTATTGTGACACTTTGTCCATTTATTTAAAATGTTACTGCACAACATCTGTCCCCTTATTTTTCCTTCATCTTTTACTCCAAACTAAGTGCTCAATTGTCACTTGGTTACATACTGTATGTGCATGCACATCATGATGATTAGTGATGCATGCAAGGATATGAGCAGTCAAGTTGTATCTGAAGAAAATATTTTGTATGTGTTACTGACAGTAAAATGTTCAAGGTAATGAAGTCACATGAGATTATGGGTTAGGAGCTAATGAAATAACAGGGTCCACAACTATGCAGAGGGATTTGAGCAGCAAGCTCTGCACAGTCCACCCCTTCTTGTTAGTGGAAGTCCATCCCCTTCTTGTCGGTTTTTTTAAAAAAAAAGAAGTAATAGATGTAACTGATCTTTAACCAAACACAATGTAGAAATAGAAGTTGGGTTTTTTTAAAAAAAAAGAAGTGAATGTGCGAACAAGTGATTTATGAAAGCCATGAGTTTCCTAATCAGTCTCAGGAAGGATCTTAAGGCTTACAAGTGTTCTGCCAAGTGTTCTGGAGTTTTGAGAATCAGGCCCCTAAATGTGTATTTACAATCTAACAGTAGCTTCCCAGTACTAAACAATTTAATCTGCACTGTATGGTGAGATCCCCTCCAAAGAGTGATCCCAATTCTGTGAAAAAAACTCAGCCTTCTCCATTTTATCCAGCATTTTGTGCACCAGTACAAAATTAATACAGGGTGAGTGTAAAACTCTTGTACACCTGAATAGCACCAAATTACCTATAAGTTGTAGTGATGAAAAAAATACAACAGAACAATGAAGAAAACAGTCCTCAGCTTTTAAAGCATGCTGTAACCATTCATGTTAAGTCATACACAGTGTACATACTATGCAGTGCTCACTTGTATGTATGCTCTGCTTGTAAATCAGCATGTTGAATGATGGGTCATAAAACTCGCAGAAAAGGCAACAAGCATATCTAAATCGTCACTTTGTTCTCAGTCTGGCTAAGACCGTGTAATAGACATGATTTACAACATTTTGTACAATCTGTGCGGATTAGGAAGAGGAATCTTCATAATTATATAGGCTCGCTGTTATTTAAATATTTACCAACATTAAACACCAAAGGGGCTGTGCAAATGATCCAGGGGATTCATATTGTTCTAAGCTAATATCCGTTGTACAATATTATGCAAATTGTGTAAACTTTATTTGGTTGCTTCTGCTCTGAGCAGTGTATCCCAAGGCAGCTATTCACTAAGTTGAAACAGATAAAGTTTTAATAATAAATAGTGATGATGAATAAGTCAGAAAGTTTGTGCAATGCTAATGTACTTGTTGGCCCCAGGGTAGTTTATTAGATAAACAAGTAACATTTTAAAAGTTACCTGCACGTAAGTGGTTTTGTTTTCCAGGAAATGTTTATATGATAAACTATTTCAAAACATTAGGTGGTATTCACTTTCGATTTGCCACAGCTTTCCTGAGATTTAATATTTAAACAGTAAAATGCTACATTTATTTTGCTTTATCAAAACAGCTGTAGCGTGAGAAATTAAAATTTGTTGTGAGATGAGGGACAAACTCATTCTGCTCTTTACTGAAGAATTCTTAAGCCAAGAAATAGAGCTGCAGCTCTTTTCATTAGTATTTAGGGCTTTTTCAGGACTTAGGGTCAAAGGATCTTAGAGAGAGGGTAAAAATTAGATAAAGCCATCCAAGGAATACAGGATTCCAGTATACACATATTATACTTTTGGCCAGTTGACAGTATTGACCCATGGTAGATCAGCTGAAAGGCATTTGTATGATTAGGAAAGAAGCCCCACTAAATTAGAAAGGAATGAAGCATAAACAAGCTTATTTAACGAGCATGTTATAAGGAAAAACCAGCCAAATGTATTAATGACTCTTCCTACTCTGTGCAGCATATTGCTGACCCATATAGGGCTCTCTTTTTCTAAAGTACATTTTGGGCATCTGCATTCCAGTTATGCTGAAAATCCCCCTGATGATACAAAAGATCTTAATAAACACAAATCACCATCATTTGGATCTTTGCTGGATTTTTTTTTAATGTAAATAACCAAACAATTTTATATCCTTGCACAGAAAGAACAGATGGTGCACTGGTGAGAAGGGTCTCTCATTACATTTTCTTGGATTTTGCAGCAGTGGTCTATAGTCTCTCTAGTTACTGCTGGACTGCTGTGAATCAGTCATGGAAACATTTATGATATGGGACATGGCTGCAAGCTTTTTGGAAAAAGACTGTTTCCATATTTGCTGTCTTAGTTAACAGTATCAGTCACAAATTCCCCTTATTTCTACCATTCCTATGGCTGGGTGGATTCTGAATTGCTGCAAAATTGTCAGGAAAATAAAGTCTACAGAATGAGTCAGAAAAACAAATGGATAGATGTCAGGTTTAATGGTTAGAATTTCTCACTACAGGAGACAAGACTCCCATTTCTGCCTCTGCTGGTTTCTTACCACTAGTGAAGTCACAGAATCACAGAACCACAGAATCACAGAATTCTAGGGTTGGAAGGGACCTCGAAGGATCATCTAGTCCAACCCCCCTGCCAGAGCAGGTTCACCTACAGTACATCACACAGGAACGCATCCAGGCGGGGTTTGAATGTGAGTGCTAGTGGGTTCAAATATTTGTGAGGTATTTTTAAAGAAATATTTAGCAGAAATTACATTCTAATTTTAAAGAATTTTTTTTTTAGCCTCATAGATGAGAAATAGCATAGAAAAATCCTTCTTTTGGCCATACATCAGCACACCTGTGCTCAAAATTATTTCAGAATGAGGTTATAAAGACGTGCAAAAAATAAAGGGGAAACATGGATTAAGTTTTTAAAACTCAAAAACTGTTTGAATTCCATAGTTTGGGCATAGTTTTCAGAACAGTGAAAAGGACAAAGAAAATTGTCACAATCAGGATCCAACATGCAGCCAGCTTTCTGGCTATGGGAAGCCTCTTTTGCATCCCTATTCTGCACTGGGGACAAGTTCCTGGTGTTCAGATTCTTGCTCTATAGAGACAATGATGTTTGGCTTAAAATTTAGACATAAGATTTCTATGAAAGTAGAAATTGTTTTTGAAATTATTATATTTTTTTTAACTTAAATAATTGAGGAACTTCCTTTGAGATCTTCTATAATATCACTTCACTGTTTGTGTCTTTTTTCTGTTTGACTTTTCCACATAAGTGGTTGTTGCTATGATACATCAAGCCCGCTGGTAGCAGCATACAACATGAGTCATTTCATGGGTAGAGATCCCATGACAAAGACTTATCAGAGCGGGAAATTAGAAAGAAGCTGTTCCTGAAATCCATTAGCATAACAATGCCTGTAAATATAATTTAAAATAATTTACCCTTGCAAGAAAATAGAAACATTTTAGATAAAATTCTGGCAAAAATGCATCTGACTTGTTGTACTTTTAATATGTATTGTGGAAACCATCTTGCACCACACTTGTGCAGTAGATGAGCATTAAAATCTTCTTTTGAAAATGTTACATACCCAAATTGTTTTAGTTCAGACCTTCTGGAAGCTACGTGTCTTCTCTGATGAAAACAGAAACTAATTATGCACTTCCCCCTACATTCTTTCAACATTACTCTTTCTTGGTAAAAGACATATCACTCATTTATCCATCTTCCACATCCTCCTAACTACGTTAAAATAGTCAATTACAGTCCTTTGTTTGTAGTGTGAAAAGTCCATTAGTTTGCAATTTTCTGCAGAACAGCTGAACATGCTAACTTTTGTTTTGGCATTTGAGAAAAAGATGTTCTTCTGGAGATAATGAACCAGATCCTCAACAGATATATGTCAAAATATATATAACTGATATATCTGTCAAAACAGATATATGTCTGGCATGAGGGGATGACATGGCTTGAGTGATAAAGTGAGGAAAACAGTATTTTTAATGAGATTATATATATTATATATATATATTACAAAAGTTAAACAGAAGCTGAATAGTGAGTTTGCACCAGAACTAGCAACAGATTACTCAAGAGATGGCCATTTGTAATATCTGAATGAATAAAGACTAACATAAATGTCAGAATTGTAGCATTTTCCAAAAATGCTTGCAGATTTTAAAATGTGGTCCCAACACTTGTTTTCTGGTTTGTGACCTTGAGCCTCTGGTTAAACCACCTGTAACACTGTGTGCATCGAATTCATCCAGCATTGCAACTTTAAGGAAACATGTTAGTTGGTTATGTCCAGCAAGAAGCTGACTTATTCCCAAGTTAAACAATAATTTTTTGTGGCTTATGAAGGTTATAATTTTACCAAGAAATTACATAATTACGTAAAGTAAATGCATGTCCATGCTTATATAGGCTTACGTGTCTAAGACCAATGTGGTTGTAGACACAGATGAAGGTAGTAAAGAACTGCAAAGAGACTTCTTTTTCACAGTTAATTAATTCCACTTTCTTCCTGCAAAGAACAAAATGTGTGGTTTTCTTAATATATAGTATTCTTGTCGCCATGTGACCTCAATGGTAGGAAGCTATTTAGACAAGTTTTCTGAGTGCCAGTTTGCATGGAACTCCATCAAGAAAAAAAGGCAGTTTACAATCTTCTTTGGAGGATTTACTCAGGACTTCCAGTGAAAGCAGAAAAGATTTGGGATTAAAATTCACATTGTTTTCACTAGTGAGATGCATTCTTGAAATAGCTGATAAAATGTCAGTTATGCTGTATTAAGTGCAGTATATAAATTTAATCAATCCCATACATAATTGCTCCCTTTCAAACCAAATGAAACATATACAACCCTCAACACCCTGATGCATGCCTTAAGGCTCTGTTTTAACAGCTTGCATGTAATTTGCATTTAGCAAGCATAAGCTATGACAATTTTTACACTTGGAAATACCACAAGACAAGTACACTGGAAAAAGGATTCAAGATAAATTAGCACATTTTACCAATGATGCAGCAATAAAACCTGCATTATGTCACTAACCTACATACAGCACAAAAATTTAAAGCCATTTTTTAATCTACTCTCAAGATAGATTCTTAACTTACTGGCCAAATTTTTTTTCAAGAGTTTACATATATATATAACACAAAGAAGCAGAATCAGTCTGGGTAACTGATTGACTACCAGATTTCAATGCATTACACTGGCATAGACATAGTTTACAATCTTTATAATCTTAATTATTACAGCAACTCCATATTAGTTACTTAGTGGCTAAAGAACTACTGAAGTTTTCACTGACATTTTTTCTCTTATTTAATGTAAACATCAAACATAGGTAAATATTTCCTTGCAAAGAATCAGAAAGGTTTGAGTTGGAAGGGACCTTAAAGATCACCTAGTTCCAGTCCTTGTGTATGGGATATCTTCTACAGCTAAACTTGTGTTTGTACAATGCTGGTATTTGTCAGTGGCAGCAGCATCTCATGGTTTGTGTTATTCATCCAAACTGAGTAGTAACTTTGGGTTTCAGTTCTGCATATAAAGTTAATCAAGAGATCTCCATTGGTTTCAGCATATACTGGATAAAATATTGGTTATACACCTTTTAAGACTGTTTCATTACAGTTTCTTATCTTCAAATTATTCCGTTTCTGAAAAAGACCTTTTTTTTCCTTTGGGAAGTAACATGTGAATTATTCCTCTTTCAGTATTCATTCTTCTGCTAGCATGGAAACAAGAGTCTTGGTACTTGTAAAGTGCTCTTGTGATAGCTCTAGGAAAGCCCAGAAGTGCCTGACAGTTACATTCACTACCAATAGATCATCCATGAATAGGTTAAGATGAAAATTAGTTTATTACAAAATTATAATGTCATGGTGAAAACAACATCCTTTTCTTAGCAATAAACTTACAGCATATGTCTAATGTGGAAAATGCAGCCCACAGACAAACACTTGCAGAAATCAGTATTGCATATTAAACAACCAGAGCTGCCTCCTTCTGGGCTATGTGTAAATAAATGATCACAGTATTAGGCTTCAAACAATCTGACTTTAGAGAAGAGAAAATAAAGGCGGTGTAATGCTGACACAAACCTTACAAAAGGCTCTTGGCTCAACTCAGATGCAGCCTTTTTACTATTAAACCAAAATAACTCCAAAAAACTGTTAGTGGAGCACTGTTCGCTGGTGGCTAAAGCAAGGCTCTTAGGGCTCTGTGAATAATAGATTTTTTTCATTTGGTTCAGCTTCCACACTGAGGGAAAAATAAATTCTGCTTGGATTGACCTTAAATAAAACTTTTTTTGCTAACGTGGAAAGTTGAAAAAAAAAGTTATCTTTCCACCCATGAATGTTTGTTCAACACTCCTTGGGTCCAGATTTTCAGTGCTTTAGTCTCTGACTCCAGAGGTGACCATGTGTCAGGATACTGACAAGTGGACAAGGGGGATAAGCACCGTGTCAGTAGGATGTCAAAATGGCAAGAAATGTGAGTCTAGGCAGGTAAGTAGAAGGAGGTGACCTGTGAGACTACGTATAGATTTAGAGTGAGCTGCACAGAGGAGCAGCACTGCAGCTTAATATTTTACTGTTATTTTCTGTAGTTTGTTATTATTTTTATCTTTTGTAAAGTGTGAGTTACTTTAAAGTGAGGCCGCTTTGTATTTGGACACCATAGCAGTTTGCTACCTATATTAACTTCCTGATGCTGCTGTATTGACCCTGAACCTGAGCTGATACCTTGCTCAAACATGCCAGCCACCATGCTATCGTAGTTGCTGAAAGTGATGTTCTTTGTGTACTCAGAGCTATATGCACTTCAGTATTACCTGGAGATGTCAATGCAACGTTGGTGTGGAAAAGAGGACTGCAACTAATTTATCAATTGATTTGCTAGATAATTTTGAAGCCAATTCTGAATAGTTTACTCAGTTCATTATCTTAGGTGCAAACTATGACAACAGTATCAAATACATTTAGATGTGATTGATTTACCAAAACTCCTCTATAATCATACCAGGTAACCCATTACAATGGCAAACTGTTTTCTAAGGATGTCTAAATAGCAGAAAGGATGACATTAGTAGGATATTTCCACTTACTGCAATTGTTTCATGATACAAAATTTGCTCCCAGACAGTTTTTTTTAAACCAGATGTTCAGAAATTTGTGGCCTTTGGTGTAGATTGTGAAAATAGCAATAGCTATAATCACCTCTATCAGAGGATTACATGTCCATATTCTCATTTTGATGATACTGGAACAAAACAGCATTTAAGACAGAAAGTCCACCAGAGGGAGGTTAAAGTAGCATTGGTCTGGGGGCCAGCATGGGGATGCTTTGATTGATCACATACATATTGCAGCTCCTACCCGCAAGGCTCTTACATCCCCAGTAGAGAGAAAACCTCTTTATCCTTCAAAGTGTTACCCTTCTGAAAAAGTGACTCTGTAGGGAAAACTCTGTCTTCTTGTTTGAGGAGTTCTGAATCTAGCTGAAAGGCAAAACATACATGTCCTTCCTTTTTCATACCAGGTTTAAGAGAATACTAAATGGAAAAAGTCAAATTTCCGAGCCAGCAAATAGAGGAAAAACAGGTTATCAAGCTGGCCTGGTTTGATCAGAGTCATAAAAATGACAGTTGAGAATGACTTGCTGATCACTGCCTTGCAGTGTTTACCTAATAATATTTGTATTTTTTTGGAATTATGAATTAATATAAAGCTTCTTATGTAAATTTACAGTACTGTTCTTCCTTTCTACCTGCCTTCCTCCCTCTCACTGCTGACTCTCTTATTATCCTGGTAGCATCCAAGACACTCCTTCTCCTTCTAGATCAAAAGAGGATCCCCAGTATTGTTCCCAAACCTCATAGAGCACATCCTATTGTGTGTATAGATGTTTCATATCAGAAGTTTATATACGTGATCTGCATGATCTCATGCACTTGATAATACTCACATTTACTGCTTGCTGGGAAACACTACCACAGTGTTTTTCACCTTTTAACAGCATTTCAAAAACATGTTAAGCCAGAATTCTCTCACCACTGCCAAAATGCTCCCTTCATGCTGTGACATTCATTCTCACACCTTTCTGCACAGTGTGTCCTGTGGGGCTTGTCACTGCTTCACCTGCAGTGATTTGCAGGCACTGCCTCTTTTGTGCTGCTGTGGTGGGAAGAAAGCACGAAGGTGAGGAGTTGCATGTGTAGGACTGCATATTTGTGGTTTTGATACAGAGAAGATGACAAAATCTTACTGATATTTATTTAGGCAGAGAGGGAATACTTCTCAGGCTGTAAGAGCAAAACAGACTAAAGGATCCGCAGTTGTCTCAGTACAGATATGTCAATGCCAACACTAAAAAATTCCTTTTAGAGCCATCTGCAACCTAGTGTTTTACAGAGTAGATAAGACTTTCACAAGGGCTTGTCGATAGAGTTAAAGGGGAATCTTCACTTATCCAATCAGTAAGTCACAGCAGTCACTTACATGAATATTGCATATTATTGTTTTCAGTTAATGCTGAGTAATACTAAAATATTATCTCCCAAACAAAACATTGTTATTTTCCAACATTTTGTTCTTCCTCGCTTCCCCACTCTCTTTTGTATAGAGAAACAAGTACATAAGGAAAAATACAGCACTTAAATGAGACTGAGACAAATCCTTGTACTTCATTGGCTTATTCCAGATCCCTCCCACAAAGGAAAGGACTTCTTAGAAGTTATATATTAAAAACCATCACTACTTCTTCTTTTACAAGTTCTAACTTGAGCAAAGCTAGAACTAAGTGTGACATAGAAAAGCAAATAAACTGGAGAAAAAGATGTATCTGAGAATGGAAATAGAAGCTGAAAATTTAGACCAGAGTCTAAGCTTGTAAACCACCATCCTTTTACCAAGCTAGCTCAAAGTAAATTTCACAGTATTCACATGACTGCCAAAGAAAAGAAAATGTCAAGACAAAGTGGAGGGAATGGAGAAACAAAGGCAAAAAGAACCTTTCTGGGGCTTCTGCCACAGGATACTCTCCCAGGATACATTCATACCACCAAAGAGGTTGGGGGGGGGAAGGAGGTGGTGTTAGTAGAATTGATTGATAACATACAGTTAAACTACAAGCTTTTAGAAAAAAAATCAGTCTTCAATGCCTGAACATCCTTCTCTTCAAAGTTCATGCCTTTCCTTTATAGATACCCTCTTCGAACTCCAGTTCTCAGTTCTGTATGAGAATATGATACTGCATTTGAGGTCTTTACTCCCATCTGACACCTCTTGCAAGTCAAAATGTGTTGGTCCAGCACAAGTCTACCTTGCTAGGAACTCAGCACCATTTCATCAGAGTGCTTCAGATCTCATCTGTGTGTATAATAAGAATTCAAATTATGACATAACATATAGCCAGCTAGTAAGCATAGTCATCATCTTTTCTTATTGAATAGCAGTTTTAGTTTCCTTCAACTTTGCCATCTCTCTGCCTCTATGTGTTTCTTTTATCCACTATTTAGATCTAGACACCTTGGACACAGGTGATTTTTCTACCCTTGTAAAACAGCTTGTGTGATAATGTTGGAGTTCATGACAGGGTCCCTAGCCCAGCACAGCACAGATTGGTAAACAATAACTTCATCAAAAATTTTGCCCTAGTGTGCTTGAAACCCAAATTTTACTTTCCACTTCCCAGATGGAAACATCCACAGCAGGAACTGAGCATCAACGAGTCCTAATTTCTAGACTTGTTTTTCATTCGGCTGGTATAAAGTTTTGTATGGTGGCCTTTCCATGTCATAAATATTAAATGTTAATGTGTAAGCTCCATCTGGAAGACTCTTCATTCTCGAATTCTCAGCTCTGTTCCCTCACATAACAACCAATAACAGAGATCGTTAAATTAGAAGATTTTTATTTAGGAACACTGAGAATGTAACCTAGAGTAGGCAACATGTGCAAAAAATGAAGTAGTGTTTTATTGACCAATTTTTCTTTATTGCTGCTTATCTATGAAGAAATGAGAAGATATAATCATTAGAGTAATAAAATAACTACCATACCAAGTATACTGCTGCCACAAAATTTACTTTACCTTTTTTTGTGTGCTTAAAATATAACAAGGAAATTATGCATATAGAACATTTCCTACTATCTTCTCCAATGTTGCTTACTATAATATGGAGGTTTCAATTTCTTGTGGTCTTGTTTGACACTAATTATTCCCCTTAGAATGCTCCATTATGCTCAGTTTTCTTTGCATGTATCTGTGCTTGCATGTGTGAGATGTAGCCTGTTGTTGTTCACTGTAAATTTTATTCAGATTCAGCAGCACCAATTTATAATTACATTTGCAGAATGCCTTTCATTCTGTATGATCCAAATGTGCTTTTCAGACTTTTATATAAAGAAATGTGGAATGCAGCCCAATTCGTGTGCATTGTTGTACTATTTGATAGCATCCAGCATGTATTACACATGAGGTTTCAAACGGAAAGTGAGTATCCAGTAGCAATGTCATAGGATATTTGTAGGGTGGATACAGATCCTCATAATTTCCAAGATATTAATACTTCTCTTAGAAAGACATTAAGTCTTTGGTGGTGACAGCACTGAAGATGTGACTTTGCAGCAAAGACTGAGCTCCCACAACTCACTGCAGAAAGCTCGTTAATCACAGATATTTGTTCCTAATCGCTTACTTCAGCAGTGTTACCTTTATATTGGCTGTGATGCCTATCCCCCCCTTTGGTAAACCAACCGAGTTCACTGAGTCAATCCAGAAAATCAATCCAGAAGGAAAAAAAAAAAGTAGTATAATTTTCTGTTGGTTAAATGGACTGAATTAACTCACCAAAGTTCACTTCAGGACTGCAGCCAGGACAAGAGTTTGGTTTTGCTGTCAGTCTGCCTGGATTGGCACCTGCAGCAAGGTCTGCTTTTTGGCACCTGTTTCAGAAATTGAACAGTCACATTCCCATCTGAAAATCACCAGAACTGCTTCCTGCAGCATGTTTTCTTTTTCTTATGAGCTCTCAGTAGACAGATTGATTTTGCTCTCCTTTGGCTGTGAGATCTTCTGTAAATGCACAGTGGATGCTAAGGCACAGTTGCAATGGAACCACACAGTTTGTGTTTTCTGAGTTAAATTCCACTACTCATAACCACAATGATCGAGGCTCTCCGAGCAATGATAGTGCAGAATTCCAGTATCAAGAGTGGCTAGGGACTGGAAGAAATATGCTTTGTGGCCTTACAAAAAAGTAGTACTGGTAGTATTTTGGTTTTTCTTGTAAAATGAAGATGAGCAGACTGTCACTCTGATGTAGATTTATCATTTATCTTTGTAAAAAGTGAGTTCTGCTGAAGCTATTATATAAAATTCATTATTTTCTAATAACCATATCTAGCTGACAAGTTTTGCAAACTCTTTGTAAGACAAGATCAGGTATTCACATGAGCAGGCAGAGCTATGGAAATTAATTGAAATAGTAAGAGGACTAGGGGTAAAAAAGAACTTTTCTCACCCCAAAAAGGCTGTGAACTGATCATATTTGGAACATCAACAACAATTTCTTTGTTTTGGGAAGGGGCTCAGAAGATATTAAGAGTGGTATTGTTTCCTTACTGTTCGTAGAGCTATTATATCTAGAGCTCTAGAGGACTTTTCCAAGTTATCTTCCAAAATATTTGAACGTATGTTATATACAAACATATAAATAATTCTTTTGAAGGTGATGCAGCTAAAGACAGGCATGTGTTAGATATGGTAACTGTGTTGTCGTGGAATCTAGCCCTACCATTGATTGTCTTTTTAATTCATATATTCCTCATCTATTATTTGTTGCATTTAGAAGCAGAATTGATGAATCTTTTGCTATTGTTTTAAGTAATTTTCTTTACTTTCATAGAAATAAAAGCAAGTAGAAAGCAACTCCTGCTGATTTTCCAGTGGATAGATTACAAGTGGCTCACATTGGTTTTTCTAAATATTTTCTGTAATTCCCTGGACCAGCTGTTAGTTTTAATGTACATCACAATTCCATTAAGCATGACACATAACTGTTACAAACCACAGTGCACCCATCAAGATGATGTTTACCTGAAGGCCTTTGAACAGATTTTGTCAAGATCAAAAGTAATTACTTTGTGAAGTTCATTTCCCACCCTGCATCTCTTTTCTGCTGTATAAATATTGTGAGAGGATAAAACATGGACAGGTCGTTCACATCCATCACTTTTAAATATTAGTGATAGGCTTATGCAGCTCATTGTTGTGTAAAAATCATTTGGATACATTATTCCAAGTTGATAAAATAGAGTATTTCAGATAAAGAACTAAATGAAGGCTCTCTTTGTCATCTTGTATTGAATAAAGCAAAGGGAAGGGACTCACTATTAATTTTATGGCTAATATATCTTCTCTCTAAATGGCTACATCTTGTAAAAATTTTTGTTAACAAATATTATTAAAGTGCATATCTGATTCCAAGAGCTATTATGCCATATTGAAGTAAATATACTAAATTACCTGTAAGGATACATAATAATACATCATTTCATTCAAGTAAGAGATATTTTAAAATTACATCCACTTTACATGTAAAGACTACTCAGGACTGTAACTTTCCTCCAATTTTTTTTGGTGATTTCATTCTTGAAGGCACATGAAGGTGTCAATGAGCAGTCTCCAGTGAAGCTTTCTTCATGCTATGCTATGGAAAAGCAGAGAGAGAGAACTGAGAAAGTTTAAAGCCAGCCAGTTTTGCCCATCTTTTTGAGGCTTAAGATCATTTATGGAAAAGTGGCTCAAGAGGAGTCTATACTTCAATCATAAAATGATCAAAAATTATGTGGTAGAAAAACTTTCTCACTAAGGTGCTTTGGCTTTTTTGTGCTGTTTTGTTTCCTTTAACTACTCATATTCTAATAAGCTTAGAGTCACTTTACTCTCTACCATGGGGTAATATTAGTATGTATTTGTAAAAGAAGTCAAACAGTGGTGGCACTGGTGTGACTGGCTTCTAGGAATTGCTATGTATGTCATGACATTACAGTGAAATCATATAAAGGGACAAGATAAATACCAATACAGTTTCCATCTTTAAAATGTGCTCATAATTCACACAACTATATATTCAACATTTATGTTCTAAATCATTTGCTAACACTAAATCACCACTTTCTACTAGAGCTAGGGAAACCTCGGTCTTTATGTGGTTCTCTCTGATTCAAAGAAAGATAACCTGTATCATGGCCATTTAAATTTCTAGAGCCAAAGCAGTAATGAGCACAGTGACATGATTTGAAGGTTCACACACATATCAGCTTGCTTTTTTTTTTGTTTTGCATGCAGACTTCCAGCATGATGTTGAAATTTTGTCTTCACTTTAATTGAGGTCTAGATGAACATTTCACAGCAAAACTGATCTCAAAGTGTTTGTAGTGGGTTGTCCTTTTATTTCTTCCCCCCCAGGTTAAACACTGGTGTCTAAAATAAAAATGCCCCTGGGTGAGGACTAGGAGGATATTTTATGTATGAACTTGTTTCATAAACATTTTCATAGAGATTTTCAAAAACCCCAAATCATGGAGGATTTTGCACATGTTCTGTCTTATAACAAAAGGTTCATCTATAACATTTATTAATCTAGGTTGGTGTGACAAAGTGTTTGAAAATCTCTCAGGACTGTTCTTTAAAGTGTGTTTTGCTCTTTTTTATTAAAGAACTAGGCTTGTGTTTGAAGACGAATCCTCAGCTGGAAAGTTGCTTTTAGTTTTAAATGGAGAATTGACAGATTTTCTTCAATCAGGTTTTGGCTGCAATCCATCCTTGTCTATCAGCCTTTCCAGAACTCCAGTTTTCTCCTCTCTTATCCTTTTCTTTTTGAAGACAAGGGGTTTTAATTAAAAAAATAATGTGTGACATTCAGGAAAAGGTGGACTAATGTAAATTCTAGAGCAAAGGGGGAAAATTTTTAAATTTGAGAATGAACAGTGCTGAGGAATGGTCTGTTACAGCAGTCTGTGCTTTCAGAGTAAACATCCAAAGGGAAATTATGAGTCTTGCCATGTTTGATATCTATATTCAAAGATAAAATTTTGTCTGCACAAGTGTTAATTAGCAGTTTTGGGGATGCTATTAGCAAGGCTGAAGATCCACAGGAACACTGAACTTATCCATTTCCATGCATATTTTTTCTGAGTTGGGCAAGAGCCAAAAAAATTATAGCCTTCAGTGGATCTCCAACTCAAAGTAGGTTGGATAAAATTGTGATAAGATTTTCCAAGAAACTGGATTCTGGGTAACAATAAACTTCCAAATGCATAGAAATTCAGATCAAGCTCTAAATTAGGCATCTTAGTCTGTCATTTCTTGCAGCTAAAGATGTGGACACAACCATTATTAAATTGCCAGGAGAATTTAAGTCTTTCTTCAGCAAATTCTTTGTCCTTCATTGTCTTTCTCTCTCACATACAGTAAGCACTTCTACAGAGGCTGGCAGCAACACAAAGCTAAAACTGCTAACTCCATCCGTTTCTCTCCTTTATTGTTAAAAAATTCTGGAGCTCGTTGGATCATGCAGTTTTGGCTGAATCTCATTCAGAGTTCCTTGTCTCAGTTGCCTCACTGACTATATATTCATCTATTACCTGGTTTATTTTCTGCTGACATATTCATCTGTCCAGGCTGAAGTAAAATGGTTTATCTTTAGTCATTACATGAATTCTTATGGCAATAACATTCAGAGTGGCCTTTTACTGGGAAATAAACTGTAGGCTAAAATGTCACAGGATTACATTAGACAAGCTAAACTTAATTGCAGATAAGTTGATGCACTCATAAAAGATGATGCAATGTTTCTATTAACTTGAACATATGGTAACTATTCATAGGAGGACACAAACAGACGTATCACTAAATGTTACTTTAAATGATCGAATTAAGGAAGCTCGTTATTTTTTTAAACAGAAACTTCTAATGCATCAATTACTAGTGAGACTTCACCTAGCAAGAGAAGTATTCAGAAAACATTGCTTATATAAAACCGTGATAGCAGTTTGATTATTCCTGCAGAGGCACTGGGTTATTTAGAGTATTTTCCCATGGCCTGTGATGGAAATGGGAAAAGAGCTCTATTTTCCTGAGGAGCTACAAGGCTGACTTAACACAATGATCTTTCAACCTCAGTAATAAACTACAGTGCAACAAATAGACCTACCTGCTTTGCCATTTCATCTCTTAGTCAGTATTCAGCAGTGTTATACTGATGATTCTTGAAAACTGAATACTCTGTTTAGCATAAAATGGCCTTTGCTCACTGGAGAGATAAGTTGGACTGGGAGCCACGGCTTTTGGCTTCTGCTCTCACTTTTGACACTAAGCTCTTAGATAATCAGGTCGACCATATAAGGTCCCTGAGTTTTGGTAAAAGTCTTGAACATACTTCCCTTCTTTCACTGAGGTTCATGTGAGGTTTAATTAATTAATTAATTCTACTTGTGATACTTGCAGGTAGAAGATATTGCAGATAGCATAGTTTAATTATTTGTGTCATTCCTGTCCTTATCTTTAGGAATTTTAGTGATAAGCCCTATCAAATAACCTGTACTAATTACAGTGCAAACCTTATTCCATCTTGTTCTTATGCTGATGAGTTCTGTACCATCCCACTTTGCCTTGCTGTACAGTTTAAATGTGCCATGGTGACAGGTTAACTTTAAAGCTGTTCTGAGTTAATCACATGCTGCTAGAGACCATTGCACACAGACAAATCCTGTGCTAGCAATTCTAACAAAGCACCAACAATTATATTTTGTGTTCGCCTCAGCTAAGATACTGACTGAGGAGTGAGAACTAAAGCAAGTTCCAAATGCTGCTATCAGTAGATGGTTAACCAATTTCAGGTTTTTTCTCCATTGCCAAAAATCAAGATGGTTTCTGAAGATGTTTAAAGTCTATAAAGACTTGGCTAAATTACAGTTGCTCTACAGCAAGTGTAATATGTACGGGAGGACTGGAAAGAATCCAGGGAGCTGTTTTCACACCAAAGATCCTTTATAGGATATGAAATCATACTGGAAGGACAGTGTGCCCTGGAGGATCAAACACCATGGTGTGAGTTCATATCTGACTCTGTGATTAGTTTGACACTGCATAATATTTACATAGCCCCCTCTTTAGGACACCTGATTAAAGCTCTCAAATTATATCATGGATATATTCAACAGAGATTAATATCCCAGTCTGAACAGATTGTGACCATGACATACTTCCAGTTCTCGCATTGCTTACCCAAGTAGCCAAAGGACACCTTTAAAAGGTTTAATAGAGTACACCAGTAATGTCACTATGGAAACATAATCTTTTAGAGACTGCTACTTTAACAGAGCACCATCTTCCCTCATCCAGTCAGACTTAAAAAGAAAAAAAAAACAGTTACTAAACCTCTAGTGATTTTTTTCTGATACCTACCCAGGTTACAGGTGGTTGGTAAGTGCTTAATAAAGCATCTACTCATCAACTCAGTTTCTTGTGATTGTAACTGAAAGAAATTCACCATAATAATTCTTAAAAACAACTTATTTTTTTAAATGTCCTGCCACATGTTTCTGCACAGTAATGCCTGACTGCACATAAACTATAGTGGACAAATGTAGTTTTCAACTTAATTGTTTTAATAACTGATCCATCATTACAGGCCTGGGGTACTGTGAATAAGCAAAAATAATAATGGATCTAGATCTTCCATTGTGAGACACAGGTCCCAGGTTGTCTCTGCCAAATACACAACAATACCAGCAGAATGAACACCTAACAAAGTGTCTCATTAATATACAAAATTTAAAAGAAAACTACAGAGGAAATAAATTCCAGAAGTTTTTCTCATCATTAGTGCAAGACTGCCTCTAAAATAAGCCTCTGATCTTGCTTTGTACCCAAAGGGTAAAACACCCTGGGAGTCTTTACTAGCTGAGGAACTGACAGCTATTTATTTTTCCCCATGAGAAAGAAAAGTGGTACAAATTATGACAAAATCACACACAATTCTTCTGGACAGTACCAGCTGCCTGCTGACCTGCACTTCAAACCTTTTAGTATTTATGCCACAGGAGCTAGCCAATGACTTCATAGGTGCAGGGTCACATCCTCAGTTCAGATTTAAATGTCATTCATAAATGGAAAGGGGATTTCACTTAACCGGTAGTAGGATGTAAGGAGGACCAAGGTAGTAGTAAAAACAAGAGGAAATTGGAGGACAGGGAATACCAACTATTATAGCTTTAATAGTGTGGCAAGATAGGAAATCAATGTCTATTTAAAAATTCTCCAAGTAGAGATAAATTAAGATGCTAGAGCTAAGGGCAGTAGCGAGGGTCATCTTTATTACTATTGCTGCACTGCTTCTCAGTCACGCCTGAGCCAAACTCTTATTCAGTAGAGCAGCATGAGGCATAACCTGGTGTGGATAAATGAATAGACTTGAAATGAGCATACGTGAACCTAGTGAGAATTTTCCATAAATGTTTGTAAATGTTGCTAAGTAGTTGCATGCATTTGCCAAGTATGCCTGCTTTTGTTTAATCCTGTTGTGTTCTTAAGACACTGTGTATCATTAAATTGACATTTCTTTTCTTTGAATTACAGGTAGAACATAACTTGTATGATTATATTAGATCTGAGCAGATACCCTATCACTGTTTCTGCCTAAACATCACTTTTTTTTCCACCTTTTCACAGAATAAACACAAAGAAGTGATTATTTCCCCACATTACTAAAGTTACATGTTTAGTGAGGCATTTGTAATTAAATGCAGCTAATGCAACTACATTGTATCTGTGTAATATCAATTCATGACCCCTTGTAAATGTTTAATCTATTGTCCATATTCAGCAGAGTGTGATAGAGGAATAAAACTGAGAATATCACTTGTTGGAAGATAATATATTGGGGAAGCATCTTTGTCTTGCCTTGTTCTTACCCTATTCCTCGGCTGCCTACTGTTCACTGTGAGAAACAGAACACAGCTAACTGGGCTTTGGACTGGACTGGTAGAGTTTGTACTGAAGAATCATTTGCAGTTGCACTTCTCAGACTGTAGAATGATTGACTGTAGAGTTTTGGAGTACTTTCAACAATTTTTATCATCCATTCTTTTACTAACCCATTTTTGCCCATCTCTTCATTGTGAATTGGGTATTTTTCTACCAAAGGTTAAAACACAGTGTCATATCCCAGTTGTGCAGGCAAGCATGATGATCAAAGTGCAATAAACTGTATTTGAAGGTTTCAGATAAATGAACATTTAGGTGGAGAAGATGAATTAGCCTTGAGGTCCTAGTGGTTTGTCATGTAGCTCCACCAACAGACCTTCTTGTGCCTCAGTTGCCTCTCCTGTAAAATGAAACATCTTTTTTGTCGTCTTTTATTAAGGCTTTAGAGATCGATGCAATTTCTATTTGCTATTGCTCTTCTGCCCTTCACTCCTGTTATCTTTTCTTGTATTTTAAAAGCAGAAACATTAGATCCATGCTACTCAAATAACTACAGCTTTTGAAGGGTCCTTCACTTGCTATTGATAATAAAAAGTGAAGTAGTGGATATTTTGATTCTGTTCTGTCTTGATAAGATTGCTGTGATAGGTGATTTAATAGAAAATAAGTAGAGCAGATATGGTAATAAATTACTATCCTGACAGGTTTGACATTTCTCCACCCAGACGAGTAGAGAGATGTGTGTATGATTAACGTTGCTTAAATGGGTGGTGTCTGAATTAGCATATTGTGCTGTAGGCGCTTCAGAGCTTCTATATTTTGTAGTAATACTTAGCAATTAAATTGCACTTTACATCTTCAAAGTACTCAGAACATGAGAGATTATGTTCCATTAAAAACAGTGATAAATTGTCCATACATGGGAGACAAAGAAAATACACAATACTGACCAGGAGCATTGAAGTGTTAGTGGCAGAAAGAGGTGCTAGAAAGACACTGAGACACTGCAGTTCAATATTTTTATAAGATATTTTTGATAGTGAAGATTGTTAAACAAGTTGTCTGGCTGAGAAGTTGAATGTACTGTAGGAAGACCTGCTTCTTTCTAGTTTGATGTCTAGTTCCTGCAAACATTTAGGTATGTACCTAGCTTAACTTTAAGCAGAGGACTACTCCTGTTTGATTTCCACAAATATGAGCATGGATCAGGGAGAGAAAGAAATGTGAGTTTTACTTTTCCTTGATGTGTGCATTGAATGCAACACATGTAAGCAGCCACTATGCCCTATGAGAGAAAGATAGTATGTTAATATTTTTTCCCTTCGTGTTAATTTTCTTCGGGTTTTCTTTTGTTGGGGGGGCNTAAATCATTTCTTTGTGTGGTCTAACTCAGTTTCTCGATTTATGAAAACAGGATTCCAAATGTACTGTCAGGCTTTGTAGCAGGCATGTCTCAGTAAGGAGAAACCATGCTTTGGTAAATTTAAATTGAATCCAATGGCAAACTGACAGATCAGGGAGGAGATAGTGAGCTGAAGAGGCAAAAACAAGAGTATAAAAGGGATTTCAGATACCTTATCTACACTTGGACTTTCTTTGTCTTTTTTAATTGTATGTACCTGGCTGAACAATACTAAACAACGTGTTGCTGTTTGTTTAAAATGGGGTTTATCATGCGATGTTATGCAGTGCATCTGCACAAGCAGAAGGAATCTGGCTGACAGTATAAACATGAGACAGGCTAGACACAAAATGCTGCCTTAGGTATAAAGTCAGCTGACAGGAACAATAGACAGTTCCCCCTTTTTCAATTACTTTTAGGTTAGATATTGTTTGTAAACATAACAAATATATTTTGAAAGTGCAATTTTAATAATTTCTGGTTTTGTTAGAATATTTCATAGCAACAAGCATCTTTTCAAAGAATGTCATGTGATATTAACCCTGAACAAATGAATCAGCGGACAAATCTTGAGTGATTCTAAATATTTGCTAAGAATAAGCAAGTCGCACTGCACACAGTAATGATGCAGGAGCTCAGCACTTCATTGTGTTTAAGGTCAACTGCCTTTAATCCAGACCTATTTCTGACACTGTTTTAGTAGAATCAGTTATTCCAATAGATGAATGTATTGCATTCTTTTTTCTTTACTATTGTTTCTTATTTTTTCTTCAAAGAATCTTTTTTTTAAATTTACAAAAGAGGAACTGAAGTCCTTTGATCTCTACAATGTATGAACTATTTATACCAGAGATGGTGAAACTGCTTTTGTCTAATTATTTTTGACGTCTTGCAAATATTTGCAAAATTCTTCATGGGGATTAAAAAGATCCACGGAGCTCAATCTCTCTATGACAAAGAAATAGTGTTCTCAAAAAGCAAAACAATTGTTTGTTTGTTTTCTCTTAGAGAGATCCTAGACATTTATCTTCCAACATGGCACGTTTTATCTGAGATAGCGAATGAATGCATCCCATTTTTAGAAGATCACTAAGTTTCCATAAATAGAGCTGTTCCTTACAAGATCAAAATAAAATAGTACTAAAAATGCAGTGCATTTGGAAAGCTTCAATTCTACCTTTTTAGAATGTTTTATTCCAGCTTTGTAGAAACTGTTCTTTGCAGAAGCTCCCATTTTAAGGTGCAATATCTTTAAGCTTCTCTTAAATTATTTACTAGAATGAAGTTTGTGCTGTAGTCATTGATGCGTTCCCCTCCCCTGGATTACAGAACATCTATTAACTTACAAGTATTTATGTATTTATGCAAAATTAGTTCCATGTGAGTAATTAAACTTCCACTTCAAAAGAGTAGCCAGGGCTACCAACTCTCACCATGACTGAGACTCGACATTTTGTTTCTGGGTTTTTTTTAATCCCCAGTCCCTTGAGTCAAGTGAATGGGAGGTTTATCAGCTTTCACCGAAAAAAAAATTTCTAGTATTCACAGTTTCAGAGTCTTAAGGATACAGTACATATAGTCAAAAATGAGAAGCTGAAGTTCACTTTTTAAAGCTCATTATTTTTTGCTTCCTCTTGAAATTTGTAATACTTGGGATAGGCAAGAGCAGTGAAGTCCACAGAAATCCGCTAAGACTAGGCAGGAGGTTTGGAGAGGATAGGGAAGCTCTCAGATATGTGGTCTCAATCAGGAAACACTACAAAAGCCAGGCAAAATTAGCAATAGATGCTATGCTGGTTGAGAGTAATTCAACACATTTGGAGACTTCTGGATACTTTCCCCAGGGAAAATGGGTAATTTCTTTTCAGGTAGGCTCTTTTGTCCACCGAATTTTCTGAGAGTTTCTGTCCACTTATACGAGTGTGCACTGACAGATCATAATAGAAACGTATTAAAAAGTTTCCCATTATTTGCCAAAATTGTATTTTTTATTTTATTGTATGAAGTTTGAAAAATTGAGTCATAAGTGGGTTTGGACTGCAGAGTAGATATTTTGCTACCTTTTTTAAAACGTCTATATTTTGCACATGGAATTGAGAGAACTATAAAATTTAGAAATATAAGTTCTATATTTATACAGAAATAAAGACTTTATTTTCTTAGTAAATCTTTTCGGTTTCTTAGAAGAGTTGTATGTCTTGGACATGACATGAGTCATACAGCAAGAGTTCTGTGGCAAATTCTAGGCAATCTATTAGGAGTGTCACACTGTTCTTCACTTCGTGTCCTTTCCAAGGTGAACAGAAGTGTCATCAGCAAGTGGTTTGTGAAGGTGTCTGTGAGTGTTGGCAGGTAAATAATTTTTTTAAACCAAAGTTAACAGTCCATGTAATCATGTGCATCAATCTGATTTCTGTAGAGGCAGCTGTTCTGCTTACTCTGCTCTGGTAAGAAGTTCAAAATGTGCAAGACGAATGGGAGCACGAGGCTAGCAAAGGAGCATAGTGAGAGCATTCAGTGAAG
This sequence comes from Aegotheles bennettii, assembly GCA_013398125.1. NCBI lineage: Eukaryota > Metazoa > Chordata > Aves > Caprimulgiformes > Aegothelidae > Aegotheles > Aegotheles bennettii. Next base: position 934,560 of record VZRW01012113.1, read on the forward strand.
CAGGAAGGAGGTGTTATGAACCCTGAATGTGTGAGAGACAGAGGGGCTATGCCAGATCTGCACAAAAGGAATGAAAGATATTAGGGGTCTCACAGATTTGTAGGTGGCTGTTTAGATAATTCTGCTGTGATTGTTAGAAGAGCCATAATGTTCCCTTCAGAAAGGAAAAAATGGCAAAATATCTAAGATGCCAAAACTGCATACAAGAAATCATTCTGGCATGCAAATGCCTTTCAACCTTCTGATGCCTGCATCAGCTGGATAATCTGAATCTGGATAGGTGTTTGCTTAATGACAGTTGTGCAGCTAGAGCCAAATCCTGCAGAACAATCTCATCTATTTTGAAGGGTTCCTTTAGGTCCTGACAAACTTTTGTACATGTAAGTCATTGAAGGGGAATCTTTCTCAGCTTTATGGGTCTATTCTGCTGCTTTGAAAGGGCTGGCATAAATTACACATTGGACTCTGAGATTTCTGATGGTGAGATACTTGAAGAGGTAGATAAAGAAATCCTGTGTCACAAAGACCAGCTTGAGGAAACTTCCATCACTACTATAAGAGGTTCCCTCAGCAACAGGCAGAATGCCCAATGTTATATTCTGTGGCCAAATAGGTCCTAATGGCAGCCCGTGGCTATGGGGATAAGTTCATTGGGTCTTCCAGTGCATTTTTACAATCAATTGTGTTTAAAAACATACAATTTCATGTCTCCTACTGAGCCCTAATACACTGCTCTAAAGATCATTCATATTTAATTGAGGTCCTTTTTTCCTCTCTGCATGGCACCTTTCAGTAGCATAGTCCTCCTGTTATTGGGCCTAGTGGCCAAAGAGACCACTTGCATCTCAAGTCCTTTTGATGGATTTAGACATCCACACCTTCTACTGGCAGTCTGCATGAAAACTTAAAACTCTTAACACTGCTTTGAGAATCTGTTCCTCTGTACTTCAAATGACATTTTGCTGCATTGCCTTCAGCAGAACTGCAGTGCTTCAATCTCCTCTTGCAGCCGATCAGAGCTACAGTTTGTGTGGCTTTTACAAGTGAGTGATAGCCAAGTGCTGTCACTCTAAGGATGTATTACTCACTCAGGGTATTTACATCTTGAGCTGGACTGACAAGAAGATGAAAAGGAGGCTCGGTTGCTAGGCCAGCTTTTGTTTTATAATTTAAAAGAGCTTTTGTATTCGTGCATTGCATCCCTGTTGCAGTGTCTCTATTTCATCTACAAGCTGAAAAAAATTATAGCTCCCAGATCTCACATTGTCTTTAAAATATTGTGCAATAATCACAATCAGGACACTGATAAAGAACAATTAAAGTTCCTATTAACCATTTGTAGTTTAAAATCTTATATTTCAGTAGGAGGATAAGCTAGGCTTATGGAAAATATAAGACAAATTAATTTTGCCACTTTGATTGCAAGCCATCCAGCTCAAATATTACACATGATGTCAGAAGTTAGTAAAATTTTCCACAGATGCTTCTGTTTTCTGCTAGGAAAATAGGTGTCTAAAAAGTCTACGTTCATGTTTTGTGAAAACTCAGTGACTCTAGCTAGTGTGTGTAGTATCTCCCACTTGTAAACCAGCAAGTAGAGATCATTGAGACCATTTTGAATGAGCATGAGTTTTGTTTTAAGAATCAGTGAAGAAAAACTTGTAATCAGTCGTTACTTGTACTGCAACATCACTCTGAGGTTCTCAAGTGCTCAGTCCCCAACATGCCAAGTGTGCTGTGAGTACATAGGAAAACATGATCCATGCAAAGAAAAGGTTGGTGTGAATAAACTAACAAAACTTTTCACTTTGTGGTACATCAGCAACTCATGCATTTTTGTAAACATTCCCCAAAAGTCTTCTTGGCATCGACCATGCAAATGCAGAGAGCAGCAGACGGCACCCAGCAGGTGTCTGCATGAAATCCTGCTCCTGAAGAGATTTCCAAAAGCAATTTCACTGCCTATACCTTTGATCTTTTCCCCTACCAAAAGAATGTTGTGTTTTTGTTTTATTTATTCCTCTCTTACTATCTCATCCTCAACCACAAATGCATTTTACAGAATTTCTGCCCTTCATGTTTTTCAGCTACTTTTTCAGTGTTTGAAATCTGACTGGCAAGGCTAAATATCTTATTTCATTGTCTATACACCAAATATTTACAGGAATCTCTCATTCTTCAAGTCATATTGCATGCCTTTGAATATTAACTCAAGACCACAATCACCTCATCAACCTCCTATTACTGAGTAGCATAGCTAATTTTAATTTAATGCTTAAAAAATTCAGTAGCCATTTGGAATTTAGAAATTTTGTCTCATGAATTGTTATAGATGCTGTGCCAGATCATCAGATGACCAACATTTATATAAAGTTCTCACTAACAAAAATAAATATATATTCCTGTGTACTGAAAATCTTCAAGTACTTACATAAAAACATATGTCTCATGGTACGCTTTAGGTGTGCCATCTGTCCTGCTACCTTGTTAGCAAATACTAAGATGCAATATCTGCTGCAAAACATTTACCATCTGAAGTGAATAAAGAAATTATGCTGGAAATGTGGAAGGAAAGCTTGTCCATACAGAAGGAAAATCAAGTTGTGTGTACTGGAGAATGACAATGTTTCTCCTGTGTCATACATCCCTTTCTTCCCACTGCGAGGGCAAACTGCCTGCCCATGTTTCTATAATGAACTGAGAGAATAACAGGGATCAAGCCTAGCATTTGGGTTTACATTTAAAACAAAGCAGTACAAAGGTTTTTAAATCCTTGTTCTTGGTACTGGTATTATTTTACTGTGTTTCTGTGTATTCATATTCATCATGGCAATGAAGAGTCCAATTTTTAATTGAAACAACTGGATTTTAAGACGTAACTTCTTGGCTGCTTTTAAGCAGCTACTGTACTTGCCAGAGGGATCTGAACAGTATCTTCCCAACAGAAATGGAAAATGTAGTCCATGCAGGGGTAAATAAAGAAATAAATGGTCCATCAGAAGGTTTTCTAGTAAGAACTGAGCCATGGTATGAAAAATGTGACAGCATCCAGGATGGAAAGGGAGGTAACACGTTCCAGATGACAGGGCATGCAAATAAGTCTCTCATGCTTTTAGGCACCACAGTAATTCTCATTTTTTAATCCAAAAAGAATAGTCACTCACATCATTTCCTTCCATGGCAAAGAGCTGACTTGATAACACGAGGTTGTGCTACTGCTCAGGGTTACAAATTCACATAGGCATCTCCCTCCTCTCTTGTTCAGCCCCTACGCCTTGCCCTTTCCCCATCAGCAGGGAGTCCCAGCCACTTTACAAGTCCCTTCACTTTTCCTCAAGGCTGCCCAGCGAGCAGTGGTCTGCTGCTCCTCTTTTGCCCAATTAGAGCCTCTCAATGCAGCATCTCCTGTCAATCATTGTCATGCCAGTGGTGTTGCTCCCAGCAATGCCAGTTCAACAAAGAAGAGACAAACAGTCTAATGGTTGCCAGCAGCTGAAGTGAGGCTGAGGCAGAAGAACTGTTTTAAGTATTTTAGGCATTTCTGAGATACTCACGTACATGGGAACAAATTGCTCTACATGTATACGAATGGCAAAGTGACACCCCAGTTTAGCTCTTTGGTACCAGCTGTAGTTCGTTCCTGTTGCCAGAGGCAGGGATATTCACTAATTTAATGGAAAACTTCAGGATTTGCCTGTGCATCCTATACTCCTTGAAAGCCAGAGTCAGTCAAACACAACACTGCCATCGCATTGACTTTCACAGCTCCTCAGGTTCAGCAGGAGGGGTGCTGTGTACCAGGAGGAGTCACGCTGGCAGTCTGGCCCACAGAGACTGCAGACCCCAGTCTCTGCCATCATGTCATTAGAAAAGAGGAGCAACACCTGTTTTACATTTACGAGACAGAAATTAATCATTCTTGGAAGGAAAGCAAAACAAATGAGTGTCTGAACAAACCCACCTGCAAACACTACTAGAGTGCTTCACTCAGGTTCTTGTTCCAGGCAGCGTCTGGGCTGTGTGATATGCCATGAAAGAGAGATTACCTCTCCATTCCTGCATTTCTGCAGCTCCACTGCACTGCTTAACTTGTCAATTTACAGCTGCAGCACACACTTTTAATTTTATTCTCTTAAAAGTATCTGATGAGAAAAAAATGTCTCCTACCTTCCCAAGACTGACTTTGATACACTAACCTGGTATTTGAAGGCTGACACATTCATTTCTTCCTACATTGTTCACAATTTCCTTATCATAGACTCCCTAACTAGAATATAAATCCTGAAGATAGGGTAGTGGTGCCATACATTACATGCCACTTGACACTGACATGAAATCCTTCATCTTCACGCATGCAAACTTCCTGAAGATCCATAATCTGGTTTATGTGTGCACACTACAAACACAGAAAACAGTCGAGCCACCACTCACAAAAATCCATTCAAAAAGTTAAAGAAAATTAAAAATCCCCATACTTGAAACAAAGACAAATTTAAATATTAAATGTTAATAGAAAGTGTTACAACTTATTTGGTGGAATGTGGCTCATTGACCTTGTTAGTTTTATATCTATGTCAATACATGTGGGATTTTTAAGCATCGTTATATACTGTGTTCCTGTTGATGCTTCTCTGCTTATTGCTGTGGTAATACATTTGGCACAAGGGACATATATAATGCTAACATTTTGATGATATATATACCAAATAAAAGCTTTTTCAATGTCATTATTTTGACAGGAAGATTCCATTAATATATCCACAACAATCATGTTCCTTTTCTTCAGAATTTAAGAGAAAAGGGTTATTAAAAATTACAGTCAATACCCCTATACACTTAATCTCTCTAAATTCACTTTACAATTACTGTCAACATCAATAACGCCAGACAGTATAATTAGGTTTGTATAAAACATCAGAACTTGGGTATTCTCCAAAGCAGATTTCTTTCTCCACCCAACAATATAACTGGTATTTTTTTCAGTCACAACAAGATGCTCCTAAATGCCTCTGGAGAAGACATGTGCTGTATGATAGCCAGGTTGCAGCTTCTTCTTCTCATCTCACCTCATTCTCCATACTGTACCTTTGGTCCATCTTTTCATTTCAAAAACCAGGTCATAAATAATGAGAGGAATAGCTCTTCTATTACCACAGGAGATTTTCTTTAGGAGAGAAGAGAGCTTAGAGAATCCATGTCCCTTCCTCTTCAGCTGTGATGGGTTGCATGTGAGTAGCCAAAGCACAAGGCTACTAGCCAGTGGGGAAATTACTTAAGTTTGTTGAGAGCTCATTCGTTTGCACTGCTGGTTTAGTCATTAGTGTAAGATGGAATTTTAAAAATAATATGGCGAGTAGTTTTTTCCTGGTTTTATTATTGATTCTAAAGAATGCTTGTTGCACTGTTGTTAGGCTTTATATTTACAGTAAATGAGAAACATTCTCACCACCAGAAAGTATGCTGCGTGGTTAGCTGGTCTAGTGGCATTCTTAAACATAGTTAAAGCTGGTAGAATTCACCTCTTACTAATTTTGATACATGAAGCAATGGAATCCTTTTGAAAATCCACATTTTCATTAAGACATTTGGGGGAAAAATACATATTACCTTCATGTATCTTAAATCAAAATGTACCTACTGATTTAAGCTTTGTTTTTATTTATACTAGCTTTTCAATATTGGTAGCAACTCCCATTCTGCCCAGCCCTGTATGCAACATTTATAAAATCAGTTTCTACCATGACTTTGTACAAAACAACTGTGTGTACCCACATTTGTATCAGGCTTATCAGTTAACCTATCAAACAGAATACAGTTCAGTTTTTCCATTAGGTTCCTTGAAAGGCAAGCCTAAGGGTGAGCAACTGGAGTTTGTTACTGGTCTCTTGTATGGTTTTCCAACAGTTCTATGAATTGCCAGGTGAAGATTACCAAGATACAGAGGTATTTTTATCTTAAATCAAAAGTGGTTCGAACTGGGAAGTGACTTGCACACTGCTAAATGTTGTCTGTACAGGTTTCCAACAGTGTGTTGTTAAGTAACGATTGCTCAGCAGTACCCACTTAATATTGAACAAAGGGCTTTTATCCTTTTATATTCTAGTGTTGCCTAAATTTATTGCAAGTATCTCTGACAGGGGAGACATATAATGGAGAATGACTCTAATGTCTGAGAAACAACACAACATCGATAGCATATATGTTTAATAAGTTTAACATGAATGATGACCCCTAATCCCAGCACAGTCAGGGCTTCAGTCAGATAATCTGATTCCTCCTTCCTTAATGCCCAGTTTGTAAACCGTAAGATAGATACACCAGGTATATGCATATGGGTATAGATCAAGAGGGTGACTGCACACGTTGACAGGACACTAATTAAATTGATCCACAGTTAGTGATTACCTATTCTGAGCTGTTAATTTTGCAACTGATAAAATAGGATGCCTTCTTTTTTCTAATTAAAGAGGAACTGATTCTCTCTCCTCAATACAGTGAGTGCCACCTACTGTACACTCACTGCCACGAACTGCCAAGAATTCATAACTTAATACAAGTATACCTGAACAAAGAGAATATTCTGCATTCATACAAAAAAAGTGCTTCTTCATCAAAGCAAATGACTTAGTTCTAACCTACAGTATGTAAATCATGTCACAGAATAGATAGAAAATAGGCTGAAATTTCTGGGCAAGTGTATGGAGATATGGTAAGTGGTGGTTCTTCCATCAGCTGTCCTACATGGTCATGCAAGTGTTTTAATAAATAAAGGTGGAGGTTTCAGGAAATCTAAAAGCTGTGACCGTGACACCTCCCAGTACCGAGGCACTGTTTTTTGCTAAAGGCTCCATAGATAAGCTGTGGTCAAACCTCGATTAAGACCAGAAAGTAAAAGTACTGAAGCAGTTGACAGTGTTGATATTTAGAAAAATAAAACATGGTTATATTTCTGATAATCATCTCAGTGAACCAAAGCAAGGAAAAGAGATTATAAGGAACCTGTCAGAAATTCTTTTCCAAGGGAAATTTCATGGGTAATTCTCAGAAAATGTGCTTTGTGGGGGTTCAACAAGCCCTTAAGTGACTGTGTGAAGACAAATACTAGAAGAATATTGTTAGGAGAAGCTGGACTTAATAATCCTGAATTTAAGATTCTGTAATATGCCAGACAGAGCTATCATTCTGCATCCTTAGAAATAGCACTTTTATCTCAGGAAATAAACCTGAGAGGGTTTCTTGACAAACTGTTACCAAAGATGTTGTGCAAATTCACAGTGTTTTGCATGCAGTTCATTTTTCAAAGCAAAATGGCATCTCCATACCAAAATGAGATAGGAATGACTTCTCTGATCGATGGGACAGGACAAAGTGATTCCAAACAAAAGGCAGAAATGCTGAAGTTTGACTAAAATCAAAACGAATTTAAGAAAGGAATTCTAGTCAGTCCATTGTCCTTTGAATTTCACTCCAGCAGGAGATTAGAAGCTGAAAATGTACTTCAAATGACTACACAGAAAACTTTGCAACTGTTCTCCAAGAGGCATTTGCCTGTAAGCAAAAAGATACAGGTTTATGTACCTTGCTTAGAGTCTGAGCCAATGACCGTAGAATTAACAATATTGCTTTTCTTATTCCAGAGAGCTTTGGTTCAGATAGCTGGCAATAAAAAAAGAAAAAAGTGAAATTAAGAAATCAAAACAGTTCAAGGTCAAAAGATTTTGCAAGTGATGAGCTAAAATAGAGCTATGTATATTTAATACATATTGATCAGCATCTCATGAACAAAGGATTTAGGATGGATCCATACTTTATTGCAAACCTTTCTTTCAATCGAATAGATTTTTGTGTTTATAGGCTAGATTTGTAATTTAAGGGAAGGATTTACAAGAGGAGCCTAAAGGATGTAAGCACTCAGCTGTTTATGAAGTTCAGTGGCATTTGAGTGTCTGACTCCCTCAGGCTCTATTATGAATTCGAACCATAACGTATTGACAATGGTCTTTCAGTTCAGAAAGCACAAAATGGTTACCCTTTACAGTAACAGAATATTTGTGTTGTAGCCATAACAATAATCTAGTCAGCCTTTCAGGGACTATTTTGTGGTCAAAATCAGGATGATTGACAGAATTTACCTCAATGGAAAATTCAGCTTTGTGTATGTGGGAATTCTAGCTTTACTACAGGTTTACACTCACAAGTTCCTGCCTAAAAGATTCTATTCCCTGCTCCAGCTTCTCCATCCAGAAACTTTTCCTTCTTGTCTGCTCCCTGACCACATCTATTTAGCAGTCCTTCAGCCCAGCCCAGAAGTGCTTCCTCAGCATCTCTAACCTGGGACTGATCCAAGGCCTCACAGACTTTATTCCCAGCTCCCTTTCCCCAGGAATTGGTCTGATTCCAAAAAACACCCCAGTCCATTATCGCACTGCTGCTCTCCTGTTCTAAAAGTCTAAATTACCTGTTAAGACATAAAACCAGTTAGGTTTTATGAGTTAGGCGTGATGGAGATGAATCTGGAGTGTTAGGTTAAGATCCAGTTTGTCACGTGGTCTTTATAGGAAGCACGCGGAGCAGCGAGCAGGGCACGGCGGCTGTTAGCGGCTGTTAGGCTAAGGCTGCCGGCCACAGCAAGGATACCCGAATTTGGGCGGGGGTCCTCCGAGAATCTGAAAGGCTGCCGTGGCAGGGGGAGTGGCTGAGAACCGCGGCGAATCTCAAAGCGGCCATCTTGGCAGCTGCCTCCCTCATTTGGGATTTGGGCGGGATTAATGGATATTAAACCTTATAACTGTCATTGCATAACATTCATTGACTACTAAAAACTCTTCTAAACAGTGCAAAGAGACAGAGGAAATTGAATGCCTTTGCAACAGGGCCAAAATAAGGATGGTGGTAGCTATTATGGGAATACTTAATATGGTCTCTAAGTTGCTCTAGCAGCTCAACACATCCTTTTGACACAACGCCTATAAACAGTGATTACTGCTTGGCTGAGGGTGTGAGGAGGGAAATTCTAAGGCAAAGTTAATTTACATCTTAAAAGAGTTTTGTCTTAAAAAACACACCATGGTAACAAAATTTCAGTATTGTAATGATTAATGTCTCCAGACTGTACTGACTCTACTGCCTCATAATTAAATTGAAGATACTCAGTTGTATAGCACTTGAATACGATAATGGTTTATGTATTAACTTATTCACCTGGCAATTTCTTGACCTACTTTTCATTTTTAGAGACACATAGTGATGGAATGTGTACAGTAGCATAGACTCTGAGAGCAGTCTCTGAGTAGTCAGGGGGGAAGGAGAGGCACTGCTGCTATTGGCTTTACATAAGCCTTCCTGAAAAACTGAGATCAAAACCTGGAAGTACATTTTCTGAGGACTTTCTAAGTATTCCAATCTAAGTAAGGGACTAGATACTTAATTCCTAGAATGTGGTTCTAAAAACTTTCCATGAACCAAATGACAGCTGAAAACAAATACTGGGAACTGTGCTGTTCCTTCTGTTGTGAATTGCCACTTGTTGATTGTAGGGGTTGCCTTTATCTAGTAAAACAGGGAAAACACCTAAACTCCTGTTCAAATACACCTTTTCCATCCCCCAGTAATCCAGAAAGTGTAAGGAATGTAGTCTGCATTTTGATTGCTAGACAAAATATACAATAATGATCTTTCTCGGCCATGTTAAAACCACCTACATTGAAATATCTTGGGTTTTTACACCAGTGGATGTGTTTGTTTGGGGGGTTTGACTGTTTCTGTCGATGTCTCTCTCTGTGAAGTTTGCCAAATATTTTACATGAACTATTTGAATGCCTAAATTTAACCATTGAAGTTCAACAAGACACTTCAATAAATCTCAGTGTTTCAGAGGTGTTGAACTCCCACACTCTCCACTCAAGTCAAGTACATGATTGTTTCACCCTCAGCATGGTCTTGTTAGGAAATATCCAGCAACTTCATAGCAGGGTGTCAGTTTTCCTCCTCATTTCTGATATAACTGGCTTCTCTACATGAAACCACAGACTATAAATAATATTGGATCTGTAGCTTAAAAAATGCATGTCCTGATGAATATCTATGCAGCACATTAAAAATATCATCCATGCCTGGCTTTCATTTGGGTCATAAACCCAAATATTGCGAAAAACCTAACGACAATATTTATTCAGCACATCAGCATAGCATCAGTTAGGAAAAACTTCATGTTTCTGTTTAGAATACTTACATTGTTTCCTATTACTGTCTAGTCAAAACACTTCATAATCTTTGGAAGTATTTCTTTGAGACAAGAAGGACTGTTCCATTTCACAGGTGGAGAGATATAGCAGACAGTTTTATGACATTTAATTTCCACTAGTTCCACTGGAGGTAGATGCTGAATACATTGTTAAACTCTGGTTGCAAGTAACTGACCCAGGGTGACAAAGGAATCCCACAAAGCATGATTTTCAGAGTTGCAGATCAGCAATCAACCTGCTGGGAACCCTTGCTTCTGATTCTCCTCTCATGCTGAGGGTACTTTATTTTGAGTGCTGCGACTAAGTTTATACAGCAGTATTAGCCTGGGTTTTCAGCTCAGTCTTGAGCCAGAACTTCCCCATTATCCATCCATAGTGATAGCTTGCTCTCTGGCTCCATTTTGGAGTAAACTACCTGGATCTTGAAGCAAGAAAACTTAGATTATGTCTTAATTAATGGCCTTGGCAGTGCTTCCTAGCTCCTGTGATGGATCCATGCTCCAGTTATTTTTTAGTGCTCAGTTGGAACAAGATGCAAAAATGAACTGTCTCCTCCACCTGAGGTCCTGATTTTCTCGGGAAGAGACAGTGCTGTGTCTGAAGAGGGATTTTGCAGTCTGAGTACTCTTCCATGTATGGAGTTGCTCTGGAAACACAGTACCCCTCTAGTACAGTTATATCTAGGTTTGCATTATACCCTTTCCAGTACAGTGCTCTGCCAACAGGCAATATTAATCCTTTTTAGCTTTATTGTTGAGTCACTCCAGAATTCTTTATTTTTGTGCATTCCAGGTTAGGTATGAAGAGATCCCATTTTACACTGTGATTTCTAGGAGTGTCTGAATAAGAAGTTGCCCAGATTCTATAGTCCAAACTTTCTCAACTTCCAACATCGTTGGGAAAGTTTAGCTTGTTTTTTTTCAAATTCCATGAATATACACTTTCCAAAATGTCCTCTCTTCAACAAGACACATGGTTCCTCCTGTGAAGTGCAGGCATCCATAACTCGAATGTCCTGGCCACAATCACAGATGCTCTGACCAAGAAATGTATGGAGTGCCATCCTCTCCATTCACTTTGATTGATCACAGGGCTTCACTAGAATAATTTCTGATTTGCCTCGGCGTAACAGAAAGAAGGACCAGGCACTGAACTGAGAAATTCTTTCCATCATAGATGGAAATAGGAACTCACTTCTCGCTACTGCTTTCAAATGAATTTCTAAATAAAAATATATTTTGTACTGTCAGGAATGTAACATGGAGATGACAGGTTCTGTTGGTTTTCCATCAGTTACAGCCTGTGTCAGCAGCTTTTCAGGATCCAGAATACACTCCAGTTTCTACACTAAGAGCCATTTCTTTATGTTGACTTTCTGCTAGGAACAACTGTGAGTGCTAGTGCCTCGTAATACATTTGTTACTCTTTTTTTCATAGAAAAATCTGCATCATGTTCTTTGGAAGAAGTTCTTTGGTAGAGCTTCCACAATCAATTTCTATTCCATATTTCTTCTAAATGCAATTCAATTAAATGGGTTGATGGTGTTTGCATTAATCTAAGCAACGTTCTTGGCATCATGACAAACTGAACTGGTTTTTGTGGTTTTATGATAGTCCTGGCCATAGTTGATGTTTCTGAAACAAAGTGTTTGAACATAAAAACATTTTTTTTTAAATGTTATATTCTTGTCTCTGGTTTTGTAGAAGCTGTTCTGGGCAGGACACAAATATTGCAGGATAAAAAACGCCCTTTCACAGATACCTTGCAAAATATGCTGGAAAAAATTCAAAAGCACAAATAGTAGTTCTGTGTCTGACTTAGTACTTTTACTGTGGAAGCATCTTGGAGGCCTCATTAGGAACTAAAATCTCTTGTTTCAGGCTCTACCAAGGAATAAAAGATGACACCTGTCCATACAATATATAGACTAAAATTCATCGATGTTTGATGGAGATCAGAAAGGATGCTGAAGTGGTGGTCTACAGTTCTGAAAGAACGAGGTAAGTTTAATATTTTTTCTTCTCTTTGAGGTGATTTAGGCACCTAAAAACACTGAATGAAGAGAGCGAAACTGATCTCCCCTAATTCTTTTTCGTCAGTATCAATTACTGCAGTGTGCAGAGTATCTTTTCTGTTTATGGGATTTATAGTTTTGAATACTGAAAATATACATTGGAATATGCAAATTGCTCCTGTGGAAAGTTACGTATTGAAGACCAGTTGCAGGCATGTGCTCAGAAGTGTTCTTTTGCTGATGTAAATGGATTCTCCCATATGTCCTATACTTTTAGAAATTATTTGAATAAAACCCTCTGGAAAAGCAAACAGAATGCAATGAGCTAGATAGAGTACAATACAGATATGAAAATACAGAGTTATTATTGCTGTCTCTTCATCAAAAGAAACAGTGGACGAATAGGAAAGTTTTTTGTATGAGGGACATAGCCTAAAGCAAAAACCAATCATAACTATCTGCTTAAGGTTTTCATATTGGCCTCCTCACATTCCTTTTTCTCAGTACTGTTGTATAGCTAATAAATGGCACTTTCCTTGCATGATGCTGATGAGGAAAGGGCTGTCTTAAGACAGAAATCTTTTCTCCACTGACCATACCAAAATACACATTTTTATAAGCAGATTAGTTTTGAAATAGGGTATTAGTAAACCTTCCTTCGTTTTACTTCTTAGTACTGGAAGGTCGATAACCGGCCTACTCATGCCATCTTCTGGGTAATTACAGAACTGTCTTTACACAGGAAAAGCTTCTATCAAGAAGCACTAATAATTATCAGTGCCTTGAAATAATTTGCTAATGAAATCCCTGAAGTAATTTTCATTCTTATTTTACAGAATTTAGAACAAACCAAAACCTACTGAATTATTAATAACGTCTCATATTTAGCTATTATGAATAATCAGTCGCTTGTACAAAAAAGATCTTTGCAAGTGTGGTCCCAACATTATTGACATATTTAGTCCTTATGTTGTACAAAAAAATACTTTTTTATATTGATATTTTACTAATGAGAGCCCCATTTTCTCAAAGGACTGGGTTTTCATCTCTTGGGGATAATCAGAAAGAAGAAATAGATGTTAGTCAGGTTTCATATTATGTTACTGGAGACAACTGTGCTGTGTGACACTCCATTACCATTGTGATGCAAGTGGTAGAAGAGCCTGCAAAGAGCAGATGATATTGTATCAGCTTCTGGAAATTTTAGCTTCGGTGTTCTGTTTATTCATTTAATCACTCTTACTAAATCTCACTTTGGGTAGTTACATCTGCCTGGGGGACAGGGCAGAAGGCTGAAGGACCTCCACTGTTCTGTAGTTTAATTTTGCTTCATTTTCCATAATGTTATCTTAGTGTTTTCCATAGTGTTTCCATAGACACTGTTATCTTGCAAACTGGGGTTTACTGCTGCATTCTTAGCAGGACAGAGGTGGCACAGGCAGAGCAGAAGAAATGTAGACATTTATGCTTCAGAGTAAAACATGTTTTGAGAGTTTTAGTTCACACCTCACAGGTAACTGGAAATAGTGGACTCCTACCACAAGTGTTAAGGAAAACAAAGTGGGCATCTGAAATACTAAAGATTCAAGTTTTTCAAGTGCTTTCTGTTTCTTGAGAAATGTATCAGTCCCTAAGAAGTGTTCATTCAATATAAAATTAAGTAATTTGAGTAGACATTGTGAATTACATTATTCTAGATATCAAGAAAGGATATTGGTCAGATCCAGGTCAATGTGCCATGTTTCACTAACAGGGTTAGGACAGGAGAGTAGAGGTTTCCATTTTGAAGACTTCTCATCACTTTTGAAAATTTTGAAATAATGGGAATATGAAGAGCAGAAAGGGCACAGGGAAGTGGTGGAACAGCATCTGCTTTCCTATGCTTTGCATGTGTCTTCCCTCAGCTTTCCCATCCAAGTGCAATTCAGGCTAAATTGGAAAGCCACATTGGAATGGCGTGATTCTCTCATCATCCTCAGTCTTCAGCATCAGCACTTGTTAAGAGAGAAAAAGCCCATTTTCTGTTCTTTGAAGGTGAGAGTGGCTTTTGAACTGAGCTGAGAAACTTTGCCACTACCACAAGCACTACAATATCTGTTCCCTGCTTTCTCTCAGAAAACCTTCAGAAAAGTCTCCAGCTTGGACTATGGGGTTTTTATAAAACACTAACCCAACACTCTGTTACTAAGGATTTAATTATTAGGACTGTGAATACAACACCTAAGGCATTATAGAAGGAACTAATTATAGCCCACTCAGCATGTGGTTTAGCCTTCACTTATAAAAATCTCTTGTCATTTATCTGTCCTTTAAATGACTTCTTGTAATATCTTAATCAGGACAAATGGATCCTTCAGAATGGAGAAAATGACCCCAAACTGGCACAGGAAGATTTGATTAAAACTTACACTCCTTCTGTGGCAGCCTAAAGATCCCAGGGGATCTGCCATTGCTCAGCAGAGTAGAGGAAATAGCAGGCAGGGGAAATGCTCTCTGTCTGAGACAAAAGGATTTTATTGCTAATGTGCTGACATCCACTCTCTGTAGGACCATCCTATGATCAGTCTCTCCTGTTTCCTTTAAAACTCAGTGTCAGAAGTTTGGTCCCAGTGTGATTAATTTCTCCTTTCCTGATTGTGTGTCATTTACTTTTAAGTAAGATTTTTATAAATGAGGCAAAACAAAGACAGAGATGAAGACTGTGCAGAGATAAACATTTGTGCTGCTGGGACTCCCACTGACTCGGGCACAGCAGGGGCCAGAAGTAATGGGGATTCACAGGCATCATGATTAGACCTCTCACTGTGAACAGGTAATTGAAACACTATAGCCCATCACCAGCATTTACAAAACAGCAAGCCATGAAGGTACTTAGTTTAAAGCAGATCCTGAACAAACCAGAAGCTTCACACACTTCCTCTGCCATTATGTATAAGCAAAGCATAAGCTGAGTCCATCGATAATATATACTTGTGTTTCCAGAGGCAGCACTCCTCTGACACCAGCCCTGGCATTGTCCCATGAGCAATGGCTATTTCTGTGCAGGTCTGTGGGCGATGCACAAGCCATCTGCCTGGCTTGGAGGGGCCACAAGGCACAAACAGAGGGGCCTTGGGAAGAAATATGGCAATTTGCCTTGACTCAAGGTCCAGTCCTTCAGCCCAGGTTTGCTGCAAAGCACTGGTGAAGAGGTATGTGTCAGGCAGGGACCTCGCACCAACCTTCATGTGAACATTTGGAAACTCTGTCAAGTGACTGGGGTTTGATGGTCTCCCTTAGTGAAGACAGGGCAACAGCAATTTTGAGAAACGTCAACTCAAACCTTATGCATAGATGGGAAAAAAAGTAATTGCCATAGGGAGCTGAGATGCAGATCTCCAACGCTTCCTGGATCCTCTGTCGAGTTTTGCTGTTGTCCAGACACCCCCAGCTGATTCATGACAGATTACCTGTCCATATTTTGGCAGCAGGGATCATAAAGAGCTTTCAGCAGTTTGAGTGATTTCTTAGGTATTTGTAGCACGCTTTGTTGTTCCTACATAAAAGTACTCATTCCTACCAAAAGGCACATAGTGACATTTAAAATACTAGAACAATCAATCAAATGAACTGGACGCCTCGTTACACACTTACATGGTATATACAGCTACCATACTTAGACAAAAGATCAACAAACAATATGATTATTAACTAGAGTTCAAGCACCCCATCGCCACATTTGTGATTGCAAATGCTTAGTGAGAAAAAGAAGGAATATTTTTTGTCCAGGCAATTGCATAAACAAGAGGACTTGACAGGAATTATGAATGTAATGATACTTCAATGATTATAGTGCCAAAAGGGGATTCTGAAAATCTAGATCCATCCTGTAAGCCTGTTTTTTATTATGGGAGCTCATCTAAGATTTCTGTGCATCAGTCCCTTATCTGTAAAATGAAGGGTTTGATTATTTGTGACTTCAACCATGATTTGCTCCAAGGCTGTACATACTAAAGATTTTGTACCGTTTTGAAATGAGCATAGAGAGCTCATATTCCTCAGGTCTGGTCAAAAGGAATGGCATAAAAACCTGCTGCGAAGGTCAACGTTTTCGGTAAAGAGAAGACACACAGCACAGTGGCTAGATGGCATTCCTTAGTTTGCTCCGAGCTCTCTCGGTGACTACAGTCAACCAAGGAGCTCTTTCAGTCTTAATTTCTGCACTTTAAGTGTGAACACTGCATATTTACCTCACAATGATGCTGGGAAGCTGTATTAGCTTAGTGTATGTAAGTTTTCTAAATCCTTGAAGACAATGAAATAATGAATGCTTCTATGGGCACATTGTATACAATTGTAAGAACCCTCAGTGAAGGTTCTCAGTTGATATACATTAACTTTTCATTAAAACAGTTGGGGTTTTTTCCATGCAAGGGAGAGGCATTTTTTCTGGCAGTAGCAACTGTGGGTCTGATCACATCCAATGTTTAGGTGTTTTTAAGCATGGTGTGCTACAGACCCAACACAAGCTTACATGAACAATAAACACACAGAATACTTTCATTATTATTTTTAATCTTGCATAATTATCAAATGAAATAGCAAAACACAGCACAATTTTAATCTTACCAATATGGTTATAATTTGCAATAAGTAAGTCATCTTGGTTATTAGAATCATAGAATTATAGAATCATTTTGGTTGGAAAGTCCTTTAAGATCGTCAAGTCCAACCATTAACAAGGCACTCCCAAGCCACCACTAAAACATGTCTACACATCTTCTAGATACCTCCAGGGATGGTGACTATTCTTTCCTCATTCATGTATTGTAACACCGATAGCCATCATGCCATAACTGAGTACAGATGAAATGCACACATTTCAACACATACAAACCACAAAATTTAAAAGTAATACATCTGTGGTTTCCCTATAGGGAAATTTTATACCATCCTTTCTTATCATGTCATGTTTTATCAATAGTGCTTAAGGAAACTCATGAATTTTTTCATCACGGTTACTTGTGCCTTATTTAGAGAAGGTAGTTATTTGAATGAAAGGAATGACCATAACTTGTCCTCTGTCAACAATTTCTTAGCATTTACAATAGTGTAATAATACTAACAGCCACCAGATGCCAGCATAAGCAAACAAGCACTAAATAAGTGCCTGTTTTACACTGGGGGGTAAATATGCTGTAGACCTCTCAGGTCATTATGCAGTTACAGTCACACTGTAGAAATGCACTTTCTCTTAGACGTTGCAATGTCATATAGAAATAAAAAATCCGATCATCTAGTAAAGTGCTATGCTGATCTGACCTAAATACCCTTGGATTTAAAGAGACCACTTACTGGAGAAATGTCTGCATCTCTGGCCTAGCTGGTAACTGCCTTCTCTGTTCTAAACTGGCTCATTTCCATATGGAACTTTGACTGGACTGTCTAGCCTAGAAGATCTGTTTCTTTCCTTTGCATATTAGGTTGAGGCTCCTTAATATCAGATGTTCTATTACTGTAAGTCTGCACAGAATATGTCAAAATCACTCCATCATCTCTGCGCAGTAGAGTGAACCTTCCAGACACGTCATGGTCTTGGCCACAGGCATGTGAACAGGGTAGGCAGGGAGAATAAAAGGCCAGGTACTCATGGCACAAACGTACTCCAATGCTTTCTAGTGCAGATGGTTCTTTTTTCCAAGTTTGTCAGTGCTTCTGCCCGAAGCCCTTGTAACACCATAAAGTGTTACTTTGCTCTAGTTCTCCTTCCTCAGCAGATCTGTAAGGTTCATAGGTGGTCCCATAATCTTCCAGTGTGTCTTGATAATACATTTTCTGACACACAACCTCTCCCTGTTTCTACAGCATTCCTTCTCCTGCNAAAGGGCGATTTATTAGTGGGTTACATCGTGTTTTGTAGCTTAGGTTTACGACGTCACATTCGTCTGCTTACATCAAAGGCTAAACCACTAGCTACCCAGAGGGGGGTCCCTTGTCATTCCGTACATCGCAAGATCTTCCGATTGCAAAGACCCTAGCTACCTATATCACGCCCTATCCCTGTTTCTACAGCACTGCTCCTCCTGCTTTTCCAGACTTTTCCCTGATTTTTCCACTTTTCCTGCACTTCCCCAGGCAGTGAGGGGGCAGGGAAGTTTTTCTGTAGTTTTCAATTCCATCTTGCTTAAAACAAAGGAATGAAAATAAAATTAAAAGAAAGAAAACAACAAGGAGAATGAAGTTTAAATTTTTATTAATGCTAAAATAACAATAACAATAACTAATAACAATAATAATGAATAATAACAATAACTAATAATAACAATAACTAATAATAATAACAATAACTAATAATAACAAAACCAATAAAATAACAATAAGAAAAAACTCAACCCCAGAAACACCCTCTTGCAAGGACAGTGGTCCCTGCCTCTTCTCCTTGCCAGAGGATGTCCCTGGCAGGACAGCGGGGATGGGGCCAAGCCCTGCATGGCTGCTGGCATTCAGGGCTCGGCCAGGGACCCGCTGTCCTGCCTGGCAGCAGAGGGGCTGGATCTGTCCTCCTGGGGCTGAATGGGCAGGACAAACTGCAGCAGCTGGGAGAGGTGGCCGTGGGTCTAGGCCAACCTGGTTTTCTTCCACCTCGAGGATGGCTTGGATCTCTCCTGCAGGACAACTGTCAGGAGAGAGCAGAGGGAGACGGGCTGGGAGGAGCCGGGGGGGACACAGATGGGGGAAAGCCTGGCCCCTCATAGATGCCCTGCTCCCCCTGCTGTGCCAGTCACCCCCAGGGGATCCCCCCACACGCCTGCCCCGGCCGTACTCTTATTGATCACAAGCAGGGGCAGCTGCCCGTCCTGCTGGTCCCTGTTCGTGCAGCCATCCCGGCCCAGGAACACCAGTTCATCCTGCTGGGAAGGAGAGAGTGTGCTGGCTGAATCTCTGAGCCCAGTCCTGCCAGCCCCAGCAGCTCTGCCAGCCCCAGCTCTGCCTGGGGAAACTGAGGCACAGAGCCCTGCAGAGGCTCAGCATCACCCTCCCAGCCCCACTCCTCCCCTCGGCTCCCTCCCTTCCCTGTCCTTACCTTGCTGGGGGGCTGGAGCGCCTGTGGGGCCGCGGTCCGGAGGCGTGGGGGACTCTGCTTCGGGCGGGTGATGGGGGACAGGCCCGTGGGGGGGTGCGGCACCCTGGGGTACCCGCGCTCGGCCGCCTGCGTCCTGTGGGACAGGGCACGGGGGTGCTCAGCGCCCGGCACCGCAGCACCCGGAGCCTCGCCCTGAGCCAGGGCAGGGCCAGGGAGTGCTCCTTGCTGGGGTCGGTCCCTCCTGCCTCCCCTCCGACTGCTGCAGGAGACCCCTGCCCACCCAGCCCTGCCGGGGCCCCTCTTTGCCCGTGGGCACGGGGAGCTGGCTGTGGCCGTGGCAGGTCCCTGCATGCCAGCCCAGGGAGCCCAGGAGGCCCCTGACCCCCCCAAGCCCGAGGGCAGCCTGAGACCAGGCACAGCTCATCGCATGCAGCCCCAGCGGCCGCAGACGGGGACCGGGAGCAGACGGGGCAGCGCGGGGGGGCTGTGACACCCCGCAGGGCTGGCACAAGCAGAGCTGAGCCCCCGCGGCACAGCTCGGCTCCCCTGCCCTGCCCAGGCCCCCAAGAGCTCTCCCCCGCCAGGGCTGGGGCCAGACCACCCTGCACCCAAGAGCCGGGGGAGGGTCCCCGTGTCTCCTACCTGTGCTCCTGCTGCTGGGCTGGCTCCGGCTTGGGGTGACTCTGGGGGCGCCCGGCGAGGTGGGGGGACAGCGGCGGCAGTAACGGGAGGGTCACCACTTTCCTGGGGAGGGCAGGAGCCAGGGGTGGGTGACAGGGGACAAACGACCCAGACTGGCTCGAGGCAGCACCCCAAAACCCGTGGGCTTGTACCCCACGGCTCCCCCATCCCGCTGTCCCCCGGGGAGGGGTCCCCCTTGCCCTGCTCCCGAACCGCGCTGTGGATGGGGCTCGGCCGGGGCGCTCCCCCCCGACCGACCC